>ML685834.1:2161077-2181986 GCA_007922175.1 Pelusios castaneus
GGTAACCCCCATCTCCTCCCTCAGTGCTGATGGGGGCAGGGAGAGGGGTAACCCCCATCTCCTCCCTCAGTGCTGGTGGGGGCAGGGAGAGGGGGTAACCCCCATCCCCTCCCTCAGTGCTGGTGGGGGTGGGGAGAGGGGTAGCCCCCCATCTCCTCCCTCAGTGCTGGTGGGGGCGGGGAGAGGGGGTAGTCCCACATTTCTTCTCTCCATGCTCAGCGGTGACCCCCCATTTCCTTCCCTGGAGGGCAGGGGTAGTGAGGGACCTGGGCGAACCAGCCCCGCATCTGCGCTCTCAGAGGTGAGGGAGCTGGGCACCTCTCTAACCCTCCCTCCCTCAATGCCCAGGGGAGGTGAGGGAACTGGCCAGGGCAGCTCCCATTTCCTTCTGCCACTGTCCAGGGAGGTGGTAACCCTCAGCTCTCCTGTAGGTTGGGGGATTAGCTGGACAGCCAGCCTCAGCAGCGTCTACCTGTAGTGCTAGGAGGAGCATCCCAACTCAGATGCCCAGTGGGAAAGGGAGCTCGACCTGTCCCCTCTTGTCTGTTGCCCACTTCTCTGGCTTCTAAGCAGGGAGAGCTGAACACCATGTTGTTGTAATGCCTTGAAGACATCTGTTTGTTCTCTTTAGTGCATATTCTTTTTTAAAGCATATTAAAATACCTCCCATTTAATGCCTCGTTCCATTAGTGCATGGAGTTTTAATGCATAAAATAGTGCATATTTATTTCTTTACTGCATATGTATTAGCTCATGTTGTCTCATGTACGTAAATAGTGCATATTTTCATTATCACATAATCTAAATTGTCTGATAATTTCCTTTTGTGCATGCTTATTAGTACATATTATTGTAATGCATGTAAATCGTGCACATATTTATTAGTGCATATAAATAGTACCTATTTATTTCCTTTAGTGTGTACTTATAACACTTTCAGTGCAGTTAACTAGTGAATATTTATGACCCGTTTGTTTATTTGGCATGTGTTTATCACTGGGCATATATTTAAAGGAGAATAACAGTGTGATTTTGCTCTTTCTAGTTCTTCACAAAATACAGCAGTAGCAAGAAGTTACTTTTTGAGTGTGATCCTAGATTAGTTTAAGATGATTAGAAAAATAAATGAATGTTACAACTGGTTCCTCAGTATGCAAGGGTCTTTTACTCCAGTTTATTTTTTATTGTTTGTTTTTCTTCAGATTGATCTGTGTGTCTGTGTGTTTCTATGTAAGGATCCAAAGTGGCAATTGTTAAATATGTCTATCGAGTGGACTTTAAACCTTTTTGTATCTAACGCAGGCTCCCCTAGGTAAATTGTGACTTGGCTTGTTAATGCAAGGCCACTGCAACCTTTAATCCTAATGCATAGTGCTTGAGTGAGTTGCTCCATTGAACTTAGTGAGGCTATTTTTGTGAGTGCCATTCAGCACGAGGAAGGGTTGCAGGAACAGGCCCTGTGTCATCAAGCTAAGGATCACAATTCTAATTTATCTGTGGTAGCTTGTTTTGGTTCAGGAATTCCTGAACCATTTCATAGAACACTTCTTAGTACAGAGTCTAATAGACAGCTTCTTTCCCATTCACAGTTGTCCACACAACCTTTTCTCTCATTCATGTTCTCATACATCCTTGTGGCATCTATAACAATTGTCTACAAAACTCTACATAAAAACATAATACCAGGAAATTAATATTTTTAGCTTTTAAAAATATAATTTAGCAAGTGCAAAATAAAAAGCTAGGCTATGTGATTGGTCTGCTCTCCAGTGGTCACCAGGAAATGGTTCATGACTGCAGTTTGGGAAACTTTTATCTAGCTTCAGAAGTAGACTGTACTCTGCATGTATGCTTAGGTGACATGGTAGTGTGTGTTGTAGAAACGCTGGTAGGCAGGACTTCAATAATTACATGCAAAATTTGCTGATATTGAAGATTGAGATTTACTGGAAGCTCATGCATAATGTCGATATTAACTTCCAGCAAGAGATAGAGCTATTTAGGCAGTTGCAACCAGTTTACAAATCCTTGCCATGTAAATATCAGAAACAAACAAACAAACAAAAAAGTTATAACAGTTAGCTTTTGACTAAAGAGACATTATTTAGGAAGTTAGTCATCAGATCTTTCTTTTTAACAAGGTATTGCCATATGGGTGAGGGGAGAGACCATCATTACAAGACTTAAAATATGTTGCTTTTAGAGATTTTATTAAATTGAATGAAAGCTCTATATACACACAGTTAACAGAGTAGGCATGTCTATCAAATTTAATATTAAAAAAATTGGACTGGTGTGCTGGGTTGTTTTGTTTTGCAGGTGAATGTACTTTTATTAAATAAAAGGTAACCAAATATCTAAGTATCTATCTGCCCTCTGTCTATTTTGCTAGCTACATAAATGAGAGAGAACTAAAATTAAATATATTATTAAAGATATTAAAATTCACTGGAACCATAGGTGAATTTTTAAAATAAACTTTAGTTTTTAACTCTTTATCTACAAATTGCAAAAATAAGCACAGTGTTAAAAAACAAACGAGGTCTTAATTTCACAAGCATTAATTAATATAGAGTGAATTGATAAATATTAACTTATTTGTATGTATTTTATATTGCTTCTTTTAGTGAATATAGTTCCTTTGATGGATTCTGTGCCCCCAGTGTATCTCTCATTGTCTCTATCCTTTGATGGAAGCAGTAAAAACATAGTAGATACTTAGATATTTGGTTACCTTTTATAGTATGAGTGTTACTTCTCTTGGAAATCTGAAAATAATGTGTGCTCCTCCAGTAAATATCTTTGGTCCATCTGGGAGCCTGCATTCCACAACAGTGTAGTTTCACACTCCACACTGTAGCAGTACTGTCCATCCTATGGCCTTGGATATGCTAGACTTTACAAACACCCTGTGTTGTTCTTCCACTGTTGCAGCTTCACCAGTGTTAGTGACAATTGGGAGTATTCGTGCAAACAGAAAACTGGTGCCTGCTGACATTGTTATTATCACATTGTGCAGACTTGCTCTAATTAAGGTTGGATGATAATATGATATAATACTGGTGCCAAGACTGAACTAGCTGTATCACTCTGCTAGGCACCAGTGGAGCTGGTAATTCAGTAGCAAGAAATTTCAGAAAAATTAAGTTAGTTATGTTTAAAGATTTCTAGCAAGGACCCTAGGACCATTTTGTAAACATACCATATCTGTCAACACAAATTCAACCTTAATGATTTTCACATTGTTGAAAACCATAATGTGGCTAGAACTGCTTGTTATTATCATAATTTTCAAATCTGTGTCAGGTAATCCTGTTTGGAACAGGTTTTATTAACATTGTTAAAAACACCAACTGAATCAACACATGATTTCCAATATTGTTGCCACTGGTGGAGCTGAACTAGTATTAGCATTAGGGGGAAATCTCCCTCCTCTGGATGAGAAGCAACTCCCGTCCCCATCTCCTGTGTCGGAAATAGTTGTTCCATTAATATAGATAAGGTAAGCCAGGTTTAATACACATTGTAAGAAATAACTACCAACTGATTATTAGTAGTGATTCATATTTTTTGCCTCTGGTGTTGAACATATTTTGGCTCTTTCCATACAAGTGGCCGAACCAACAGTTAAGGAGGGAGCGGATAGCAGGATGTTTGACAGCTGTTATCAAACACTGCATGAGTGCAGAGTAACCTGAAGGGTTTGTTTGTAAAGTGGTTTGGCTACCATTGTTTTATTTTTAAAAGAAAACAATCCCCCACCCCCCAAACAAACAAACAAAAACAAACCCCCGTTCTGTCTTAATTGAACTGAAAAGCAGATTTAAACTTTGATGGTGTTAGCACAGTTTCAGTCATAATGTGGGATGGGCCATAGTGATGAAAGAGAAGCCCCAGTAGCTCAAAGTTTAAGGCATATAAGGTTATAGTGACACAAACACAAATGATGTTTAGGGATAGTTAAGGTTTCACCAGGATGCACCCTCTCCATCCACGTCCTCTGGATGGCTCCCTGGAGTGTCTGTCTGCTGTTCCATTGGACACTCACAGTATTCACAGATTTGCTACTTCCAAAGAAGCGGTACACCACAGCTTACCAGTTACACCTCTGTTCACCACTCCGCTTACCACACAGTACTTAGATATGTTTATAGGAGAAACAAGTAACATTTCATTTAACAAAGTATAGAGATGCAAGTAGTGGAAAGTGGAAGTATTGGAAAAAATGGCTATGCATAAAATAAAATAACATCCAGGGATCCCTGTAAAACTCTCTGCGCTCCTGTGCCCTCTGCCAATTGGTATTAAAAGGTTCTTGGGTAGCAGTTCATAATACTTCATAATGCTTTCATTTCTTTCTTTTGCAAATACCAAAAAGTAGTATATACCCCCAACTTTATCAAACTTGCATTCTAATGCAAAATCTGAGTGGCAACCTCAAATTTGTAAACAATCAGTCTGTAAGCACCTGAAAGATAATAAGGTGATAGGGAATGGCCAGCATGGATTTGTCAAGAACAAATTATACCAAACCCACCTAATTTCATTTGTTGATAAGGTTACTGGTCTAGTGGATGGGGGTAGCATTTCTTAATTTTAGTAAGGGTAATTCATATCTTGATTTTAGTAAGGCTTTTGATGCAGTCCTACATGACATTCTTATGTCGCTAACGAACTTGAGAAATGTGATATAAATGAAATTACTGTTACGTGGGTGCACAACTTATCAACGAGTAGTTATCAATGGTTTGCTGTCATGCTTTGAGTGTGTATTTCAGAGGTGAGCAAACTACGGCCTGTGGGCCAGATACAACCCACCTGAGCCTTTCACCCAGCCCTCCAGCCTCAGGCCAAAAAGTTTGCACACCCTGGTGTGTCTAGTGGGGTCCCTCAAGAGTCGTTCCTGCATGTTGTACCACTCAATGTTTTTATTAATGACTTGGATAATGGAGCAGAGAGTATGCTTATAAAATTTGCAGAGGACACCAAGTTGGAAGGGGTTGAATGTATTTTGAAGGACAGGAGTAGAATTCAAAATGACCTTGACAAATTGAAGAATTGGTATGAATTCAACAAGATAAAATTTAATAAAGAAAAATGCAAAGTACGTAGGAAGAAAAAATAAAATGTGCAACTACAAAAAGGGGAAACAACTGGCTAGGTGGTAGTATTGCTGAAAAAGATCTGGGAGTTAGAGTTGATCACAAATTGAATATTAGTCAACAATTCGATGCATCTGTAAAAAAGGCTAATACCATTCTGGTGTATGTTAACAGGAATATTGTATGTAAGATAAGTGGAGGTAATTACCCCCTCAACTCAGCACTGGTGAGGCATCAGCTGGAGTACTGTGTCCAATTGTGGGTGCCACACTTTAGGAAAGATGTGGATAAATGGGAGAGAATCCAGTGGAAAGCAACAAAAATGATATAAGGTTTAGAAAACCTGACCTATGAGGAAAGGTTAAAAAAAACTGGGTGTGTACAGTCTTGAGAAAAGAAGAATGAGGGGAGACATGATAGTATTCAAATAGGTTAAGGGTTGTTATAAAAAGAAGAGTGATCAATTATTCTTCATGTCCACTGATGATAGTCAGTAAGTAATGGACTTAATCTGTAGCAGGGGAAATTTAGGTTAGCTATTAGGAAAATTTTTCCAAGTATAAGAATAGTTAAGCTCAAGAATAGGTTTCTAAGGGAGATTGTGGAATCTCCATTACTGGACTTTTTAAAAAATGGGTTGGACCAACACCTGGGTGGGATGATCAAGTTTCCTTGATCCTGCAACAATGGAGGGGGAGGGATAAAATAACTTGTAGAGATCCCTTTAGGCTTACATTTCTAAGATTTTTATGCTTTGTATTAACAGATCAGCACATCTGACTGTCAGACATTTAGTATAGGAAGTTAATCTGATGTAACATTACTGAGGTTACCATTAAGGGTTTATTTTGTCCTGGTGACAAACCAGCTGTATTTTGTAGACGGGGACCTGCTGATCATGTCCCTGTGATTTATAAGCGTCATCATCAGATATGGCTTGCAAGTTCTAGGGAAGAAGTTTCTGTTCCTTGCCTCCTTGGTGGGTGAACCTCAGATTCAGACCTCAGTAGAGTTTGCTAGAGATGGCTATGACAGCATAATTAAGGTTTCATTAAAGCTTTCAGTTGAACAGGAGTTTTAAAAACTCCTTATTTTGTAAAAGTCTCTTTTAAAATGGCACGAATAAAAACAAAGAATGTGAACTTTAGTATTACTTGTGCTTTTTATAGCATGATGGAAATTTTATTGATAGAGGGGAAAATGATAAGCATTCCAAAAATTTCCCTGTTAGTGTTTTTAACTGGATTCTCTCACGTTTTTTCAGACCCCCGCCCTTTTGCGAGAACTCTGAAACATTCTGTGATCTATGCTTTGCTCCTCTTGTGTCAATTCTGACAACATCAATTATACACAGGTAACATTTGTCTCTAGAGAATGTTATCACTTGCGAGAAGTAAGTGCAAATATTAAAGATGAAATATTGCTTGCTTAGTGCAAAGATGAAGTTGCAGCATTTTACAATGTTAGTGGTATATATTTGCTGGTGAGAAATCCCTGCTGTAGTTCTGAAATGGCTGGGGAGTTGAGTATTGGAAAGCATGGCAGAACTCTCTGTTGTTCTCTGTGTAGAGCTCTGAGCTCCTGAAGGCTAGAGCCTGTGTGCTAATGTTTAAATCAGACATTGAAAGAAATAATGTTGATTATTTCTTTAATGTATGTTTTCAGATGATATACTGATATAAAATCATTGTAAGCATGGTGCACTTTCTTGCTGTTATATCCCATTTTATATTACAACAACACAACTCAGTGACACAGAAGGAGTATCTGCAGAACCCTCATGCAAGCATTGTGTCATGAGAAGTCTCAGGCAATTCTACATTGTAAACTATATTGAAAAGTCCTAAGAAAGGTGAGATGTTTCCTTGTTAAATGTGACTGCTTATTACAGACACTATCTTTGTTTCAAATTGTAGCCATATTAGTCTAGTTCAGCAGAACAAACAAAGAGTCTGGTGGCCCTTTTAAAGACTAACACATTTATTTATCATTTTATCGCATGAGCTTTCATAGGAGAAAATCCCACTTTGTCCATTTTCAAGCATCTGACAAAGTGGGATTTTTTCCCACGAAAGCTCATGCGATAAATAAATGTGAAAGTCTTTAAAAGTGCCACAGGACTCCTTGTTTGTTTTACTTACCTCTGTTACTACTACACCAAAAAATTCATCCCCTTCCCAAACTATCTTACATTTTTTATCCTTTTCTAAACACAGGATTACTAGATATTCTAACTTTGAACCTGAAATTGTAATGTAACCTTAACTATGGTTTCACAACTGCTCCACCATATGTTGCCCAATGAATTATAGTGCACAGAGAATCTGTGCTCTAACAACCATTTAATATATGCACATGCTGAACTACACGATTACTGCATCTGAATTTCAGTATTACATGTGTAAAATCGTGCACATATTTACATGGGCACAGCATATGCGCTGTGATAGGGTTTATATGCCCATGCACCTGTGAAGTGAGGAAAGGGTACTGCAGGCATTAGAAAGCAGGAAGTGCCCCAGGTGGAGCTGGTTACTATGCTATGAAAACAGTGCCCTCTAAAGAGGGGGAGATGATGGCTCTAGGAAAAGAGACTCCCCCTTTGTATTGTTCTGAACTCTGTCAGTAAATGGACCCTGCAGGCAACTGTGTGATGCTATTTAAGTTTGGCTACACTAAGCCATTTATTATATTTCTTGTTTTCCTATATTTAACATAAAGGATTACTGACCTAGTAACAATGGAGATATTTACTGTACTGAGAACGGTGTGGTCTCTTCAGCATGCTTGTAAGGCACTTCTTGGCTACGTACACGTACTTCAAATACAACAGTCTTGTGGCACTTTTAAAGACAGATTTATTAATCGCATGAGCTTTCGTGGGAGAAAATCCCACTTCGTCAGACGCTTTGAAGATAGGAATTTGTACTTCAAATAGTTTGTGTATTCCAGATAATGGTTGGATTAGAGGGTTAAATGCTGTCTGAGGTGATGTCAACACTACCATTTATATTGGTATAGTTTATGTCGCTCAGGAATGTGCAAAATGGGCTTCTGCTGCTGCCGTAGCTACCAACACTCGTTGGGGTGGTTTAAGTGTTTTGATGGGAGAGCTTTCTAGGGTTGGTATAGAGTTGCTGCATGAGAGATCTTGCAGTTGGTGCAGCTGCATCCATACAGCTGTGCTGCTATAAACTCTCTAGTGTAGACATGGTCTTAATCCGAATGGTTTCAGCCTGCATAAACTTTGTCGTTGTAGACAGCTCTAAAATGGTTCAAATTGTCCTCCCATTGTTGCCCTAGAGTGCCCAGGTGGTCTTTTCAGACCTCTCAGGTTACACTGCTCTTAGGATTTGTGATGGGATCTGTATGCTAGCAATCTAGAAGTAATTAAAACGGAAAAGGGGTAGAGTAGTGCTAGGGTGGAAGTGAGGCAAAACTGCAATAATTCAAAATACAAATAAGCTTGACTAATGTGAATACACTGAACAGTTTGTGCTTAAATCAGTTATGTGCAACAGATGCAATTAGAAATAGGTCAATTCTCAATTGTAGACATGGCCTTAAAAGCGTGGTACCATCTGGGCCACAGAAAACCCATACCTTTTTGTGCATGAATTAGAATTAAGGAGCACTGAAGTGATGTGCAGAAAAAAGGACTGGTATACTTTTGGAGATTTTACCCTATGGAGCTATTCTGAAGGTTTCACTATGATGTTACTTGAGTCTGTTGGTTTGGTTTATTTTTCTTTCTTTTTTTTTTTTTTTTTTTTTTTAAAGAACAATAGTTGAAAAAAAAAATCCAAAGCAAATCTCTTGAAATATAAGGCTCACTCCTTTTAATGTGTGAATTATTAACATGATATGTAAGAAGTTGTTATAGTCCATCAAAATGGTACAGGATGCTAAGACTCCTTAATTGGCAGATTATTGACATAACAGGCCGTAATTGCTTTGCAGTATGGATGAAGATTTGTGCAAATACATATGAATCCATAAGGCATGTTTTTCTTTGGCCTCCTTTTATCTTTAAAAGCCCATAAAATCAGTTGTTAAAAGTTATCAGTTGTCGCCCTTTGGCTGAGGCCTTGTATGCTATGTTTTTGCCTGGATCAAATGTTTGTGGCTGTTTATAAACTGCTGAAAACTGGGATTAATAGTAGAAAAATGATTGATTAATTTATTTAACAGTTACTTTTTTGTTGTGTTCAGCCAGCTGCATAGCTGTTCAGATACTACTTAGATTTTTTTCAGCTATTGGACCAGTTCAATGAGTTGCATTTTGAATTTATTAAATAAGATCATTAAAACGAAATGCAGTATGCAATAAATAGGAACATAAGAATGACCATACTGGGTCGGACCAATGGTCCATCTAGCTCAGTCTCTTGTGTTCCAACAGTGGCCAATGCCAAGTGCTTGAGAGGGAATGAATAGAACCAGTAATCATCAAGTGATCCATCCTGTTGGCCAGTCCCAGCCTCTGGCAAACTGCAGTCCTTGCCTGTCCTGGCTAATAGTCATTGATGGACCAAATTAATAGCCAATGGTGCATAGGTGCAAGGCTTTAGGTTGTGTGACTACATAGGCTTAGATCTCGGGATGGTAGGGGCTAGGTACATTTTTTGAGACCTGTTCATGTCACATAATCAGTCATTGCTGTTAAATCCACAGTGAGACTGAAGTTTGCATTGTTGGTGCCCATTCTGTGTCAGTAAATAGAGACGTTCCAAAGGGGTGGCCGTGTTAGTCTAGTTCAGCAAAACAAACAAGGAGTTCCGTGGCACTTTTAAAGACTAACAAATTTATTTATCGCATGAGAGCATCTGACGAAGTGGGATTTTCTCCCATGAAAGCTCATGCGATAAATAAATTTGTTAGTAAATAAAGAAGTTTTGATGCTGCGAAATGCTGTATTGGGTATTAATATGGATATTGGACGTGTGTTTGTCTGGTACTGTGGGGCAGATAAAAGTAACCGTTCTGTTTCAGTTATAGGTTAAGCCTCAGTTGGGCACAGTGCATTCATTTTGGGGTTTCATGTTTTTAAAGCGATAAGTTAAATTGAAGAAAGGTTAGATGAGAACAGCACACACAATAAAAGCTTTGGAAAAATACGACTGTGAAGCACGTTCAGTCTAGAGAACAAAGAGATATGCTTACTGTCTACATACACCTATAAAGATATATTATGAATGACAGGACTCAATTATTTACATCAGTCACCAGTGGTAGAACAAGAAGTGAGGGCTACAGCAGAGAATATTTTAGGAACTGTCATCATCAGTACATGCACAGTTCAGCAATGGGAGAAGCTGCCAAAGAAGGTTATGTAATTGGCATGACTTGAGATGGTTAGAGCTAGATTTAGAATTCATCTAAAAATATCACTTATTACTCATCTAGAACTTTGTCTATACAGGGAGATTTAAAAAAATAATTAAAAAATCTTACTTTTGAAATCAGTGATACTCTGCAGTACAACAGAGATTTATGCTAATGGAGTCCTATGCAGGATCTGCACTTCTGGTCATAATATAATTTCAAAACACTCAACTGGGGTCTCATAAACAAAAGATTTGTGTGCCAGATCATCAGCTATGGTTTAAAAACTACACAATATAGGCTGTGTGGTAATGTGCCTGGTGCACTCCACTGATACTGTGACCACTACATGCTGGTGTGGTTCTCAGGCCTATGTTAAAACAGTTTAAAGCAGGGCTTGACAAAATTGGCTCCCAGCTAGGAGCCAGCAGTTTTATATTTGGTTGCTAGAGGGTGCTCCTCCACTGCATTTCCACAGTGGATCTAGGAGCCGGGCAAAAACCCTAGCTGCCATGACGATCTGGTGCCCAGGTTTTAAAGGGTACAGTGGCTGTCAACAGCCCCAAGGGCTAGCTGGTCATCAGCGAAGCCTAAAGGTGTTCCAGCCATGCCCCTTATGTCAGCAGCTGGGGCAGAGATGGATAGTGGTAAGAGCTGTTATTTCTACTCTACAGTAAGTTTATCATCACTTGGCTGATTATGGGAGCACTATCTCATCAGATTTTGCTAGTGTGATGCAAAGCAGATCTTGGTCCTATGCCTTTGGGTAGGAAAATGTTATTTCACATGAATGTTATACAGCATATGGAAAGATGACACACACAATAGGATATATTTGCAGACTTGTTTTGAACTAGACTGTTTAAAAGAGTTTTCCATGACCATAAACAGTTCTTCAGTGGTTATGGGAATATGCTCCCTTTTCTGCACATAAGGAACTCACATTAATGTGCACCTTACAATAATGTATCTGAGGTCTGGTAACAAATTACAAATTTTAAAATTCAAGTCACTATTTTAAGATGTTAAAATTAACATATCTACACATTAGCTTTAGGAAAGATGTTTGGCAGGGTGACTTCTGTACAACAGTTGTCTCTGAGAGTTTTAAGAACCTTGCCATATTGTGTATTTTGTTTATTTTAGTTCTTAATTTGTGTGTGAGTTTAGTGACAAATAGTTGTGCCAAACATAGTGAGGACTCATGCTGTTAAAGTTTTATTTATTTCTCAAGTGCCAATATTTTTCTTGATGCTGTGAAACGTAGCTTGCTAGATGTACTTGAGTGAAATAGTTACTTGTAGATGTTAGCCTGATTTTTCTGAAATGCTGAGCACCCATTACTTCCAGTGACTTCTGGTTGTGAAGAAACCTTTGAAGTGTGATCCTCCTCTGTTTGAAAGGGAATCACTTTAAATCATAACTATAAAAGAGATGTGAGCCGACCACATGCATTTTAGCAGGCTGTTAGCTCAGGCTAAGAAGTGTTGGGTAAATTTATGCTCCAGCATCCTTCAGGTCCTCTGGATGAATTGAAAGTGGGCTTTTTCTCTTGGTTTCTCCTTGCTATTCCAAAGAGTGCTGCTACTCTACTTGTTGACAGCCTTTGTTTTGGACAGTTCTTCCCTGTGAATTGCAGCTATTTGTATCTTTTCTAATCTGCAACAGAAATAAATTGACTGGGTTCTTTTCAGATTTTATGTTTTTCACAAAGTTTTGGATAACAGCAAAGAAACTGCTTGTTAATTAGACACTGCTGGAGTAATGGAAAACGTAGCTGCAGTGGCAGAGGGATTGGAAGCTGTCTGCTGAATCAGGAAGATGACACTTTACATTTGATTCACATTTGATAGGTTATTGATGCATCCAAGTGGCTAGAATTCTTTTCCCCAAAATAAAGCTTAGCTATATTCAGGAAAGCTTCCAAATCATTGTGGGTGAGAGAATATTTCAAGTCACCATCATACCAATTTTGTTGTTGATTTCTTTAATGCACTTCTTGCATCATTTTATGTATTTGAAAGATATGTGTTTACATGTCATGCTACCTTTGATTTTTTTTTTGTAATCTGTTGATAGACAGCTTGTTTCCCGAGTGGTTTGCATTCAAGCCAGTTCAGGCTTATTTCAGAGAACTATTTGGAAACGAGAATGTTTTTTGTTGAATGGTGTCATGTTATATATTTATCCATATTTGTCTTTTATTTTTGGTAGAAAAATGATGCATCCTGTTGCCAGCAGTAATACAGCTTTCTGTGGGACTGGCAAGAGTTCCTGCCTTAACGAAGACAATGTGAGATCCACTGATCAGTTTGACTTATATTCTACACAGCAAAGCAAATATAGCCACACAGTCAGCCACAAGCCAATTGCATGCCAGAGACAAGATGCATTAAATGAGACACACTTGCAGGCCACGGGTGGCAGGAATATAGAGACAAAAGATGAACTAAAGAAAAAGAAAAACCTCAACCGATCTGGTAAACGTGGAAGGCCATCGGGGACCACAAAATCAGCGGGGTACCGAACCAGCACAGGTCGACCTCTTGGGACCACCAAAGCCGCTGGATTTAAAACAAGTCCAGGCAGACCCTTGGGTACAACTAAAGCTGCAGGATACAAAGTCAGCCCAGGCAGACCTCCAGGTAGCATTAAAGCTCTATCCCGGCTTGCAAATCTAAGTTATGCTTGTGGCAGTGCAGCGTTTCCTTACCCTATGGTGCGTAACAGAGGAGTACATGCTGCTGGGGAAACTAGCAGCAAAGTCAAACAACCCAGTGAGTGAAAGAAAGGAATTAGATAGGATTTCCTTATTAATCCATTTTAAAGTGAGTCTTGGCATGTTTCTCACATTTTTATGTAATATGTCCATAAATTTGCCTTTCCAAATTTTATTTTTTATTCATATGATGCCATATGTCCAGGGTGCAATTCACTAATTTTAATGCAGCATGAAAGGGCATAGGTATGGCATTGTGGTTTTTTGTTTTTTTTTTAAACTTAGGTTTATAAACTCTTAAATCAGAGCTTGACAAAAGTGGTTCCCAGATAGGTGCCAGCAGTTTCATTTTTGGTTGCCAGAGGGCACTCCTCCACTGCGTTTCCTCAGTGGAGCTAGAAGCCAGGCTACATACCCTGGTTGTCATGGCGACCTGGCACCCAGGTTTTGTCCAGCCCCGTCTTAAATTATGCCCTTGTGTGTTTCCTTAAAGTAATGCTCATATCATGAACATTATGATTACTGTCTTGACAAATTTAACTGTGCGATTATGCACCGAGCAATTGAAATAAGCATGAAAACGTTATCCAGCTGTTGGCTGGGAAGTGAGCCTAGGCCATAATAAAAATCTTTTTCAGAAGAATTTACATTGATGAAACAAAACAAACAATTCAGGACTATTTTACTAGAAAGAACTCTGTGATAATTTTGCGTTTGCCTCTGAGGTTTTTTTTTTTTTTTTAATAGGTGAGAATAGAGAGCAAATTAAACTTTTCACTTTTGCTGGAGCTTATACAGACCTCAAATGTTCATAGATGTTTTGAAACTTTAAAAACTATTTTTTTAAAAGCTCTAATTTCAGTCAGTTTTTATTTGCTGTAGTGTCAGTTTTCACTGATGTTCCAAAAATATTTTTTGAAAATACATAATACTTAAGATTTATGCAGCGCTTTACATCTTCAAAAGCGCCTTCAAACATGAGCTAATTTGCCTTTAGGTGATGGCAGATCTTTTAGTTATGGTACCTACAGGATTCTGCTGTATACTTTTTAAAATGCCTGAGTGTGCATATAGCAAACTGCAAATAATTCATTAAAAACCTGATATATTTTATAAACAACTACAAAATAAGAACTGTTCATTCTAATAACAAATTTAATAGACAGTAATTAAACAGTATGTTCTTAAATCTGTAAATAACTACATAAGCTGGTTTTTTGCCTTCACAGTATGTGATTAGGTAACAGCAACTAATAAGTTTTAAAGTACTAATTTAGTATATTTATAGATTAAATTTTTTAAATAAACACTGTTGCCAACCTTTCAGATTTAATTTTTCCAGATATTCCAGGAATACAGTTATCCCATTGTTTAATATTTATACTACTGTTTGTTTAAGTTAAGGAAGCTTATATATCTACCAAAGGACATCATTTTCATGATTCATAACAGCAGACTGTATAGCTGGTTCAGACAGGATGCAGTTTACTGAATTGCTAGACCCCAGATAGAAAGCAGTTTATAGAAATTCATCTATGCATGCAAGTGGAAAAAGTATGTTGTTGGTTAATTATAAATATTCTTTTCTGACTCAAACTGAGACCTTTCATGCATCTAACAGAGGTCCATTTTCAAGTGGGTGTGTTTGGTTTTAAAGTGTGTGCGTGCGCTTGTGTGTGCGTGTGTATATATATGCACACATCTACCAATACTTGGAAAATAACATTCCTCAATATTGCATATTGTTATATTTATTCTAAATATCTCTTGCTGGAGTTAAAGCTTTTAATTCTGGAAGAAAGTTTACATAAAAATAGTTTGAATATAGTTTAAGATTATACTGAATTTGTAGCTTCAAATACTGGTGAAGGTTATATAATGTTTGCAGATTTTTGGGAACAGAAATCTTTCAGGTTAATTAGAGCTTTTCTTTAAAATGAGCAGTACAAATACTTTGTTGTAAGATAAATTCTGGCTTGCTGTCATTTTGATGAGAACTCTGATTTCAATAATGACAACTTAAGAAACAGATGTCATGTTTCATACCTTTCTTATCAGGAAAAAAGCAGCAAGCCTTCAGGTGTTCCAGTGATGCCTAACACATAATGAGCTGGACCTTATGCTGTACTTTACAATAGGTGTGTTGAATTGTGTTTGGGGGACTATGTATGCACTGGCAACTAAGACAATGAACCTCAACAGTACTGGATGGCTCCTTAGTCAATGTGTAAACTAATGGCAGCTAAACAGCTACTAAAATATAGTTTCTCCATGCTGAAGCTATACGGTCAAGTTACACTTTCTGTTCCTCAACAACCTGAAAAATATGAAACTCTTAGTAATATTTCTCAGAATGGTGTAACTTCTGATACAAACAAAATGCTAACATGAGCTAATTCACCCTCAGGATATGTGTGTTATTGGCTGTTTTATCAGATGATTTTTCAACAAAAGGCTTCTTTCTGTAAGCCCTTTTCTGAACTCTTTCTGGAAAGCAGTCTTCTTCAGCTGAATGTAATGACTACAGGAGTGTCACGCCTCGCTGACAAGGAACATGTTGCATGTCACCAATGTACCTTCGAGTAATGCCACTTCTTACCTCCTATTTATCCTGTTCACCCTGTTTCATTTCTCACTCGTGCATCTACTCAATGGTGCTGTGCCGTGTATCAGGAGATAATGCAGATGTATTATTGTTCTATTAGAATAATGAATTTTGTATTCAAGTATGCTGTTGAATTAATGAAATCATCTAAACAATTTGTTTGTTACAGTGTTTATTAATATCATCCCAGTAAAAAGGATGAACATTGGCAATTGTGAAAGGATGAACTAAAGCAGAAAAATGTGTTCTCGGCATCAGTAATGGGCCACTTGGTACCCTGAGATTGGCAATGAGACCAGAAAGTGCGCTGCTAGGCGCTTCCTCATTCTGGTTTATTTTATACATAACTGCAGTTTTCTGATGCCATATTGTGGGGAAAGGGAGCGAAATCAAGAAGTCAAAGTGAAATACGAATGGAATCTTCAAATGTTTTTGCTTTGCCTATTATATGTAACCTACAGAATATATTGTGCTTTTTTCGTAACACTGTCTTGTCCTGACAAACTCTGAAACAGCATGTTAATGCCTATACTTTGATATTATCAGTGGGAAAACTGGCCTTTTCCAACATAGTATGAAAACATTATTTGTAGGATAAATTGCTAATTTTATATTATGTACCATAATTCTACTCTTCATAAGATAGGGTTACTGTTATGTATTAACCCTGTTCAGAAAAGTGATTTACATATCAAATTTGTGGTTTTAAAGTTTTTTTTAAATATCACATTTCTAATGTCTATTTATACATAAATGAAACCTAAGTTAGAGGGAGCTAACTGAAGCCACTGTTTATAATGCATACTATAACTGCTATTCAGTTTCCAATTAAATAAACTTTAGAGCCCAATAATTTTGCTATTATTTTTGAGGTCTTGCATTGGACATTTTCAAAATGCTAGCAGCACATTAGGGAAAAAGTCTGATATCGGGAAGTGGGTAACTTTTAATACTAAAATGGCATTTTAAAATATGCACTCTTTGCTCTGTCATTAAAACAAGATTCTTTATATATTGTATTTGCTTTTAATTAATCAAACTTCATATATCAAGACCTATTAAACATCCTTGTTCTGAAATAATACGCTTTCATTTTTTCTAAAAGTTTTCTTTGGATTCAGTCAGGAGAAAACCAAACCTAGTCAGTGAAGAGTGATGTGTTTGGGAAAAGAATTACCTTTATCTGCAACACATAAAGTAATTGAGATCAACCTCCTCCCCACCCTTTTGAAGAGCTTTAAAAGGCAGAGAAAGTTAAGGTTATTTGTCTGAAGGTTTCATTAGCTGTGACTGCTGTTTTTTGTACTATATGTACAGTTAAGTGTAATGCTATTCCTACAGAAAATGGAAAATACAAAGCAGTTGATCACAATCATGAAAATTCTGAGCTGCAGACTTCATTTCTGATCACAAAAGAAGTTTTACTTTTATTATTATGATACATATATTTTAACATTGCTTAAGTATGCTTTTGAACTCTAGTAGACACTAGAGCCTTTTCCTAGCGATTGTTTTTCCCATGTAAGTAAATCTATTTTTTGAAATCTTTGAGAAGTATGATATGAGAAATTAGGAAGCTTTTGCTTATCAGGTAGTAATTTGGACCACTTTGATTCCTTAATCTTTCACAGTTTGCTTTTTCCACAGGTTATTTTGGAGGAGACAAATACCCATTAAATAACTAATATCAGCACCCTGTCCTCTGCTGTAAAAAGCCTGTTTAGATACTGTTTGTTTTTATGTCCATGAACTTGAGCTACTCATGTGCAATTGTGTATGGGAATGGAGTAGTGTTCATGATCTGTATTTACATCACCATATGGATGTATATTTATTAATAAAGTCAATACATTAAAATCAAATACTTTATTCTTGTTTTACACTATTCTGAAACTTGTTTTTTCCTCTTTCTAAAGAAGATGGAGTGACAGCTTTGTGAGCTACTTTTCAACAAGGCCTTATATTAACTAGTCTCTTGTGTGAATGAAGTGCTTCTTTTCCTTCTGCTTTCTTTTATTCTTGTTTTAAAGTGACTGAAATTTGGTACTGCAAATGTTATGCCATTTATTGTATGGATGTTACTTTAAATTCAGTCTAATTGTCATTTTGTTCCTTATTATATATTTTTAGCTCTTTTGAGAAAAGAGAGTTGATCTACACTGCTAGCAAAATTCAGCAACAGTCAACAGGTGTTACACAAGCTACTTTGCGTAACTTGCGTAACTCCTGTCAACTTTAACTCTTTAGCGCCCTGTCTTCTCTGTGCTGTGCTGACCAGAAAAGCGTTCCTGTTAATACAGGGCTATGCCACTTGAGGGGGTATGTGACAGGCTGCTCCCCAAATCTGGTTTGGTGTGCCGCTAGAATCCCTTGAACCCCACTCCTGAACCCCAATTCACCCCGCTCTGCTAGATGACCACTCACTCCTGAGTCGGTCCACATCAGCCACCAGCATGTAATTGGTCCCAGGCAGTGGGTGTAAATTCACTAGCTACCCAGGCATTGGTCTCCAAATGAGCACCCCCAGATCCCACACCGGGAGTTACTATTTTACAGGGATTGGGACCCACTCCCAATCACGTTAGTGTCAAGTCCATCCACTTAACAAAGAAGTGGATTGTGCCCAGCCTTCCAAATCCACACCCTCTAAAGATCACACAGCTTTAGATAAAACAAATACGAGTTTATTGATCAGAGTATGATTTCAAGTGAGAACATGGCCAATCAGGCAGAATCATACTATAAATGAGTCAGGAATGATCACCATCAAATAAAGGGTATAGACCGCATACTAGTCTAATGTCTCTACCTAAACTGACCTCATAGTCCAAGATTATGCGCAAGGTGTTCGGCTGTTTGCTGTTTCACAGCCATTTTCTGCCTATAACAAAGGCAGGGCCCAGATCTTCCTTGAAGTTGATTGCAAGATGGTGTCTTCTCACTCAGGCCAAAGCCTGCAGCTTCTCTCTCTCAAACAGTCTGTGTCTTTGGTTTTACAAACTGCTGACAGCCCCTCCCACTCTGTCCTGTTGTGTGATTCTATTTACTTCTACCTGAGCCAGGGAAGGCATTAGCATTCCCTTTGACATGTAAATCTCGAGCCACGGTGCTACAGATAGCCGTGAGAGTCTGCACCCTGTAACATGCTTCACATCTGTACACAGATGTTGCTGTAGGAAACATGGCACCATGGTAATTATGTGGACTATGTTGTGAGCATTCGCAAAGGAACCTGGTACAGCGTTTTTGGCATCAAATCACACAACCACATTGCAAAACTGAACAGAAAAGTCACCCAGATCATGCTCTAGGTCAGTGATGGCGAACCTTTTAGAGACCGAGTGCCCAAACTGCAACCCAAAACCCACTTATTTATCGCAAAGTGCCAATACTGAGGTTTTAGTTAGAAAAAACAACTGCCATAGGTTGTTGAACCCTGGGCGTGCGTGCCACCAGAGAGGGCGCCGAGTGCCACCTCTGGCACGCGTGCCATAGGTTCGCCACCACTGCTCTAGGTGCATCCTGTCACAGGGTGGTTATATTATGTCAATTTCCTGGTCGACTGAGTGTGTCTTTACTGGCTGCTCAGTGGAAAAATTGATCTGACAGTGGCAAATTTGCTGCTGTCAGCGCAGACATACCCAGAGACAGGAAAGACCTTTAACTACATCAGATTTCTTTCCCAGCTCCTCATCCCAAAGTGCAGGGATGCTACCATATGACTTAATTTTTTCCTCTGTAAGGGATTTGCTAAACAGCTGCTTATATTTGTTAGTGGTAAATAGCCAAGAATGTGATTTATTTGTGTTCTTTATATGCAAGTGCCAAAAGATTTGTGACCTAACAAAAAATGCCACTTGTATTGCAAGATATCAGAACATAGAGAAATATAAAATGGGGCCAAGGTAGTTTTCATAACTGTTAAATTACCCTTATGCTGACACTTAAGTACGACAGTGATTAATAGATCAGAAGCTCTATTTGTTCTGTTGTTTATAACAACGCTACACAAACTTCTGTTATATATTTTGTCTTTCCCTTTCTCCACTGCATATGAATGACAGCATTGTAGGCTTGCTCATGAATTTGGCTGCATGCACCAGTTTGGTTTTGTGTGGTGTTCATTAGTTTTAGATTTCTGAAACTAGATTTAAAACTTTCACAAAACCCTGAAACCACAGCACTGAAATATTTGCCCATTGTTTTCAACAAACAATACATTACACTGTCTTTACAGATACAAAGTAAGGGGATGGCATAGGAAGTGGTGGGTTTACCAACTTTCATACACTATACGGCTTTGAAAATTTTATTTGAAAGTCAAATACAAGGCAGAAGACAAATAATTGTAGCCAGGTGCAAACTGTTAGTCTCATGAATGGCTATAAAATTAAAGAGACAAAGCCCTCATCTATCACTGTAAGATGCTGCTATAGCCTGACCTGATCCTGTGTCATATGCTCCCCTGCATTTAATTTCCTCCCATTTTGTGAGTTTCCAATCTTCAAAGCGTCTGACGAAGTGGGATTTTCTTCCACGAAAGCTCATGCGATAAATAAATCTGTTAGTCTTTAAAAGTGCCACAGGACTCTGTTGTAAGATGGAGTCTTCCGACCTTCTGACCCTGTCACTACATGTGGGGGGGTTTGTAGGAGTGGCTCTGTTCATCCCTGTGTCCTGGCTACATTCCACAGTGGGTAATTACATTGGTAGGGAAACCCTCTAGAAAAATATCAAAAAACCCATGTTGCTCCTATGGTTCCATAATTATGGGGTAAGAAGGACTTCTACTTACCCATCGAGCTGTACTTTGTGGAGGGGGGGGGGGGTGTAGGCAGTCTGAATACTCTGCAATAAGGCTACTAAATGTGGATAGGGATGGATCATTTTAAAAACTATGGCTTGTTACTGTGCAAGGGGATATAGTGACTCATTTGGAAAAGCCATCAAGTATCGGTTTTGATTGACTTAAACTGGTCTGGTAGTTCTAATGGCCATGGTTTTCAAGGCATCTGGATGTATTAGAAGAGAGAGACTCAGACTCCATGCCATCTATCCCATATTATTGTATAGATAAGGTTGTGTAATCCTTAAAGGAAAATGGGTTACTCTGTTAGTTTTCCATCGGACCATAAGCATATAATACAATTCCAAAGGG
>ML685834.1:2182386-2307194 GCA_007922175.1 Pelusios castaneus
GCCGGGAACTACTTTATTGCTCACATGGCTGTTGTGTTCTCTCTGCCACATAATGAATTGAACAATAAGAATTGCAAGGCAATCTGCTCCCTCAATATGCAAGCGGTATATAACGCCAGGTGCAGAATCGCTGATGACAGATCCACGTTATGATTTATTCATGCTGAGACACTCCAGGATTGTCAGGTTTCTGACACTGTTGGATGGCTGTTAAGCAAGTGGGGCATCTTGGGAGAGTTTTATATGTGGTGACTATTCTTTTGTTTTAAGAAAGGTATCATTTCCTCTCTAGGTGAGATACCAAGCTAGGGAGCGGTGCGGGGGGCAGGGTTGGTTTTTATGCTTTTATGCAGTGTGTAGACCATTGGACCTCTGATGCCTGACATGGACCATTAGGTAGTACTGTAATACAAATAATTTAAAGTGAGTTTATGGAAATCATAAATGTTAAGCAAGGTGAGTTGATGGCTATGCAGAGCAGCCTTTCATTTGAGACCAAGATTAAGAATGTTCCACAATCTAGCATTAAAGCTGTATTGTTAGAATTAAAAGCTTGACTGATTGACTTTGTTAACTATTTTTATTAGGATCATTGCCTGTGGTTGAATATTGTTTTACGTCTGAGAGACTAGCATGGTCTAAGAAAATAGGATTGGCAACCAGAATAAATTCTAAATCTGGCTTTGGCTCAGATTTTCTTTCTGGCCTTGAGATAGCTCTGCCTAATTTCCCCATCTGTAGAAGTGAAGTAAAATTACTTGCCTACCTTGTCGAGGTGCTGGAAGGACTAATGAATGATTTTAAGACACTTTAAAGAGGAAAAGCATTGTAGAGCTGCTAAGAGTTATGTCAAACCAATTAAAATGACCGGAGTCCTTATGGTATGGGCTGTTTACCTTATAGACCACAAAAGCCTGTTCTAGTTATTGAATAAAACTTTATCATGGTGAAAATGAAATTTTTGATATGCATCGTAAATAATGGGTAGGTTCGTCAACGATTTTCTGTTTTAATATAAATTTTAGATAATTACATATAAAACTACATTAAAACAGTATTAAATTTGTATAGTCAGGTATTCAAAAATTAGGAAGTGCCAGATTTGAGGGTGCCTATATAATAAGACTCATAATGTGTATGTATAAGGGGGCCAAATTAAAGTTGTACAGGCAATTGTGACATTTCCTAACTTTTGAGTGCTTGACTTTTCAATCTCAATATGTTTATTTTAATGTGGATTTGTATGTGTGTAATTGTCTAAGATTTTTAAAGGGCGCGATAGGAAACACTGCCCCTCCCTTCCCCCTACCCCCCAAAAAACAAAAACCAAATTTCATTTGTGGGCAACATATTGGCAGGATTGAAACGAGCTGGTTGAAGAAACAAAATTTCCTTCCCATGGAAACTGAGATTTCAAAATTTCATTTCATCCTGATTCAGGACTAAAAGTTGAAATCTGAAAGTTGATTTTTTTTGCAAAATGTTCTGAAATATTTCATTTTGACCTTACTTTTTTTTTTTACTATTACCTTTTAATAAATTAAAATAAATCCAATCCCAGTTCTCTCCCACTTCTTTATCAGATCTGTCTCCATTTTCCCCTGCCCAACTGATTCTCAGTCCCAGTCTCCCCTATTCCCGTTCCTCATCCAATCTGTCCTCCTTCCCTGCTCCCAGTTTCCTTTTTCAGGCAGCCCAGATCTCTCCCGTCCCAATTGCCCCCACCCCCTCACAACCTGCAATCCCAGTTTTTCTGCTGTTCCTTGCCCCAATCTAGTAGTCTCCCAACACCCTTCCCTCACCGCCCCAATGTCTCTTGTTCCCTCTGCATTCAAATGTCACCTTTTTCTTGCTGCCCAAGTTCAGAAAAGATGGGATGGTGTGTGTCATTGAAAGTACAGGAGAGGCAGTCTCCCTACTGGATAAGGCAGCAATGCCTGGTGGGGAGGGAGGGAGGGAGAAATACCTCCATCCTGACTCAACTCAAGTGAGCTACCCAGCTTGCCTGTCTTGGGGGTGCAATCAAAAATTGTAACTCAAGCTGAACCACCCCCTTTGAGATACAATTTTTCGTTGCACCACCCCTTCAACCCAAACAGGCGGGTGCTTCAGGGTAGTGCTCCTTTCTTGAGCCTGGACACATGAGGCTGACCTGAGCCACTTGGTGTCGCTGCTTAGCTGCTTTGAATATTTCTTCACCCCCCCCTCCCTGGGGATGTGCCCCCCAGTTTGAAAACCTCTAGAAGCGGTTGCTAAATAGAAAGCAGAAATCTGGGGGCATTTGACTCCATGTGCTCTCCCCCACATGTCATCATTGCCTGTTTTGGCCTGTGGTAGACTACATTCTTTGGAAAGGAATACACAACCTAAAAAGTTAGAAAACCACCGCTATTGAACATATGCAAACTGGTTTTTTAAAGTTTGTAACTTGGACAGATTTTGGCAGATTTCCTACAGGGAACTGCAAAAGGCTCAGGCTATCCCACTGACAAATATCAAGTACTTGCTCCAAAGCACGAGGATGCCAACGTTTTTCAAAGAAAAGGTTGCCAGAATTCTTTAACATGAGCAAACCAATGTTTTTCCTAGCCTTGTTATTGGAAATGGCTGAACCAATTTGACCGAAATTTAATAATAAGAATCAGGCTGAGGCTGACAGTGAGTTTACCAACTTTCAGTTCAAGTGGTTAAAGCTTGACAGAGTTATAAGCAATTGAAAACAGGATCTTACCATGGGAATTGTTAGGCAACTTTAATAAATAACTTGCCTAAAATATAGGTAGAGATTGGGACAGTGCATTTATCCTGACTTGTGTAGGATATGTGCTGAGTACCTATGACCCTGGGGAATATTTTGTTTGATTCCCAAAACAGATTACTATCCCATTCTCGTATGTAAATTCACACATATGCGCAACTCCTGTGCCTTCTGTTGTGATGGAAGAGAATTCCACTGGGACGAAACGAATAACATTTTAGCAACCTATCTAAATTGTTGCTTTGAGGGGTAGCAATATAAACAGCTGGGGTTAGAGATATGATACCAACCAAAACAATGGTTATAGGAAGAAGTTGATTCCTGAGGGCTGAGAGGGCAGGGCTGGAATACACATTGAACAACGTATGACAGAAATAGCAGGCAGGCTGGAAATCCCACTTTCCTTGTACAAAATTCGCCACGGTGGTAAGGAAGAAATGAGGTTTCCTGAATAATCTACTCCAGGTTGGATTCTTTACACGCTTCTCTCTTTCAGGAAGGATTAAAGGATGGGAAGAGGAAAAATTCCCAAACTCAGAGACTCCCTGTGTGAAACAAAGCTAGGTAAGAAATGGTTGGTAAAATATCTGCTAATTGTAGGAGTAAACAAACACAAAGTCTCATTTTTATTTTATAAAAACACATACAATCTTTTGCCTGCTTTGATATGGTGAACATAGTGCATTCTTGTAATCTGTATGCCTTTTCCTTATTTTTGCATGTGGTCTTGTTAAAAATTAATAAATGTGTTTCTTTTTCCCAACTCCATCTTATGTCTTCATACACTGTATAAGCTTCCATACAATCAAAACATCCTGTCATAGCCACAGGCTACCCTCCTCTCACTGCAGAAATTTGCACCTGATCCAATTTGTCAGTAGTAAAATGCCTTTTGATCAGCTGACCTATTCTTGGTAATTTTTTTAAATTTATTTTTTTTAAGCATTCTCATTATGTAGCATTTGCTCTGGAATTCACCCTAATTATGTGTAAAGGTTGCACAGATAAACTAATGGATGTACATTGTTTGTATGCGCATGTGGAAGTTAGAGGAGGGCATTTGGCCTGGATCAAAAGGTGCACTACAGTTAAGGTTTCAGTAAGAAATGGATTTAACAATTATTTTAATGTACATATTTCTATGGGGATAGAATGGTCTAGTGCAGTGGTTTTCAGACCTTTTTCCTCAGGACCCAGTTAAAAAAAAATCATTTATGCCCGTGACCCAAAAATTACAACTATGAGCAATGCATTCCAGTCTTTTGGCAGCAGCAGCAGGGGGCGCCGTGACAGTACTGGATCCCAGCCCATGGTTTGAAAACCACTGGTCTAGTGCTGAGTCAGAACACAGGACTAGGATCCAGGCAGGGCTGGCCCGGCCCAAGGGTTTCTGATGCCCTAGGCAAACTATGACTTTGGTGCCTCCACCCCCATATTTGATATAGAGAAAAATAAAGTCTAGAACAAACATGTTAATATATTATTTTAAATAGAGAAAAAAATTCACTTCCATCTAATTTGGCGCCCCTTAAAGCCAGATGCTCTAGGCAGCCACCTAGATCATCAGTGGTTAAAGTATAATTTGATGGGCCCCGGAACCCTCCTAATCTCTGGGCCCCCTTCCCATATTGTCTGGGCCCCCTTCATGCACGTGTGGGCCCCAGCCCAAGGCATTTGCAACCACTTCTCAATACCACATGCATCGGTTCTCACTCCATAAAAATATGTATAATTTTATATGGCGTTTATGTCTATAGCAATTATTGTCTCAAACTAGCAAACACTGCATAACACAATAAGTATTGATTAACAAGGGTGTGGCGTAGGACCTCCAGCAGCCAGGGCAGGGCGGAACATGCGTTCCTCCAGATTCTTCTATTTTTAGGGGCCCTGGAACTCTGGCCCCTCAAATGTATGGGCCCCAGAACTGCGTTCTGGTGCATTCCCTCTTACTTTAATCCCTGTAGATGGTGTATATGGTTGGACCGGCCCTGCATCTAGGAAGTGAATTTTAGTCCTTTTTTTGCCATTTGGCAAATTGGTTAAGATCTGGTAGCTTTCCTATCTGTAAAATGGGTATAAGATTATCTGCCTTAGGGATTTGGTGAGAATTCGTTTAATGTTTGAAGACTCAAATGGCTACAGATGATAATTCAAACATATGTTAATGACGTCTCCTCTGTAAGGCAGTACTGCCTCCTTTTGTTTTTCCTTTGACGTCACCGTCCTGTATTTATTCCATCAGCCTGGGGTGAGGGAAATACATTTTACCAATCCTATGTAGGCGGAGGAGTCAATGTATTTTTAAACATGCGGATAGCTGTGCTCAGACGCCAATGCGGAATTAGCCCTCTTTAGAAAACATGACCAAAAAGCCCATCGCACCCAGTGCTGTACTGGTTATGAAATAGGCCACACCACGCCTGATTTATCTGCCCCACCCCCACCCCAGGTGAGCTGACCATTCAAGCTCAGGGACTTTGCATTTTTACCATTTAATCTGGATGGTAAGAGATGGGCGCTTAAAGCGGTGCAAAGCCAACCAGGAGTCGCGGGCACTTCTAATGACTAATGCATTGATTTCGCGAAGTGGGATTCCGCCCACGAAAGCTCATGCTTTCTGGCGGGCGGCGGCCGCCGTTGGCTGACGTAGGTAGGCTCCGAACCCAAGATGGCGGCCGAAGCCGCGCTGCCCACCCCCAAGATGGCGACGTCAGCGCCTGACCGCCGCCTCGTCCCCCGGTAGCGGAAGCGATTGAGCACCTGACCGGAAGTCGTGGTTGTCCGGGGAGACGCAGCTCAGCTGCTTCTGTCTCTGGCTCCAGCGGGGATGCGGCCTTTCCCTTCCCCCGGGTCGCGGCTCCGGCGGCTGCTCTGGGTGACCTGGCTGAGCGGGAGCCTCCTGGCAGGTGAGGGGGAGCCGCCGCCCGTGTCTGTCCGTCCACCATTCCGGGGCGGCCCGGGGGTTAGGGCGGTGCTGGTGCCCGGGCCTCTCTGCTCTGTGCCGGGGAGGAGGGGCGGCCCCCAGCCGGCTCCGCTCTGTCAGGCCGGGCCCTGCACGTCCAGTGGCAGGACTGGGCCGCAGGCGGGGTGTTCCTGGCGCGGCTTGCATGCAGACATGGCCCGGGAGGAGCCACGGCGGTTCCCCACCCCCAAGCGTCTGAGGAAGGGGGATTTTCTCCCACCAAAGCTCCTGCCATAAATAAACGTGTTTGCTCTTTAAAAGTGCCGCAAAGCTCCTTGTTGCTGTTGGATGTTGTTGTTTGCAGGAGCGGAGGAGAATGCGGACTCGCTCTCGGAAACTGCCCCACCTCTTAGCCCACAAGGCGGTTCTGCCCAGGACAGTAGTGGGGCGCGTCCGGCGCCAGTGCAGTACAAAACTGCAGAAATCGCGGATGCAATGCTGGGTAGTGGGCTTCCCGCTGATCCGTCTGTGATGCTGTCTGTAATTCCAGGGGAAGCGAAGGAGACACCCACCTCTGAATTTGGTGTGGGCACCTGTGATGCAACAGTAGAAGATGCTGAATGTAGTGCGAGGACTAATCTTCCTTCTCACTTAGCACAGCCTGTTCAAAAAAAACTAGGGGACTTTGGTGTAATGCTAGATTATGTGCAAGTTTCCCTGGCTGAGTTGTCTAATATCACAGGCAGCGTGAAAACTCCCAAAGTGAATTGTGAGGAAAGAAATATTACTGGGATCAGAAAGTTCATGATACAAATTCTGAATGTTTCACAAGTAAGTAGGAAATCATTCTGTTGACTGTTTTGTATTTAATTTGATACCTGGCTTGGTGTTATACAAATAGATTTTGTACAAATTGCTTTTACCTGAATGTTACATGTATAATCCTTCCAATATTTGCCCTAAAGAGTTTTGTGGCACGAAAGGGATAATTTAAAACAAATGTTTTGTGTGCTAGTGGGGGAGAGTTAGCATTTAGGGCAGTGCATTTTCTATATTGTTTTGAAATACTGAAATAGCAAGATATTCAATTCTATTGTATATTATCATGCCTGTGTTCCCCAAGTTCTGACTTGTGCTAGCTTCCTGGCAGCACTTTTTCCCTTAGATCAGTTTCCTTCCCTCAGGAATGTTCTCCAGCACTTATCCCCACTAAAAGTACCTAATTCTATCTTAGGTGGTTTTACTTAAAAACAGGTGACTTAAGAATACAAGGTAGAATTTTTTTTTTAAAAGTTAAATAGATTTCAGATAAATACTAGTGTGAATTACATCTTGTAGGAAAATGGAAATATTTCCCAAAGTTTGATTGAATTTTCAGTTTTGATTAATATTTCTGATCAGTGCTATAAACACGGAATATAACTGAGGCAACACTTTAAAAAGTCCTTCAACTGACCCATCATTTAAAAAGCTACTTGTTTTGTTAGAACCTCATCCAGGCATTCTCATTCCCTGGAGGTTGTAGCATGTGTCTTTCCCTTTTGTTAGCTCCCACCTCTGTCTAAAAGACTGGTTTAAATATTTGAGACACCGTATCACCCCAGATCAAACTATAGGGTAGGAGAATCAGTTTGAGTCAGGTTCATATAACAGATGTTTCCTTCTGTTCCCCCAAATATTGGGAAGATAAAGGGAGTCTGAATGGAGCATGGATCTGGGCACAGTTTATTTGTATAAACTTAGCTTACCAGATCCTTACATGTTTCCTTCCAACCCATCCTTGCCTATGAGTTCTGTCCTGTTACTAAGTATCTTCTTTTTCATACCCCTGTTCATCTCCCACTTTCTCTTCTGGCTCCTTCACTTGCCCTGTTTTAGGAACAGCTCCACTTTCTCATTATTTCCCAAATCAGCTGCTTGGTCTTGTTAAGGCTTGGAATTCTCTTAGAAAAGAAGTGAAGTGATGGATCCTCTACCTTTCTGCTAAGTCTCCTTCAGAGCTGCTAACTCCTCTTCCTGACAAACAGGTTTCAACCTGTAGATCACACATATGCAGCCAAGAAGTAAGGTCTCTGAGGGAAGGGAGGGAGGAAAGGTGGGGAAAATAATAATCCCACAAAACAATCCCCAAATTGTTATTTCTCTATCAAGGAGAGCCTTGCATTTGAAAAATGTAGTTATGGTTAAACAGTATAACCACATTTTGTTTCTTGTGATTACTGTTGACCTCTAAAAACTGACTTCTGACTGAAATGCTAATTCAGATTTGCTCACGATAGTGGTACACTGTTCTCCTGAAATTAATGTTACCAGAGGATTACGCAATGATATGTAACAGAACTCTTTAGAACATTTAATTGGCCCTTCTTTTTAAATCAGCATGTTTTCCTTCACAGGACCTGATGGAGTTTTTAAACCCAAACAGCAGTGACTGTACCTTAGTCTTGTTTTATACACCTTGGTGTCGATTCTCTGCCAATCTGGCCCCTCATTTCAATTCTTTGCCCCGAGCGTTTCCAACTCTTCACTTCCTAGCATTGGATGCATCTCAGCATAGCAGGTAACTTGCAATTAATATGCCTCACCTTTCAAAGCTTGACATGTTGCTAAAGGCGGATTTTGTTTCTGATTCTTATGCTTTTAAAATGTATTGATGTAATGTATTCCTGGGTAAAGTACGTTCTCTATCCCTTTGATTTTGATTTTGCTTTCTTTAGCTTTTCTCTGAGCACTTTTCTTCTCACTTGTCTTTTAATAATGAAGTTAATATTTTCTTAAATATTTAAATGAACATCTGGCTTTATAAGAAAAAGGATTAATACCACTGGCTAAAACTTAACCTACTGTCAACTGAGGCCAAGCTTTGCTAAGTAATCTAAATCTTGACATGCAGATTTATTTCTGGGTTCCTTTTGAGAAGAGACCCAGTTCTTGGGTAGCCTCACAGTGCATTCTCAAAGGACAAGATCTTTGTGTCCTAAGTCAGTATTGAAACATGGTCTTCACAATGAAAGTTAACATACTGACATATTGCAGAATCTTGTATCACCTAAATTCACTAGTGAAACACTCCCTAATGCCATAAGAAAATAGTTGTGCTCTTCTCCTTGATTTAAATTAACTTCGTAAAGCTAACTGACTTTTCCTTCTTATAGTGTAACTTCCTTATTTGTTTCAATGGATTTACTTTAATATCTTATCTACTTATTTCCTCCAGTTTATCAACCAGATTTGGAACTGTGGCCGTTCCTAATATCCTTCTTTTCCAAGGAGCCAAACCCATGGCCAGATTTAATCATACAGACCGAACCCTGGAAATGCTGAAAGCTTTCATTTTTAATCAGACCGGTAGGTAGTCTAAATTTCATGCGGAGCTATGAAGGTCAGGGTCAGGTATAACTTCTCCCTTTTCCTAAGAGGCTATATGAGGGTCTTCTAGTGCCTTTCTGCTGTCAGGAAGAGAGCCTTAGGGAGTTCTGATTCATCCACCATAGCAAGGAATGGAATTTCAGGACAAGGTGGAAGCAGCCAGCCAGTTATCTAGAGTTGTTTTGATGATAGGCCTTGGAGGTCAGCTGGAGAGTGTAAATAGGAGACTCAAGCAGCTCTTCTCTCCCAGTGTCCTGAATTAATTTGGGAATAATGCTGGATCGATATTAGCACTACCATTATCCCCCATGTTACAGGACGGGAAAGCATCAGATTCCTATATCCCATAGCTGTAGGACAGGCAACAGGTTTGGGATATGGCAGCTGTAGTTCTTACCTTGGTGGGACAATAGGAGGAGCACAGAGAACCCTGGATTATTTTCCTGTTGCTGGGAGCCAGCTGTCCAGGCTCTGAGTTACAGGGTTGAATATACCCAGCTCTCTTCTCTTTTCCCAACACGTAATTACTGTTCTGAGAGTGGAAGAAAAAACATGCACTAGTACTGTGACGGTTTAATGGAAGAGACTGTGAAATTGCTACTAAAGCAGGATGGAGATGGTAGCCTTTGTTGATTGTAGATTCATTTACTGGGACTTTGACCAAAGACTGCACTGGGAAAGGGAAGAATAAAACTTTTATAATGACACAATACTAAAGAAATATGTATTAAGATACTTTTATAGTTTTTCATCTTCAAACTGATTTTAAGCATAGGGCACCAAAAATAGATCTATGTTGATCTAATGTCTAAGACTCATGGGCAGCTACCTGATATTTAGTAAAATCCATGGGAATAGATGAACCAGAGTTGTGTTAGGTCCTGGAACAATAGCTGCTTAGTTTGGAGGTGAGAATACAGTTCCCACAATCTATTAATCATCCATAGATTTTTAAAAAGGCTCTTCCTATCCACTTTTATCACTGGATTCTTCTTTCAGGAATAGAAGCCAAGAATGATGTGGTGGTGACTGAGGAAGACCGAGCAGGCCCTCTACCTAGTGTCCTGACAAAGGGAATAGATTGGTTACTTTTATTTTCTTTATTGTTTCTGGCTAGTTTTATTATGTATGGTACCATTCGGACTGAGAGCATTCGTTGGCTAATACCGGGACACGAGCAGGAGCATCAGGAATAAGTCAAGATAAAGACATGAAAACACACTTCATGCCTACTTGATAAAGCAGGAATTTATATGAACTGAAATTGCATAAACTTGTACAGTGAGTTAGCTGGTTGTAATTTATAATCTTATTAGTTAAAAATCACTTTTGTTCATTAACAACTGAATGTGTAAAGTAATAAACTTCTGGTAAATAAGTAAACAAATACAAAAAAAGTTCATTAGAAGGGTTTTTTGTTACTATTTATTCATTTAGAAAGTATTGAGATTTACAAATCCTTGCTATGTAAATAACAGAAAAGAATAATTATGAAGATTGTTTTTTACTAAACTGATGTGACTCACTTTTTTAGGAATAACAATGTTAATTTGTTGCAAAATTTCACTTTGAATGTGTAGTAATCAGTTGTACCACACAATAGGTTCTTGAAATGTTGCAGATGAACTTTATAGGGAAAGTAAGGGTCCTACAGCCAATGGTACTGTTTTGGCAGCAGCAATATATAACCACTTCTATTTTTTTTTTTTTTTTGAATTGAGGTCTTTTAATGTGTGTTTCCTTTTCAAGACCTATTGCTGTACAAATTAAAACTATGTGCATGGAAGGATGCTGTGTGTTATAGAAAACTACCAGAAATGACTAGTAGTAGGTGAAGACCTACATGGAAGGTGTCCATGTTTTGGTTCCTCCATTCCTGAAATAATAAAAAGTTGAAGGATATTATGTGTCCTTCATTAAAGAAGTCCATCTTTGTCATTGCTATTTTGAAAGCCTCAGCAGATGAGTATGTAAATAGTGATAAGCTTACTCCAGTTATGACTTTTAGTACTCATAAGCTGACTTTATTAATTTTGAGGCTCTAGAATAAGATACTTTGGCTTGTCACATATTCTCTGACTACTTGTCTGTATAAGCACTGCCATTTTGTACAGCAGACATTTGCCATAGAACCTGAAATGAACATGAAGGTGCAAACTAAGCAAGGAGAAAATGAGCAGAAATCACTTATGGTGCCTATAATGGAAAGTTCAGTTTTTCTAGTGAAAAAGTTAAAGAAGAAGCTGAAATACTGAAACTTAGGTATTTTGAAGCTAAAAATCACTGAATTATCAATAGAAAAATCTTGGTTTTGGGTAGTAACTCCAGCTGGGCTCTTCCCCTACTCCCGGTGCTACCTCTTTGGAGCATCCCATTTTAATAGTGAGACACGTAGGGTCAGATTCTCAGCTGGTGTAAATTTGTGTAGCTCTATTGTCTTCAGTGGCACAGTACTGATTTACATCAGCTGAGGATCTGATCCCCTTTTAACTTCCCTTTTGGCTTGCAGTATTCCTGGGTTCATAGAGATCTGTGGAATATTCTTAAATGATTCCATTTCTGCAAAAGGTTAAAGGTAAGAAGTTACCTTAAGAATTTACAGAATTTCATACTGCATTGGACTGCATTTATCCTCCTCCTTGTTAGCACGTGGCTATGTATTTAAAACAGCCTGTTAAGTTTTGTCTTTGAATATGCACTCAGCTAAAAATATAAAAGTTCAGAATATGGATTTCATTCTGGAGCTTCCCTTCCCTTTCCCCTAAGCAATGTGCTTAGTAAAAAAAACCAAAGTGTCTGTGTACTCATTTCAATCATCCCATGTCAAAGGGGATCCATTTTTGCATCATTTTTTAAGTAGAGCCAAGACGGTACCTTTGTATAAAGTAAGAAGACCCGTTCCAGATCATAAGCCCCCATTAAAAAAAATTGTAAAGACTTTGTATTCTTTTAAACTTTCCCCGCTCCCTTTGAAACGCTGCTCTACAAGCCCGAAGGGCCGGGCCAGGCCAGGATGCAACCACCGCTGGCCGAACGGAAAGAGGAGCAACCCGCAGTGTGAGCAGACTGAGATCCCGTGTTCTGGCCCCGAAGCCAGCAGCAGCAGGTGCGCCGTGGACCAGCATTACCCGCCGAAGCGGGCGGGGCAAAGGGAAGGAGTGGTAAGTACCATTCGCCCAGCGCGGGGGGGCTCCGCGCCGATGAGGGCAAGTACCATTCTCCGCGGGGGTGCGGAGGAGACCCTGTGACGGGCGCGGCGGGCGGCGCTGGTTGGGGATAGGGCCGCGGCGGCGCGCAGGCACTTGCGTGAGGGGGCGGGGCGGCGCTGAGGCGATGCCCGGCGGCGGGGCTGGGCTGCGGCTGGCGCTGTGCGGAGCGCGGCTGTTGGTGGCGAGCGCGGGGCCCGGCAGCAGGCGCCTGTCCGCCATGGTGAGAGGCGGCGCGGGGTCCCCCGGGAGACGGGGCAGCACCCGGGGCCCGGACAATGGGGCTGAGCGGGGGCCACCCCCGGGGCCGTGAGGGGGCTCCGGCCTCTCCTCGTTAGGGGTCAGAGCCAGGCCGCTGGGGCAGCGCAGGTCTGTCTGCAGTGGGGGAGGGGTGCGTGGGGGGAGGGGTTCTTTGCATTTGTGGGGTTTGGGTGTTTGTTTGCTTTGATTGATGGATGCAGATTTAAGTTGTGGCGGGCAGGGTGAAAAAAGTATTTTCCAGCCACAGCCTTGTAAATTGGCTCCACCCTGCTCAAGGGCCAGCTTGGGTGGGTAAGGATCAGGAGGTGATTTGGGGTGCAGGAGGGCACCCGCTCCTGGAAGCAGGCAAGAAGGATGCCACTGGAGAATGGGGCAAAGGGGAAGCAGCAGCCGTCAGCAAAATGTTGCCTGATCTTTTTTGAGCCTTTCTAATATTTACTGTTGGCCGATCACCAATAATGCGCCAGGTGCTTCACGCTGGAACTAGTAGCAAACTGGTTTTAAAAGTACTCCCAGTTTTTGGCAATTAGTTTAGATAAATATTGAAGAGAAAGGGATTTAAATGACCAATGCCTCTGACGAAGTGGGATTTACTTCCATGAAAGTTCATGCGATAAATAAATTGATTAGTCTTTAAAAGTGCCCCAGGGCTCCTTGTTTGTTTTGCTGAACTAGACTAACAAGGCTGCCCCTTTGGAATTTAAGAAATTATTATAATCCTTATGTGCTTGGTTACCCATCAAAAAACTTTTCCTGTTGAACTGATCTGGATCTTCCATTTACAGCTGAAATCTCATGATCAGTCAGCTTTGGTTCTTCATGTTTGTCATTCATAACTGGTGGGTTATGTGAGTTTGGTACTGGGAAGCACTGAATTTATAATCAGGAGATTTGGGTTTTATTTGTAGCTCTGACACAAATTCACCATAGGACAGTGAGCAAGTCACCTGCCCTGTCTGGACTTTAGGTTACCCATCTACAAAGTTAAGAATAGTAATACTTACTTAATGTTAAGAATGCACAGAATATCACTAAATATTTGCAGACCTGCCCTTGAAGGTTCTAAAAAAGTGAAAATTATCTTGTGCAAGTCATCTGTGACTGTCCTGCCAAACTAGCTGAGATGGTTTCAGCTTTCAGGCTATGCCCAGTTTATCAATCTTAGCTAGATGAACTATACATGCATCCCAGCCACCCGTCTCCTAATTTCCTCTGAAAGCAGAGCCCTTTAAAAACCACTGCCACCAGCCCCCCACAACCCCCCTCCCCCAACCCAAAAAACCTGTACTGGGTATTTTTTATTAGGCAGAATGGTATCCCTTTGGCTTAGCAGATTTACCAAAGTTGGGTGGCTGCATGGGCCTGGAGCCAGGATGCTAAATAGGAGTATTACATTCTTTGGAAATTAGCTTTGTTAGTTGGATTAGTCTTTATCTAGTAGATATGATTATTTACATCCCCTGCGTTTCAGTCTGTAATAGAGCATAGGCAGTCTGATTTTTGCATCAAGCAATATGCAAAATTAGATAATAGCTTCCCTTATTGCACCCAGAATGTGAATCTCTGATGTGGGAGAAAGGATGCTTTGGCATCAGACTCCTCTGGACTGCTTTCAAATAAATGTTATTTATTAACTAGCTTAGGGCCCATCATATGACAGGATGTAATCAGTAAATCATGGGTCAGTTTTGTATGCTTAGTCTTATATTTACAATTCAGTGTCCATCCTCTGTTTTTGTTTTACCTTTCCACCTCATCAGTGGGTTTGCACAGTGCTTCGTTATGTGTTGACATAGATTGTTTCTGAGTCTTTGCACCTCCTTAACTTGTCTTAAAATAAATCAGCATGGGCTCAGCATACTGTTTTTTTTTACTAAGTTTTTAAAGTCAGTGGCAGGTACATGTGTGTATTTGGGATCAAAACTCAGAACTTGGCTTTTATGACCATTATTTCTAAGCAAACTTTCTTCTGTGTTGAAAGAGTTTGTGTGCAGTGAGGATCAGGCCTGTGGCAAACTAAATAAATCTATTTTTAAAGATTTGGTATTAAATCTCAAGTCAGTGGCTAGACTGTCACCCCAGTGGGGTTTGGATACCTCCTGGCTGACTGTAAACATGCTAACTTTCATCCCACAGACTATTTGTACATGACTTAAACAAGACTTAAAGGGAAACTCTAATAAATAAATGTTGCTATAGCAACACTAATGTATATGTTTGTGAAACATTAATTTTATATTTAAGCAAGCAAACGTTACAAGGAAAACTAGACAAATTGTAATGTTAGGTTTTAGGTAGTTAAAACTTGGCTGTTAGAATGGGTGAATCCAGTTGAAAACAATTGTTTAATCAGTTGCATTAAGAGAATCTGTGCAGAATGCTCTTTTTATCGTCACTGTTGGTGAGCATGTTTTATTTTGCTGCTTGGAGTTAATTATTGGATTGCACAGTAAAAGTATGTGTCATCTTTAAATGATCATGTGTATTTATCAGTGCGTTCTGTGCAAATATCATTCAGTAATAAAGAGCAATAGTAAAACCTTTCTGCTGCTTAATTAGAACTTATTGAATTATTTCTACTTTGACATGCAGCACCATCTAGTGGTGAAAGGTTAACTTTTTATATTTATAGTAAAGATGTGTGCAAAGATACAGCACTTTATACACCCACACCTAGACTACATTGTTCAAAAAAGTTGACTGATTCCACACATTAGCATTGCCAAATGAGTGAATAATGAAGTTTGATAACATAGCAGGTGGAATGTACACAGTCCGGAGTTTCTAGAGTGAAGTTAACCACACGCTTTAAAATTATCAAAATAAAACTTTTTACAAAGGCAGAAATATTGAGTGGAACTCCCAACTTAGAGTCTAGTTTGCAGTTTTTAGTAGAAAATTCTTCAGCTAATTGTCAGTAGATTTCACAAATGAGGTGGTTAATTATTAATGTATGCAAAGACAAAAGGCAACTGAATGTCTGTTCTGCCTGTTGTGCCATTGTGTTCTTAGAATAAGTTTGGCAAGGGTATGTGATGAGGGACTGACAATTGAATAATCCGCCTTTGGATGAAATGGCTGGATTTTAGGTAAAATAAAACATAGTTTTGGTTTAATATCACATATGTTATCGGGGAGTGGGGGGGAGGAGGAGGATTGTGTTCTATATTTTCAGGGAGAAGTTTTGTAAACTTTTAGGATCTTATTCTATCCTCAAGCTCTGATTCTAACCTCATAACAGTTTAAGGTCTTGATTCAGCAAGGTATTTAACAATGTTCTTAAATATTAAATGTGTCCATAGTTTCACTGACTTCAGTAGAGTACTCAATTTGTACAGTTAAACGCTTAAGTACCTAGCTGAATCTGGGTCTTATAGTGGGAATTCTGTTTGAGTTATTCCTGATTTGTAATGGCGTGAGAGCAGAGCAGAGCAGGCTTCGTACTCTTACTTTTATGCAGAACTCCTCAGTGCTATGGAGTTCCTTGTTGTGAGTAGCATGTCCTCAATGTCTGTTTTTCCTTTCAATGCCAGAGAGAAACTTTTATAAATTGTTACTGTTTACATTCAGTAGCTATCTTGCTTTTTGTTTTTTAATTTTTTTCTTTCTTAGGAAGCATAATAATTATACATAATATATAGTGATTTCTGGCATAATTTGTGCTTTTCTAATTTAAAATTGGTTATGCTTAGTATTTTTCAGGTTGTGTCCTTTTAAACTACAAGTAATTACTTTAATTAAATTTAATTTTAATAGTTAAAGGTGGGAAAAATGGCAAAATTGGATTGTTGGGAAATATTTTAAGCTTTACAATATATAGATAAATCAGGTAGGCCTAGTATAAATAAAAGTAGTAACTGCTACTGGACAAAGGTATTCTTGAATCCATATTTCATCCCAGTAAGAGAGTAAAAATCTATTATACACAAGCAAATAACTGAAGTTAATTTACTAATACAGTTAAAGTATGTTTCTTGGCTTAGTTAACTGACAAGTTAGGCTGCTCTGTTAAATAATAAAGTGTAACAAAACCATATAGTAAATTTTCTACCTGTGGTGTCCTGATTATATTTTTGAAATATATAAATAATCATTTCATCACATAATTTTTTTATTGTTGTGTAAAGAAATGAGAAGACATAAACCTTAGTTCCAGAATATATATTTTTCTTTATAGTCTTCACAGTCTCATTGGTTGACAACAGAGGAAAGGACCCAAGTTTTACTTGACCTCAAAGCTTCTGGATGGTCTGAGCTGAGTGAAAGAGATGCCATCTACAAAGAGTTCAATTTCAAAACTTTTAATCAGGTAACTGTTGCTATATAATATTCCTAATATAAAAGGAAATGCAATTGTCCTAGTTTGTATTGTGCTGCTAGTGAAGAGATGTTCACATCCACAAATCTGGAAGTGTAAGTAAGTGAAATAAATCATTTCTGCCATTCATCTTTAGGCAGTGAACCTGAAGACTGGCTATCAAAAAGATGAGCGCAAACGCAATCCTGTAACAGAAGCCTGGAAAACTCAGTAGCTTCACTCAGGGAAGACATCAGAAAGAGGAATTAAATAGTTGATTTTTTTTAAGGCCTTATCCTTGAAATGTTACATGGTAAAAGACAGATATTTATAAAGTTGCATGTCAGAGAGAGAGAGAGAGAGCGAGAGAAACATGAAGAGGATGCTAGAGTGGGAAGTCAGTGTGTGTGTGTGTGTGTGTGTGTGTGTGTGTGTGTGTGTGTATATATATATATATATATATATATATATATATATATATATATATATATATATATAATATATAAAATATATATATAAAAAATATATAAATAAATATAAAATCAGAGGGTATATTAAGCCTAAAGCTAAGAGTCTTGGGTTTTTTTCTGGATTTAATTCCAGCAACTATAGCATCCGAAAAATGATACTTTTTTGAAATGTGTACTCTAGTAGGGTGCCAGATACTGGTGGATGCTCAATATGGCTCCAGTCCTGCTTGACTGTTACAAGTGTGAAATAAAAAGGGCTGTGTAAGAGCTCTTATTACTATGAAAGGTTGGAAATTGCCTTAAGAATTCAAAACTTCTGGCACCTTCTGCTGTATGCAGCACTGGGGAAAAATAAGTGGGGGAGGGAGGCAAACTGTCTACAGTACACTGCTTTCATTGTGGTCCTGGTGGTAACATGCATCTATATGGGGTCAGAGTTTTGCCTGTCAACATTTAGAAAATTGAGGCAACTTATTGAGGCAGCTTTGGGAATGCAACATCATCATTTGACATTTCAGGCTGATGAAATTTCAAGTTGGTGATCTCTTAGCCATGGGGAATGGTGTAAGGCAGGATCAGGCTAGAAAATAGATGAATGCTTGCAGTTGAAGTTAGAGAGCAAATGTTTGTCTCTTGGAAAGGTGGCACTGAAGATGAATTAGAACTGTACCAATTCCATTTATCTGTCAATGCTTATACTTACGCATGTCCCCACCCACAACGTTTATTTATTATTGGGATGTCTCAAAAGCATATTACAAGTCAGGGAAACAAAGCGCCAAAAATGGAGCTAGTTACCTGTTGTGTAGAGTTTTGCAGTCCATATGCTATCATTTAATAAACATGGACTTTTAGGTGTAACTTTTTATTTAATGTATAAATCTTCTGTTTACAGAACTTAGTGTGAATATTTAGTGAAAGTCAGACAGCCAAGAAATAAAATTTCCTCTATGATCTTCATTCTGCCGTTTTACAAATGACATAAAATCAGGTGTGTTTAAAAAAAAAAAAAGCTGAGTAGTTGAGCTGACATGAAAGGTATTTCAGATTTATGTTTTGCAGATGATATGAGTATGATTAATGTATTCATTGCTTTCTTTATTGCTTCTCACAGATAATGTGCATGATGCATGGAAAATTCTGTGGCTTTAAAATCTATGCCAGGTTTACAAAGACTATGTATGTCAACAGATGTTGAGAATATAAACAAAGTTTTTATTATAAAGTTGCACAAATGCATTGATATAAACTTGGTTTATGTATATTATTTTCAGTATGAAGAAAATGAAATGAAACTTCTGTGAAATGAGAGAGTTATTTAGATTCCTGAAGCTTTCAGGCTGAGATTAACTTGGTTAAAAGCTATCAGAAATCACGCTTCTGGCTTGGAAAATTATTTTATAACAGGACTTCACTTGGAACCGCTGATGGTATTTGTTTTTTGTGAAGATAAATTTTATAAAAATAGGCTTTTGAGAGTGATTTTTAGAAAATGAGTTGGAAAACTATTTGAAATGGTCCTAAAATAAGTCAGTTAATTTACTTCCCGTTGTCAATCCTTTTCTCTGTTGTAATTGCCATTGCATGCCAGTCCTGATGTCCTGGTTTGAAAAGATATTGATGTACATAGTGTCCTCCATCCAATCCTACCCTGAAAGAAAAACATCTGGTGTCTATTGTAGCTTGTTCCCCATCCTTCATTTGGGAAGTTTCTGTGGCTGAGGTGTGAATTTCCACTTCCTTCTCATAGCTGTGTTATCATTATTGCTGTTGACTCCTTTCCTTACCCAGATTACCAAAGAGCCCCTGCCAAATATAGACAAGCAAGTTCCTCCTTCAGCCTTCCTGAACATGATGTATTTTTTTTCACTTTACAGAAGCACTGGATAGATGGTCTAAGTACTATATAATAGTTAAAATACAATAGTAATTATTAATAATGATGCATACACATATAAATGGCCTGCCCAGCCAGAACTGTACACCCTGCAATAGCTGCTCTAAGATGATGGTCCTACTCAACCACCATCATCCCTCAATTAATACTTGGGTGTAGCAGTATGCAAACACTGTGGCCACCAGTCAGCTGTAGGTGTACAGCAGCATCAGTATTAAAACTCGTGACCTTTGGCTTCAAAAAGATGTCTCTACCTGCTGAGTTAAATGACCAGTTCCACCAAGTTGGCTAGGATTGGGATCTGAGACTACAGTCAGAATTGGGACATCATTGTGCTACTCAGACATGGATCTTCCCCTGAAGAACTTTACACTCCAAGGTCCCACTCCTACAATTGGATTCCCAAGGACAAATCCTTGCATTTCTGCAGAGCCCTCTTGATTTCATCAGGACTCCTTTTGATCTGAAGGAACAGGACTGAAACCAAAGAAAATCCATGGCAGATGATCACTTTGAACTAGTCTGCAGTGAATCTCAGAATCCTGTAATGTCTCTGGAAGAAGACTGGCCATCATACATGCTCCCATCTTCAATGGAGACAGCCATCAGTACAACCAGATATTGATGCGTCCCACCATGTTCACAGATACATATTTTTTTACAATTACAACTTCTCTTTTTACTGATAAGACAACCAACACAGGGCAGGTGTCACTGTCTGTTTTCCAACTGCATCATTTCTCTGTTCTACCTGTACTCTATTTGTGAGAGCTGGCAGGCTACAGATGTTTATGAGACTATTGCCTTTTAAAACAGGGCTGTGGAGAATTGTTGAGAGAGAGCAGAAGAATAAGAAAAGAGTAATCTGATCATTCAGGCTATTTTTTATTACAAAAAAGAAACGTGTTTTAAGCTTCTTAATTTCTATTCTCACGTGACAAATACTAAAACAAAATGTTTACTACTCACTGATAGACAACCAATCAATTTCCATTTGCCAAAGCAAAAATCTGAGTGAAGGAGAAATACTGTCCCTACTTCAGGAGCCTCAGTACTAATGTTTGCTTACTTTTTTTCTTAATTTACTGAAATCTCTGGCAAAAAGAAAAAGTTGAAAAGTATAGTCTAGAGAGAATAGAATTGTCACCAGACTGTTCAAAACCTCAAAATTCCTGGCCTGTATTTGGTATGTTGTTATTGGGTCTACAAATTTACCCTAACTGTGAGCTCAACTGTGAGAAGTTCATAAGATGTCACAATCACTTATAATAACCAAGGTTTATAGGAAAAGGTGCAGAAAGGAGAGACTGAACTAGTGCAAACAAAAAAAGCCTACTGGTTGTGTTAAGATCATCCTTGGTAAACAAGAAGAGTGGAACTCAAAATCTGTGAACCAAATTTGGTGTGTGGACCATGGGTCAAATTTGTTGATGAAATAGCGAAGGAATGGCCTATTCTGTCCACTGGTCCCTTTGAGTCCTTAAAGAAACAGATGTAGGGCTAAAAACTGGCTAAAAGAATGAAGTTCACCGTCATGGCTGCCATTTCCATCCTTTCTTGGAACCCCAGGTCTTCTTCATCCTGATCCTGAGACTTGTCCTGACCAGACCAGGCCAAAGAGAAGGATATAGATCACTTGTCCACATTTACCAGCTTCAGGTGAATCCCAAACATCATCTGGGATGAAACAGGATAACACTTCAACAACAGTGTCAGCCAATCTTAACTAATGTCTTATCTTTTCCCTGAAAGTACAGTTTTCACCATCATTGGTACCATCTAAGAAACTGTCAAACCAGCATAGTTTTCCTTCTAAAAACTCTTCCCAGCTAAAAGGAAAAGGGACAAAGGATGTTGTATTAAATAATGCTTTCATTTTAACTTCACATTAAAAATAATTTAACTTTTTCCTTCCTTATCTTTAATAAAAGGACCGAATAATTTTTAATGGTGTTTCTGCCATGGTACTAAGCAGTCTGAGGTCTTTACATACTAAACTCTGAGCTTTGTTTAACACTGTTCAATGTTGGAAAATGACTGGGGGGTATGTTAACATCGTTGGGCCCCTATTTTGCATCTAAATTAATGAAACGTCCTACATGACTCTAAATTCTTGAAGAATCCTTGTCCACTAAAGTGCAGAAGGAAAGTCACTTCCATCTAAAAATATTTTGCCTACTGCTTTTACAGGGAACATTTAAAATTACTACTACTGAAGGAGAAAGAGGGAAAAACTTTCTGGTTTGTCCACACAGGACATGTACAGTTAAAAGCCACCTGCAGTTGGCCCATGTTGTGGAGACTTCCAGGTGTGGGCTGGAGCCTTGGGTCTAGGGACCTGTGTGGTGGGACGGTCTCAGACCTTGGAGTCCATAAGTCTACATTACAGTGAAACACTGGCCAGCCATGGGTGTTTAGTTGCTGTGTTGACATAACTCTTGGGTTCAGCCACTTTCATATTTACTCTATGTAGTCAGTCAGTTTCCTCTCTTTGTGTGGATCCATTGAATAGCAACAGGGGAAAGAGAAACATATAGAATAACAAGAGAATGTGGTGGTAAAACCACATACATTGGCAGGGCTAGAAGTACCTGTCACAACTCCAAATTTTTTTTAAATGAATACATTTAATCTTAAATTCATCACACTGTCTCTCAATAGATGAAGTGTATGTGATTGTGTACAAGAGCTCAGTGCATGAACTTTTATTTTATAGTAGCAGATTATCAAATCCCATCTTAAAAGTCTGATTTAAAAATATTGTTTTAAATACATTTTGCATTTAGGTGACACAAGAGTAGGGTTACCAGATACCAAAGCATGGAAAGGAGGACAGGAAAGTACATTTTCTCCATGTCCTCCTTTTTGTAGTATTGATATAACTATCATTACCATATTATGTCATGGAAAATGGGTACTGATTAATGAATGCATAGCAGCATGAAAAAAAGGAGAACGAGTTGAACAACAGAAGTATTCTTAGGGGGCACATTAACTGCCGGACGAGGACATGAAGGTAAAAAGGAGGACGTCCTCCTTTTGCCTGACCTCTGGTAACCCTACACAAGAGCCTATTTAAGTAAAAAGATAAAACTCTGACTCAAGAAGAGAGCTGTCAAGGGTTGATGGACCCTGAGAATCACAGCACATCTTGTCTCTGAGTATTTGTTCAAAGGAGACTTGCACAGCTCCTAAGGAGTTCTTCCTTAGGGAATGAAATCATTTGAGCTCTTGCATTAAATTGTTATACCACTCAACTCTCCTCCTCTAGACCAGAAATCTCAGAAAGCACCCCTGCAACCAGAGTTTTTCTGTTTTGTATGTCCCATCTGTATTTCTAGCTACTTTACTTAACTATGGTAGGGCATATTTGTGTTTGTCCTCTATAATTGTTAGTCCCTTTTATATCATGATGTATGATCTTTCTTTATTTTAATGTTGCTTGGCGACAGTCCTTTGGCACAAGTCCTTGCTATAGGTACCTTCATCTTGATTAATGACCATGAAGGACTTCACAAATTTTCCAGTTCTCATGGAATTGGGATACTGGGGACACATCTTAATGAATTAGTGTTCTGTTAGTTGCTTTAGTCAATTAATTTAGTTTAACACATGGTGCAATAATAGTGAATATTTTTTAATTGAATCTGTATTGATACTTCCTTTTTTCAGTTTCTTGGCATGCACATTACTTTGTCTTTGTTGATCACAGATTGGAAAATTTGTTTTTGTGTGCATAGCTGGAGTATTTCGTAGCTGTTTTATGTACTTAATATTTTGGCTGAAATATGTCTGTGCCATTTATGTATTGAAAATATATATCCATTAATTTATAATCTGTAGAGGTAACATGAATTTTTTGTAAAATATTCAGTTGTAGACCACATCTCTAGCTTTTTATATGTCACAGTGGTCTTATTTCTCCCCCTCCCCCTCCATTGTCAGATAGTGAGGTCATTTTCAGTCCTCTGAGAAATTTTATTCCCAGCCAGATGCGGCCCATATATTAAAAGTAGCACCTGTGACTAATATCACAGCAGCTTACCATAAATTTACATGGTAACTAGGATTATGTCTGTCAAGACTGTTAAAAAATGTCTAGATTTAATTTGATTTCCAGTTTTGAAGGAACTCTCCAACGTTTTGCTTCATAACTATATTTTAAAAGTTAAAATCACTCCATTGTTAAGTTTTATAGCACTCCCACTGCCCATTAAGTTGATTTGTTAAATGGAGGTCAGAGTAAAGCAACTTGGCTACATTAGGATCGGAAACCAACCCATTTGTGACAAATTTAGTCCTCGCGTGTGAATCTTCTCAAAGCCTCAGCACTGATTAGTTTCAGGTGTAGCTTATGTCAGTTGTGTTTAACCTCAAGGAATGAGCAACGTGAGTGCATTGTCAGTTTTGCTTATCAAAAGACAAACCAATTTTCATTTATTTGGTGGTTAATTATTTTTATTGTGATTGTAGACTGCTTGCCCCTCTGTTAGATGTTTGCATCAGATTGCCTTTTGAATATGATTTTATATCCATTTTAGTAGGTGCTGTTTTTCATATATTGTTCTTAAACTGCTTCATTTCCCATTTATCCTTTGAGTCCTCTCCCATATGCTGATTTGTACACCTGCAAAATTATGAAAGTATTTCTTTTGGTAGATATGTTGTTCACCAATGTCTTTGCATTTATGAATACAATAACTGATTTTCTATAAATCAAAATTATTTGAGTGGGTTTATAGAGTAGAGAAAAATCATTGTATTTGAAAATAAGGGTTAAATGTTGATTTTTTTGGCCTATCTGCCTATTTGATATTTTAGTTTATTAGAAACTTAAGGGTAACATTTTCAGGTGATCTGAAGATTAATTCAGGCCAAAGTTGTGAGAGTGAACTGACTCAACTATCTCAAAACATAGTTTGGTAAAAATATATTTTTATGCGATCACATTTTCTTTATGGTTATGCTTGTAATCATCTTAGTAAATAACCCTTTTGCCTCCGAGTCAGAAGGTTATAGGGTCAAGTTCCAGCTGTGGGACCTGGACACATTCTACCTACCCACATCCTAGTATGGTACAAGGGCTGGAAAGCTGGAGTGCTGAACTTCTGGATAAAAAAATTAAATGGAGGTTCTCTGGATATCATTCATCCAAAAGTTTAAAATTCTCCTGCCGTAGTTTTAAGAAGACAAAGACAACAGTGGTGTATTGGTCAATATTGCCTCTTTCCAATACTACTACCAGTTAACTGGCAGATGTAGGTTTTTTATTGGCGAGGAAGGCTACGTGACTGTACGGAATCTGGTGTAGTGCTGGGGGTCAGCCAGGAGCTGTTAGACACAAATTAACTCCTTGGTGCTGGGCGTTGGAAGTATTTATTTTTTTACTTATTTATCATGGCCACTGTGCAAAACACAAATTGAAGGATGTCTCTGCCTCAGTGTTCAGTCTAAAACTTTTAATTTACCAACATTGACTCATCATACTACACTGGCAACTTCTTCACCCCTGCCCTCTCACAGTTTAGCCGTACTGTACCTATCTGAGCTGTTTCCTTATTGTAAGTTCTGAGCACATGTTCACTGGGCGCCAGCGATATCTGCCTCAATTGGTCACTTCTGTGACAAATATTTTGTCATGCTGCCCCTTGAGTCCCTCTAATTCCCTCTTCAAAACTCACCTCTGCTGTAATGCGTACAGAAAACGGCAGTCTGATAATGGTTAGGCAGGTGGTGAGTTGGGATCACTGCTAGTGAATAGCTAAGAACAGGGCTTGTCTGTCCTGCCCCCTTACCCCTCTTTGGGATAGGGGTTATTTGTTCAATGGAGCCCAACCTCTCTGTGGCCTGTGCATGCTATTTTAATATCCGTGTTATACCAGTATTAATAAATATTGACTACTCAATGTTTTGATGAATCAGTACATTAAAGATTCAGAATATACCTTTGTTTTTCACTTTTGAGGCAGAGATTTTTGTGTTTGTAAATTGTTTCCGAGGTAAACATAATTCAGCTTTTTAAAAGCAATAGTATGCATCAAGTGCAGCAGGCCTGACAGACACAGCCAACAGATTAGATGTGGATGTTCAAGACACTGTTTCTCCAGCTGCTCTAGAAACAGGAGTTGTCATCAATTTGGAATTCTGTGAGACTTAACTGTGACAGAACATCAAGGAAGTATCATTTCTAAGCTCTTTCCTTCTGTCCATTGTAGAGTGAAAAATAATATACAAATAAAGAATTGTATATTTCCAAGCAGAAGAGGCTTTTCTACAGTTAACATGTATGCACTGCATACCCTTGGAGCCCTTAGACCTGTGTTATCTATTCTAAAGATAACCAAGAAGCTGTTCTGACCTTTGGTCCACTCTGCAATCTTTTAATACTTCTCTTAAAAGATTAGTGTAGATTTATGATCACTCAATTGAAAATTATTTCATCCATTAATCTGGAAGTATTGTTTCTGGTGGTAGAATCTGAACTGGTTAAAGATTTTTGTAAACATACTTTTCACTTCTCACAAGTATTCATTTAGTTTGAAAAAGGAAGTGCCACACTACTGGAAAACTTATCATCCATAGGTGCTCTTTTAATGAAACCTGTTTTCTTGTTGCTTTGTAATTATCAACATAAGAGAAGTGGGAAGATACTCATTTCAGTATAAATGGCAAGTTCTCTTTTCAGTTTGATAGTGTTGAAACTTCTGCATCCTCTTGCTTTTGAAATAGCGAGCGTGACCTTATTAATAACTGTAAATTGCAGTCTACACTAGTGGCTTTTCTGCCCAAAGCATAAAGAAAAGGCATGTTTTGGAATATTATGCTTTCCAGTTTATAATTAAAAATGGACTCTGACTGGTAAAAGGTAAAAAGTAAAATAAAAACATTACAATCAACCTATTTAAAAATTAACCATTTCTTGCCAAAAGCACATCAGACCTGCTTAGCGGACATCCGTTAATCCAGTGGTTAGCTGTCTCAGGCTTTAATGCACACTGTTTTACACGTTAACGGTTTTGAAGTTCCAGGCCAATGTTGACCTTTCACATCTGCTCCTTTCACAGTAGGAATCTCCACTTACTGCTTCCTGTCAAAATGGATTAGAGTGACAAAGTGCAGAACTTGAGCTGGCTGCAATTTAGTTTTTGATCAGAATTATTTCTTTCACAAACAATCACATTTGCTAAAATGTTACATCTGCTCTGAAAAACCACTGGCAGGCCCACAGTTTGTCAGTGCGATGTGAGCATAATTTTTCATTTGTCTTTCATAAACCAACTCTGAATAGATTTGGGGGACAGCCCCTCCCTCCTTCTTTTGCCATTTTCTTCCTTTAATTTCTGTTGGGTTGAAATGAAAACTTGCTTATGTCTTGAACTAACATAAAGCTGGCTAAATCCTTTGAGGGATTTGTGTGAAATTGTTTTGGTGAAGAACAGATTGTTCAGTTAAGAGCCAGGGTTCTAATTTTGGATCCAGTCCTGTGAGGTACTGAGTGTGCTCAGTTTCTGAGGGTTGATGTTACTTAGCACCTTTCTCTTTTTCTCTGGAAATTGTTTGTGGAGGTGCTTCACAAGGAAACATTCTGGCACTGGGATTTTGAAGGGAGAGTAGTAGATCATTTCATGGACTGGATGATTTAATCTTGACTGGATTGGTAACAACAAGTAGCTATGTGAATGTGTGTTACATTGTTAGAGAAATGTCTATCACCTGGTAGAAGTGGGCATTTGAAGGCAGTCATTAGCTTTACAAGCATAGGTTGTTAGTCGCACACAGTTTGTAAAGTGTCTAATTTAATAAAAACAATAAGTGTACAGACGATAATCTTTCTTCCAAAGAACCATATTTTATCTCACGTGGATGGTCTGGATTAATGTTGTTTTAAAAAAAAAAAAAATCCATTGCGTGACAATATTCAATACTCGCCATTCATGGTCTGCACCCATTTCCAGAATGTATCGATTTGCAAAGGGGGTTTGTGTGTGGTGGTGGGTTTTGCAAAAGGGAAGGAACGTTTGTGGTTTTAAAAAGAAAAAAACCCTGGAATTTCCCCAAAATATTACACATACAGCCTGGCACTTAGTCATAAATTTGGAGTATACCAAAAGATATTCATGACAGTTTAAAATATTGATCGTAGGTTATGTATCATTATACAAAATATTGCTAATAAAATTAATTCATTTTTGTTTTTAACATTGTGTTCTTAATTTGTCACTTTTTTCCTGTTCATTTCTGCATTTCTAGCCCCATTTCAGCAGTTGTTCCAAATATCAAAAACAGGAAATGAAATGATTACATAATTCTTATGTAAGGAAAATTGGAAATATTATGCAAGAGATGGTAGCTGTTTAAACAAATCAGGATATTTTAAAGTTTTTTCTTTTTCTGCCTTTGCATAGTGTCCAGGAAGATGGGCCTTCTCTCCATACTCTCCTGTCAAAGAATGCATCGTCACTAGCTTTGAAATAAATACATGAAAAACACTTCATATTATTATTCAGATATTACAAGTGAATACAAATTATGAGTGTCACAGCCCTGATTCAGACAAAACTGCTTTTGAAATCACTGGATTACTGTATAGTTGTCTTTCCTGAAATTTTATTGAAACTTGCTGAGACTTGAGAGAGAACATGGCTGTATGCCATGGCTAAAGTGCCTTCAGCCACAAGTGGACCAAATGACCTCCCTGACTGGACCTACGGTTCTCACTTTTCCACCTCCCATTGTATTATAATTTCAGATCCTTTTTGCTTTAACATGTTTGAATTATTGACGTGGTACATTTGTGCCCCACAAACACACACAAAAAAAGCGATAAAATCTCTGATGATATGGTTATAGGACCAACTGCTTTCTCTCTTCATCCATGCCCACAAAAGCTTAAACTTTAAAAAGTCGTTAGTCTTTATAAGTGCTGCACAGGGCTCATCCTAATAATAGTAATACTCAGCTTTTTCATAGTGCTTTTTGTCAGCAGATCTCAAAGCAGGGCTTGACAAAACCCAGGTGCCAGGTCACCATGGTGAGTAGGGTTTGTAGCCCGGCTCCTAGCTCCACTGTGGAAATGCAGTGGATGAGTATCCTCTGGTGACCAAAAATAAAACTGCTGCCGCATAAGTGGGAGCCAATTTTGTCGAGTCCTGTCTCAAAGTACTTCACAGTCTTTTGGGTATTTATCCTCACACTTGTGAGTTAGGGACGTATTATAAAGTGATGGCTTTTTTTATTGATCTTTGTGTCCTTTTAGGATCAGAGATGGAAAAGACCTATAAAAGATCATCAGAAATAGGATATGATTTCCCCTTTCTGCTAAGCAGAGAATATATTGGATATGAATTTACACAGCATGTGATCTTGGAAACAGACCCAGAAGAACCCTGTATCATTACTAATATTAACTGCTTGTATGTAATAAGGACTGCGCTTTCATGTTCAAAGAGTGAAATCCCCTGTGTTCTTTGGCAAGTGAAAAAAAATAGTTGGGAAATAAGCAGAATTGTGTTCTTTGTTCCTAACGGGACATAATTAGACAGCAAGTGAATTTCCCTTGTATCCTTCTATTTGTCTAGGACGGACCTACACCAAAAATTCTGTCAGCTTCTGTTGACATAACTAACTTCATCTGGGCAGGCGGTGTTTGTATACCAATTGCAAGGCTCCTTTAGTCTGTGGGCTGTGTCTATAACTGCAGGGGTATGCCAGTATAGTATCTGTAGTGCAGACATACCTTCGGGCACCAATTCGGGAAAGCATTCCTATTCAAGAAAGCCCCTACGCATGTGTTTTAAGTCCTAATGAAGTCAATGGTCTTTTACAAAGTGCTTACACATTCTGGTATAGCAATATACGCTCAAACATTAACATCTGAGTGGTAGAACATTGTACGGTATAAAGCATCAAGGTAAGTAAAGTGAGGTAATGGAGCATTCAGTTATAGAAATTCAAAAGGTTGGAACAGGGCCCAAAGTGGATTTTATTACTAGTTTATTTGTACAGTGTTGTTTGAGGGCTTTATTACAGTATATCCAGTGTTTTGATTTGGTAGACCAAGCATTTATTTTCACAAGTCAAATTATCATTGTCCTTTCAATTGCACAGCAAAAAGAGATTATTATTGTAAGTGACTGATTGCTTTAACAGGTGCTCAGTTAATGAGGGCTTCACTATATTCAATTTTTTTTGGTTGGGTGCAAAAAGCCTATTTAATAAATAAATAAAAAAAAGTCCAGTTTCTTTAAGTAGGCATTTCATTCAGCGTAAACCTGTTAGTGAAACCTTTTTGTTTTTCGTTTTTGAGCATAATGCACATTTAACAAATGTGCTTGGAAAGAGGAAGGTGGAAGTTAGCTGCCTGTCCTGGTTGGTGAGGTTTGTAATGATTTTTTTCCCCCTCTACTGAGCAACTGATTTAAAATATCAGCAATGAAGAAATGTAGCTTGATTTTCTACAAATCTGGGTAATATTTTAAAATCTAACATGACTTCATTTTTGAAGAAATAATATTAGTTATACATAGCTCTTGCCTTAAGTGTTAAGTGCACAAGCATAGAAATTCTCCCCATTCCAAATGTTTTAGTGACATTATGCATTACAAATAATGCCTTTTTAAATGCTTTGTGAGCTTGTATGCTTTTAGCATACTGACATTTTGGTCATACAGGTAGTATGGAATTGAATTAACAATAAGTTAGTAAAGTATTAAGTCATAACTTTTCCCTTCATTTTCCTTTCCCTGTTTTGGACACCATGGCCTTTGAAATACAATATTATCTGGACACCAGATTGTGGTTCAGAGTTGAAATTAATTTTCAGGAATTTAGTGGAGGTCCACTAGTGAAAGCCAGCGTGATTGAGATGGTCATGTTTGCTATTACTTGCCAACTCAAAAAGAATATGATGTAATAGACTTGAAAGTAAATGGCACAATGAATGAGATTCTCACTGCTGCAAGCTAGTGCTGGTTAGTTGCTCCATGTCAAACTGAGACTTTGTAACCCTGCTCTTTTCAGTTCAGGAATCTTATTTTGCACTAGTCTTTATGGGTAAAAATAATTATATGTTTGCCTGCGTAAGCAAACTGATACACTGTAATAAAGCGTATCAGACCATTTAGCTGGCAGGGACAGCATGGCCTGCGAAGTAGAGTACTTTCCAACCGAGCGTGAAAATTTTTCAGCAACAGCAGAAAATAGCTTTTGATGCCACTCTCAAACAGCTGTTTGTCGCTTAATCTAATTTTATAAAATTTCTTTATATAGACATTTTATTTGGAAGTAAAATATTTTAATTGAATTATAGTGACTAGTGCCTGCTCCTGATTTCCAGTTGCGTTCTGTCACATTGTTGCTGTTTTGGAAGGCTAAGGATGAGGACAAGGGTGATGGACTCGATTTGTTAGGAGATTATCTATAATATCAGTTACAAGAAAAAATATTTTTGTCGGGCCAAATTCAGCAGTGATTTAAATGGGGTATAAGTTGGTCAGAAAAGCCAAATGTGAGGCTAGCAATAAGTAGTGCAAGTTGCACATTTTTGAATTTCAGTGAGTGTGCAAAAAGAGTGTAATTTGCACACTGAGGAAATAGAAGAAAGGAGTGTAAGAAGCAAAACAACTAAGAGACGAGTTTAAGGGAGAAAGTCTATTTGATCTGCACCCTTCTCTTAATTTCTTTTTCTGCATCAATCCCTCCTGCCTCCTTGGCACAAAAAAAAATTGGACCATTTGCATATCCAGTGGGTGCCAAATTACGCTTGCACCTGTTTTTTTGACAAACTTACACCATCATTTAGATCCCTGCTGAACGGCGCATAATGTCTTTGACTCTGATTTATTTTGTAGAATTTTATCTTTCGTACCATCAAAAATATGTAGTTTTTAACATTGCACCTGGTCCAGCTTGTACAGAATGAACCTGATCTTTTCTTCACTGTGATATTTTTTTTTTTTTTTCTTGAGAACAGAATTCTTGGAATTGTCTTCCATCTCCTGGAGCTCTTGACTCTACACTGGTACCTGTGTGTGTGGAAAGTTCCCAGTCTAAGAAAGACCATGCCCCTAGCTGTAGTTTTGTTTTGTGACATTTTTTCTTCGTGTTTTTAAAATGAGTAAATCATATGACAATAAACAGAAATAGCCTCAGTGAAGAGAGAAGGGGAAACTGTTGTTTATCTGGTCAGGTGGTTTAGATTAGCAGTGTTGCAGGTCTGTATTATGTTACTTTAAATCATAGTGTCCCAACAGGATATAAATTATGAAGATTGTTACAGTATGTTTCATCCAATGTAAGATCAACAAATTGGAATAATTTTTATAGGACAATCACAGTGCTTTGGCAGGGTTATTGTTGAAGAATTTAATTTAACTTCAGATTTGCTCACATTTCTTAATATATAAAATGCTATTTGCATGATGTATGAAGTATAAACATTTGTAAAATCAAAGGCAAGAATGCCTTTTCCAAGATTACATAGAGTGGCAAACTACTTAGAATAGATCAGTGTTTGTGCTTTTGCTGTCAAAATGTTTGATATAGAGCTGGCTAGCTAGTTTCTTCACCGACATAATTGTAAACAAGTGTTGCAAGCTGGAGACAGCCTCCTTTGTGGAAAAAAGTGTAAAGGTTTTCACATACTTTAAAAGCTTTGACGTATAACTTGGGTATAAGATTTCCAGCCCTAATATTCCTATATACTTTTATTTTACGGGGCAAAATAATTGGGCTTCAGTTTTGTATAAATAGGGTGTGATGATCAAAGACAGAAAATTTCAGCCACCAGTCCTCGTTTAATTTATAATACGGTATTCTGAATTAGGAAGCGTACAGACCAGTAATTTGAGGTTAACATCATACTGACATTTTGTACAAGTCCATATTTCTTTAGATGTTCCAGTAAAAATTCTGTGTCCATGCATGGCCACATGGCATTAGTGCTGTAGTCCTATTATTTCCTTCGATTAGTATTTTTCATTGTTAGGGGCACGGTCCTCTAAAGTGCTGAAAAGCATCTGTGAGACAAGAAGAATTTAGGTTGCTCAACATATTGCAAGTTCAAGGCCCTGAAGTGTCTATAGCATTCACTAAAACTAAATGATCAGGTAACGTGGCAGCAGAGAAACATAAATTCACCTTGTTTGCTCGGAAGTGTCGAGGTTCTGGCCCCAGTGATGCATGCATTAGTCACCTCCAGTATGTATCACTGGAACTCCCAGGGCCTGGTCCTGAGCATGGAAGCACTGCGAAGGGTTGAGCTTGTGCAGTACGTGGTAGCCTGCCTCCATGCTGGGCCGGCGGCTGTTTCTCTATCACCCTAGCACTAGGGTCCCTCCACTGGCTCTAATCCGTTTCTGTTGCCAGTTCAGAAACCCTAGTCCTGCTCATTAAATAGGTCAGGGCACCAGCAACTGCTTCTCTCTCTGATGCTGCAAGGCAGCTATGCTTTTCTGGAGCAACGCAGCTCAACGCTCTGGAGAAGGTGTTTGAGATGTGAAAATGAAGATCTTTTTTTCATTAAGGCAGTTCACTTGTGGAACTTGCTTCTGGAAGGAGTCAGACTACGCCAGAGCGTGATTACGGCTCGCTTTAGCTATCTTTTTTTCTGAGAGTTTTTTTCCACCATTCTTGCAGTGATATGAAAACCCATTTTAGAGGGTGATTAATACAAAACTGAGCCAAAGACAAGGAAAGGAAATTCCTTGAAGACTGCAGCTTAGTGCCATGTCGCAGTAAGCACTAATTTACCTGGGGAGCCCTTAGGTATCATGGAGATAGGTACTGTAGAATATCTTAAGATGGATAAATAGACCTGATAATAAACACATCACCAAATGTCTCTTCTTCTGACCTTTTCTTAACATTGATGGAATTTGTAGGTTTTTAAAAACTGAATTAGCTTCTTTTTAAAAAAAAAAAATAAATGTGTAACAAGATGTCTGCATTTTAACCAGGAAAAAAATCTTCCCTAAATTTAGTCAGTAGAATTTTTAAAAACTCAGATTTCACTTGGAGCACAACAGAAAATGACATGAAACTAACTTAAACAAAACTGAGTGATTGACTGTAAACAAGCGTATCTTTAATTTAGCTCAGTAAAATGGGTTACATGCATGAAAGTTCCACGATTTGGGGCTGAGGCCTAATGATGCAAAATTGTCTTTATTGTTATATAACATAGGGAGTCCAACTGCATAAAGAACAAAGATGACAAATGGAATATATGATGTGCAGTGATAACGTTAAATGGTATGACATGAAAGCATGGTATAAAGTATAAAAATGCATTATTATGACTTGTATTATCCATTAGTTATGTAAGTCCCACAAATAAAGAATATACAATGTTTTTGTTGTTAAATAGTAAGACTGCGAAGAAAGCAGTCTTAACACCACATGGGGTCAAGGTTAATACTGCTTCCAGCCTTATAATGACAGATTGGAAATATAACCTTAATGTACGTGTGATTAGCATATGTTTCCTTTGGCTGAAAGATTTAGGAGGCCCAGGGTTCATAACCCTTTGCATTTAAAAACAAACAAATAAAATGCTTGTTGAATTGCTGGGTCTCAGAGCTATTTTTCTTGAGGAGCCCCATCTTTTGCGTAAAGTATTGTCCAACTGCTGTGTTCTAGTGATACGTTATGGTATTCTATCTTTGGGAACTCACCAAGCAGTGATATGTTAGCACAACACATCAGCCTACGTTGCTTTCATGTATTAATCATCAAGATAATGTTGGCAAGCGTTGTATAAAAGCTGTATGTTTAAAAAGTGTTAAGATGAATTGAGTCCTTGCTTAAGACATGTAAAAAGAATAATAATAGCAGATTAGCAGAGGGACTCTGTAAGCCTCCCAAAGCTGTTAAATACTCTTATAGTGCAAAGAGGTAGATGGAATTTCATCTTTCCATTCACTCGTGAAAGCACAGTTTTTACCTTTCTCAGGAAAAGCAAGTTGCATTAAACCATGTTTTGTGATAGCATGTTCTGTCATTTAAAAAAGTATGATTAGAACAGTCCCAAGGCACAGTTTGAGCAAGACATGTCAACTGAGCTTGCTTAAGACTCTCTATATGATTTCTTCTTTCAGGAGTAGCGTTAGCAAGGAAATATTTTCCCAAAAGAGAAATGTCAAGACTGACAGCATCTAAAAAATGGTACTTTGTCTAGAAATAGCAGCTGAGCTACTGCTACAACTTCAGTAGATTATTTTTGTTGTTCCGTCATGGCTTGTAGAAGATAGAAATGGTAAAAACCCGCTGGATCATTTAGTTCTTATCTCTGTAAGTGCAGGACTGTTCCATAGAGCAACATTTCTACCGTTGTTTCCAATCTGATTTAAGTGTTGCTTCCATTATTGCCATGGAGAGATTTTTCCACGGCTTAAGAAATATGTGATGAAACCTATATTTCTGAACCTTAATAAAATTTTTTTTGTCTAAATAATAACTAAATTTGATAGTAAAAATCTATCTAAAGTATTCACATGGCTCCTCTTACTGTAGTACCAAAGTACTTTGCAATTTTTAATGTATTTATCTTCAAAACACTCGTTGCGAGGTAGGGAAGTACTATTTTATCCCCATCCTATGGAAGGGGAACCAAGGCATCGAAAGACTCTCATCTAGTACGGTATATTCTTTATTAGGAATTGCAGCTTTTAAAACGTGATGCACAGATTTTAGAAAATGCTACTAAGGTTCTGTGTGGTGGAATGATGTGTGTATGTATTTTTCAAATAAAGATCCTAAAATGCTGTCATCAGTGGTTAGAGCTGCTACAAAAAATCTGCATAGGTCAGGACTTTGTAGGGACTTTATTATATATAAAGCAGTTCTCCAACTTGCAACAAGAAAGGTTTTGTCTGTCTGGTAAACTGTACTCACTAACGAAAAGTAACAGTACTGTCAAGTGACAATGATCTTGCACTGTAGACTGCTTAATAATTTTCATTGTTTTTAATTGAAGTTGAAGAAATGCAGACTCCCGCTCACAGTGAGGTCGGTTATGTTGCCGGAATCAAGTAATTACTTTAATTGATCACAAGATAGTTTCCTTGATCACCAATTAGACCCAATTACCGATCATGTTTCAAGACGTGAAGACATGTCCAAGCTGATTGTGTAATAGTGTTTTCATATCTAATCAAACATAAATATCTTTTCCTCCAGAGCCAAATGTATTTTGTGAAAGTCATGTTATGGGTCTACAGACAGAAAGGTGATTCATAAACAATAGCATTCTAATTCATTTAATCAGCAGAGGAAGCATTTAGGGGCTTAATGGAGATTGCAGAGGTGAAACTACTAAGCAGAACTGCGGCTCATTTTCTTAGAGGGAAATATGTGCATAATTAAAATAGAAAATATAGTTTATTTTAATAACATAGCAGAGAAGATTGCTTTGGGAAAAGCAAGGTTATATGTGTATGTATGTACATATGCCTAAGGTATGTGTAACCCACATATACTTAGAACGTATATGTATAAAATCATAATTATGGGATCTTTTTAGCTCAGAAACATCCTAGACCCTGCTGTGGTAGTTATGTCCCACTGGATTGCCCTTGCTGTCTCTTCCCAAGGTTGAACTTGTAGGAAATAACAGCAGGATGGTCTCTGTGTAGAGCCCAGTGCTTAGAAATTCATTCCCCCTTGTAGGTTGACGAAAACCTCAGTTTGGCTACCTTCAGGATAAAGTGTAACTGTAAGATGACTTTCCACTTTTAATGGTGGGGAAGACGGAGTTGGACGACATCAAGGTCTGCTAATTGATGGCGATTTCTGGTCAAGAGAGTGGGGGGTGGGGCGAGAAATACAAGGAATGGTCTGGTGAAGTTTAATGATCATGATGCTTGGTCACTGACTAATTTGTTCTTTAATTTTTTTTCCACTTGAGTCCAGTGTGAGTGATGATGGTTACACAGTATAATAAATATATGGATGGAAAAATATAATCTGGAGTATGATTCTGTGTGCGCGCACACAGGCATAGATACACTGTTCATAGATTCAGGTATTGGCAGTGCATATTTGGGCTGGGCCAGATTCTTCATGAATTCCGTCCAGTTTTCCCAACCCTGCCTGATATGAAGGCAGTCTAAGTTGCAGATGCCTTTCTGACTGCAGCCCTGGCTTTTAAATGACCCTTTTGGGGACAAGTCAGTGTATAATTTGTTATGTTCTTGTAAATAACGATGTTAAGGTGATGGTATTTTTAAAAGTCTTCAAATAAAAATGTAAATCTTAGAACTTTTAATAAAACTATGTCTTCCAACTTATCCCTAATGTCTAGTGCTGAATTTACTTCTTTCTGCTTTGAAGCATTTTGTTGCAATTCTTAAAATTTTTTGAAAAGTAATTGTTCACTCCAAGTAAAATTAAACCAAACTAGAGCTTCAAGGAAAGTTAGTGTTCCCATTTTTTTCTAACGTTCTTGGGTCAAAGAAAAAAGCTTTTTAATTGCTGACAGTTTGGTGGTTACCAAATGACAAACCTGATTGGAATAATTTGCTTTGATTGTAACGTTTGCATTCATCTGACTGGCCAAGTGACTTACAAAGTCATACTTCATCCAGGCACTGATTCTTTTTCTTAAAATGTTTATAATTTGTGAGAGGAAAAAAGACTGAAACTATTATCAACCATTATGTTATTTATTGACCACATGTTTGTTTGAAATGGCCATTTCTTGATGGAACATGGACCATACAGGCTAGTCTATAAATTAGGCTAAAAATGACCTAAACAGGTGGGTCTATGTCAAGATATTAACTTATGGCAAGTATTTTAATATGAACCAGATTATGTATGTGGATAGGGTTATTTGCTCTGCAATGTTAATTTAGGCCTTGATCCCTTTGGATGGATCCCTATGCCTGGGCAGAGCCCAGTGACTTTTCTGGGGCTCTGAGCTGGCGTAGGGAATCTCCCTACACGGGTCCTATTATCGAGTGAGTTCTTGATTTGCATAGAGAACCTAATTATTTTTTAATGTAGTGATTTTTCTGCTAATATTTTTGGCAAGGGCCTCCCAAAACATTTTCTCCTCAAGCCTTTAAATCTCATATTGTTGGGGAATATGGAGAGGAGGAGGATGGAGGACTTGAATATTCCCTTATATAAACCAAAACACTTTCCCAGAAAGGAGAGAGGTAACCCTGCATGGCCAACCTCCCACTCAAAAAATAAGAGGGGGCAAAACAAACCCCTGAAACTCTTGCATTCAGGGAGTTTCACTGGAAATGAACTCTATTCCTGAAAAATACATGGGGTCTATTGGGAGTATAACACAGTGTTTAATGTGTGTCATTTGAAGTGGCTGGTGAAGATCTTGGGGCATATCTTCTTTGGGTTAACACTTAAAATAATCTGATTGTTCTTCATCAGTATCTTTGGATAAGTAATTTTGGACAGAATGATTGATCAATATCCAAAGAAAGAGAGAACTCTGTTAGCGGGGCTATTACCACAACCTTACTTACTTACTGGTAAATTTTTAACAAGGGATGCTCAGCAGCCTGCTCCAGCACGTCACTCCTATGGTGGTGTGAATTATAGACATTAGTGGCTGGTTTTCCATTTCGGTATTCTCGTCCTTCCACAGCTCTTTAAAGCCCCCATATTTATCCCAGCTCACCCTTGGCAGTGGCATCAGAATGCACAAGCTTTGGAGTGCATGCCCAGCCCGCTGAGAGTGCTTTGCTCCTGTGGTGTGCAAATACAAGGCTGCTGCTGTGCACTGAGCTAGCAGCACACACACTATCTTCTTGCAGTGACCCTGTAACCTCTGACTATTTTCTGTGCAAATAAATTATTCCTTATAAAGACTGTGAGGTCACTGAGGACTCTGATATTGTTTTCATCTGAATTGGGAAAGTCCCTTCCCATCCCTCCCTCACTACAGCTTCAAACTGGAGGATTGTGAGATTTTTTTTATTTAAGCTGCTGACACACAGTTTATTAATACTGTTAATTAACTTTCATTTAACCATCGATCTCCATCTTTAATCTAAGGCCAGGTCTACAATATAGACTTGTTTGCCTTGTTATTTCTGGTCCTTTCTGTGGGTTCTGTCATGTACTTGTGAAGTCTCTCTGGGCATAAACTGAACAGCCCCTCCCCGTGTTCCCTCCTCCCCCCTGCTTTGATACCTCCTGACTTATCTAGGATGATAAAGTCATAACCATGTATCTGTAACTTCTTCTTTGGGCCAAAGTTCCTGAACATATGTATGTTCAGGAGCAGCTCTTTCATTGGAGCTATAATACTTGCATGTAAGTCTGTGACTCTATACTTTCTATAACCCTTAAATCTGTAAGGAAAGTAAATATATATGTCCAAGCGAGCAGGCTAGTTCTATAGACTCTAGCATATGATACAAAGCACGGTCTTGGCACTATAGCTGCATCCAAAGGAGTGCTTTGTTAGGTGTCAAGGATCGGTATTCCTATACCATTGCGGCAATCCTACTACAGACTGATTCTAAAACATTGCTAATAGCTTTTGTTCTCTGGATCTCAAATCTGCAACCTTCTGGGCTCTCTTTTGGGAGTCTCCCTCCCTTTCTGGGATGTGTGTAGTTGGTCCTCTCTTCTGTTCTGCCATGCCAGCACACAGATTCCCCAGCAAGAGCAGTGGATTAAAAATTCCTGGGTTGCCATTGTTCAGGAAATGACACCTGGGTAGCTCAGAATTCGGGGGAGAAGCATGATGGGAGGAGATGAGATTTGTGCCAGATCTTAAATCCTGAGCCTTTCTTACTGAACTGTGCTAATTTTATAGCTTTTTAGGCTCGGCTGTTATTTATGTTAAGTAAAAGCTTTTCCTTTTTCAAAAATTCTGCTGACAAGGGTAGCTTTTGGCGCAGGATGGCTGGAGGGGACCATAATGTGGAGCAGCATCCCACTGGATATAGGAGTTGTAACTCACTGCAGGAAGGAGCCAGCTAATCAGAAATCCATGAGCTCTGGAAGTCCTTCCCTGGAGCATGTGCGGCAGAAAGCTGCTTTAGTAAGGGAGAGGTGGAGATGGAATGGGGAGCAATCGAGGGAAAGTGGAATGCTCCAAAAGGTGACGTACTCAGTGTACTCAAAGGGGTAGGGTTTAAAAAAAAAAAAAAGGTCATTTGGCCCCAGTACACGAGGGCCGTCCCTGTTATTACACATCACTGGACTTTTGGAATATTTCCATGTTGATCCACAACACTAACCTTCACACACCTTCTTAACAGATGAAGAAATATTTATCTGTCTTCTTTCTATCCTAGGCTTTTGGGTTCATGACGCGAGTTGCTCTGCAAGCAGAAAAGATGAATCATCATCCTGAATGGTTTAATGTGTACAACAAGGTAATAAATTGAATACTTTTTTATGAACAATTTACTAGACCAGATCAGCACATAGAACATCCCTTTCTGTCACTCTTTTTTATATTAGGAAGCTTCTATACATCAAAAGAGATGGTGACTTTACCTATATCTTTCTTAGGTTTAAAAAAAAATACTTGCAAAGAAGATCCAGTCCTCATGGGCAGAATAAATTGGAGGGTTTTTTTTCTTTTGTGTGTGTTTCTTTTATATTAGACTACACTAATTTTCTTCCTGTTATCATCAAGGTAATATGCTTAACATTTAGAACACTGTCAGAGTTTAAACCTTAAATTGTTCCTGCCTTTTAAAGTTGTATATTAAACAGTAAAGGGTTTGTCTAGTCAGTGGTCAGAGTGAGGACTACCTATTTCCTCTCCCAGATCTCTCACCCACTGGCTGTGTGGCTTTGACACATCATGTAATTTTTCTGGCTGAAACTGAGGCCTAAAGTTAGGCCTCATAATCTATAGTTAGGCCATCTAAGTAAATGTTCTGATTTTTTTCAAAGCTACTGAACACTCATCAGCTTCCTTTGATGCCTGTGGAAGTTAATGGGAGCTCAGAAATTTGGGAAATCAAGCCACGTGCTTTCGTGCCCAAAAAAGAGCCTGGAAAGCTAACTTTTAGTTTGTAGGCTGCGACACTGAGATACAGGAGTCAAGATTTTCCAAATATGAGTCAGTTATAAAACTTGCCCAATCTGTAGTGGTCTCATGACACCAAATGTTAGTAGGTTGCATTGAGTCCTTCCTATGAAAGCCACTACCATATGAACAGAACGATTACTATCCTTTTCTACAAGCAGAATGATGATGTGTGTACACACACGCGTGCGAATCAAAATAAACTTATGCAGGCTGCTGAACCTTAGCGACATCCATGCCAGTCTGTTTATTTTTTCCTTTCAAAACTAATCTGCAAAGAGCTCCCCAGTTCTTTCACCTTTAGCATATTGATTTTTAATGTAAAAATCAGTCACTTAATTTTGGGTGTTTGCAACTTGGTCGATGGCCTGAATTCTTTGTGAAACCAATATGTGGAATTTAAGTGTAAAGAATGAGGAATTTAATTAGATGCCACCTTTTGGATGAGACCCAAGAACATGAAGCCTAAATTACTTCTTTAGTCTGTGAAGTCTCTCTCTTTGATTAGTCTTCAGATTCTGCTGAGCCTACTCACCTTGAGTTGATTTGTGTGGTGTCTTACAATTTGGGAAAAGAGTAACATTCCAGCTCTCATTTTGCAGGCAGGATCTTTTAAAACTCAACCCTACCCCCCAAAAATTCAAACTGATTTCTGATCAGTCTTCATTGAAAAATTTGGAATGTGAATTATAATCCACTTCCTTTTCTTTTGTTTACAGGTTCAGATAACTCTTATTTCCCATGATTGTGGAGGACTGACCAAACACGATGTGAAGCTGGCTCAGTTTATTGAGAAGGCTGCTGCTTCTGTGTAGTAACTGAATACTGAAAATAGCATTGCCTCAGACTGCTTTCTCTTTGAACATATCACTCATTCAGTGATGTGTTCTCAATTCTAAAGGGTTGCTGACCTTCGTAGTGACAAATGATTTGTAAGACTAGTTTAGCAGCAGCATTTGGGGGGGAAGGGGGGACGACCAAAAAACACGCAGACCAAAACCTCATCAACCTTAGCCTGAGCAAACTGCCAAATCCCCCTGCTTATCATTACTGGTTACACATACAATACATCAGACAAAGCAAGAAAGGTAATTTTGAACAATCCTTCCTTAGAAATTAAAATAGTATTTTCACATTAAAAACCTAGCCCAGAAATGTGATCGACTATTATTCCATATTGGATCAAAGCCAGAATGACTGCTGGAATCCTTCCAGCATCATAAATATTCTCTGAGCCCATCGCTTGCTAACCCTGCAGTTCCCCAAGGGAGTAATAGCCCTGCAGGATGGTCAAGTGAGCCGGCCTTGTTCCTGAGCCCAGGCTATTTGGTAGATCTCTTTTCCTCTAGACTCTTGTATGCAGATACCAAGAATGGTGCAGTGCTTTTCAGTCCCGTCGCATTCCTGGTAGGGTTTCATCCTACAGGCTGCTGAGCACCCTGGCCCTTCTCTGTCAAAGCACTTAAGCACATGCTGAACTTCAAACACATGAAGTCTGACTGTACTCACTGGAAATACTCAGGTTGTCAGCTGAAGAACTTAGATATTTTGGTGGGTTGCGACCAGGGTACTCGGTATTAATGTGTCACAGCATTCTCATATTTTGTTAAAGGCCATTTGGAGGAAAGGTGAGTGTAAACTGAGCCAGGCTCCCATCACACCAATAAGTGTTGTCCAGCAGCGAAGAAAGCAGCATCACCTGGGTTCTCTTGATACAGTGGGCTAATGTAAATGCTGATCCATTTTCTTATGGTTAAAATATATATATTTGTTTTGTAAATCTTGTTCCAAGAGCTGTAGATCCTACAAACTAGGCTTAAAATCCATTTCTCTCAGCATCCCAAGGTTATAAAGTCTATGGTCCTTTATTCTTACTCGGGAAAAATTCCTACAGATGGCAGTGGGGTTTCTCCATTAAGGATGGCGAGAACAGGCTACTCTCTCCGGTACTGTTAGTAAGTGTTCCCAATATACACAGTCAAGCCTTTCTAGTAATTACGTTGGCGCTTAGCCACCAGGATGATCGACACCTTATAAATGTCTAGATTCATAGATTGAATGAAATCAGAAGTGCAGTTATTAACTACTTCAAAACTAGATCTATATTGAATCATGTAATTGCCAAAGCCCTGTATGTATGTACTTTTTGAATGCAATACAGTAGCTGCCATGCAAATATTCCCATCAATAAATTTGTAAAAAATGAAGCATCAGATAGTTCACAAATGCATGTACTTATAGACAACAGTTGTTGATTTGTAAGATTTTTGAAGCTACAAGTTCTTTTAAGTGAGCATCCAAGTTGAAACTAATGGGAACCAGTCTAGATTTTCCGCACTCAGAAGCCCACCCCTTAAATCTGTCTATCTGCATATAAAACTAAGGGTTTCTTTCACATGACTTTAAAGAGATCACTGCAGCAGGAATTACTTTAAAAATAACTGATGTCTTGTGTTACCCACAGATGGATGAATCTGGTTTTGAATGTTTGATGATGCCTCTCCAATAAGCTCTGAAAACTGTTTTTGTTTTTCAGAAATGATATATTATGCAGAAACTTTGGATAAGAACAATAAAATCAAATTCCTCTAATTTTGTTTTTGTATAATTATTATATACACGCACATATGTGACAACTGTTTGGCATTAACATAATTCATATCTATTTACTGGGAGGTCTTGGATTTAAATATTAATATTTATTTACATTCTCAGAAAAAAAATCCCCACAAATTCATGTGCTCAGAGCAATATTATCTGGTGATATCAGGTGGTTTAGTGTTGTCTTGTAGCTTTGCTGCCTGGGGATAGAGACCGAGTGAAATAGTTGAAAAAGGTGAGCATTGTTTTGGAAATGCTTTGAGGGATCGCATCTGTTCACCTGTTGCCTCCTGCTGTTCTCCCAGTTATTGCAAAGAGTTGTGCTGGGCCCTCTGCAAATATTGCTGTATACACTTTATCTGGGAATGAAAATAGCAGTGAAAGGATGCTCCTGGTCCATTCAGTGTGTTGACTTGAGAGGCAGAATCTCAGGATAAAATCCTGGCTCCTTTGAAATCCATGGGAGTTTTGCTCTTGGCTTTGCTAGGGCCAGAAATTCACCTTAGCCTCAGAGGCTGATTCTTTTCTTCCAAGCCCTCGTTAATTTTTTGCTAAACTGCTGTTGGCTGCTTCTCTTTCCTGAACACTGTAATACCTGCGGCTTCTCAGCACAAAAAGCAGAGATGTTCTCATGGGCTTTGCTTTGACTTGCAGACACCAGATCCTTCTTTCATTTCAAAAATCCCATTTTTTTTTTGTTTTGACAGAGTTCTTAGCATTTTTGAATTGCATCCAAATTGTGTTGAACCTCCATCATATCCCACCCGCCGCCTTAGGTTTTGTAATAAACTAGCTGCTGTCTGTGAACCAAGTGGCAGCGGAATCTTGGCTCTCTACTAACTGTGCTGAAAAACCTCTGGCTTCCCTTTCTATATCTGGGAAAGATTAAGACAGCATAAATCAGCCATCTAGCTCTAGTTTGCATTTTGTGCATGTATCTGCCCCTCACAAAATGTGTACATGAATATACAGGAACACTATTGTTACCTATTGAGAGAGCATGCAGAGATACTGAGACATTAGGAGAATAATTATTTCACTCAATATTGATCCCTTGGTTGGAGTCTAATGACTATGTAACAGCTCTAACAAAGGAAGTGACCGGTGCCATGTCCAACTGAAACTGTCTGGGAAATTTACATAGGAAGGATTTAATTACAGACGTTGCATTTTGGTCAAGACACTTGGGCTAATGCTTCTCTTGTGAAAAGTACCGTAGGGCTTTTCATGGTCAAAAGTGGCCAGAGCCTCACTTTTCAGTCTTGTTTGAAAGTCAGCACCTCTCGAGCCAGAATGCTCCATCACATCAGGCTGGTACAGTCAGTCAAAACTCCCTACTGAATCACAAATACCACTTGTGCAGTGTCCTGATTTTTTTCTAGCAGCTTTCACGTTCAAGTACTGACCTGTGCTCGCTCTGCCTAGCCTTGAGAATCGCAGCCCATCACAGCACGGTGCCCCTTTCGCTCACACAGGTAATGTTTCCCTGCTGATTGCGAGGGTCAGCTGGTGGCCAGCAACCATGAGGTTACATTTTCATTGGAATGTTTTTGTTTCCAGGTTGATTGTGGAGCTGATGAGTGTTTGGGTGATCTGTCATTACACAACTTTCCTTTCAGGTAACCTCTGGATTAATCTAGATCTAGTTGCCAATAAGATCTCCAGTTTCACAGGGCGGTCTAAAACAAGTTTGGTACATTTCCTAAAAAGCAGGAGTTCTCAGTGAACTCTCCAATAAACTTTGGGAAAACCACATTAGGTACTGGTTCTGGATGAGTTAGGGATTAAAATCACTGGCGGGAGTGCTGGTCTGCTATCACAATTCTACCCTGATGCTAGCAAGGCCACTAAATGATCCCCATTTCCCACTTGCTTGTGTTCTTTCTCCTGCTGTGAATAAAATTGCAGTCCTGTGATTCTAATCCAAGAAAACTGTCACAGATAAAAACCTTCTCCTCATCGCAGAACATGCATGAAAAGAAAAATAACCTTTTCGTAAGAATTTCTGTAGAACACCAGAGGCAAAAGCGGGGGGGGGGGGGGGAGCCTTAGCAAAGATAAGTAGATATAAATGAAAGGATACAATCCTGTTTTCCATAGGCAGCAGGAAGATTGAAAGTAAACCCATTCACTGCTGAAGCATCTCTGTATTAAAAACCAATTTTTTCATTCTTGAGTAGTGAGAAACTATCCAGTGTGTCTGTATTGGGACTGCCAATATCTTCCTCACTCCATAATCTTCCTGACTACTCAGGTGTAGTGAGAGAGAGAGAGTTGGCGATGGTTGCTGAAGAGAAAGGCAGCTTTTATTGTTGATCTTCCTTTTAATTAAACCTCAGTTTTTGTCGGAACAGTATGGAAGCTTGACAAGCTTTCCATAACCGTTCCCCAACAGCTTACTCCTCCAATTCTCAGTGATTTTACTTGTAGCAGGGAAGAATAAAGGGCTTTTCATTAAATATTGTGTTGCCATTTCATTCTTCAAACGTGATCTGTGAAGCATTTTCTGTTGTGCTCTGATGCCCAAATCACTATACTAAGAGAGAGATTAGACAGTGTACAGAATATGTTCAGAATGTAGATCCATAGGTTTTTAGGGCAGAAGGGACTATTATGATCAACTAGTCTGACCTCCTGCCTAACACAGGCCAGGGAATTTTCCTCAAGTGATTCTCCACTCAATCCTGTAACTTCTGGTGGAACTAGACTGTATCTCTTAGAAAGTCACTGTCTTGGTTTTGAGCACATCCAGCTGATCAAGTGATTATTAACCCTCACAATGAGAAATGTGCACTTTATTTCTAGTCTGAATTGGTTCAGCTTCCAGCCATTGGAGCTTGTTATGTCTTTGCTAAATTTAAAGCCCTCTGCTGTATGAAAAGAGGTTAAAAGTGACAAGGGAAGTGAGTAATGGTAGAAGAGACCACTTAGACCATTGCCTTCTAGTGCTGCAGGAAGAGTTGCAGAAACAAATTTGAGATTAGTACCCTCTTCTTGCCCTTCTGCCTTTTTTAAAAAAAAAACAATTAGATTGGGAGCAGGGAAGACAGATGGCTTTATTAAATCTAAGAATATAAAATTAAAAATGTGTTATTTCCCAATGCACTTCTAATGTTTTCACATTGAGGTGGCTTCCCTCCTTTGCGACACAAAGCAATGAAAAATTGGGCTAACTGAGCTGTTTGATAGGTGGGGTCTTCTTGAGCACCTTGAGAGTGTATGCCTTTGATTCAGCAAGATGCTTGAGCACAGACCTACTTATAAGCTTCAGCTGAATTACTCGTGCTTAAATTTAGGACTGCTCTCAACAATTTTGCTGAATTGGGACCTTTGGTGTATAGGAAGAGAGCTTTGTTTACTATTTGGCTGAATAATAAAAAAGTCGTCCTCCAACAATTGTTGCTGTATGTCTTGTAGAAAGAATCTGGCTGGCATCCAGCAATAAAAAAAATGTGTCTTCCCCCTCTTTGGCACATCACACAACAAAAATACTAAAAATGAATGTAACTTCACCTCATTGTGCAAATGGCTGCAGTTTTAAAAAAGATGTTGCCAGGTTGAAACATATATTAGAACAAACAGCAAAATTGCTTGCCTGATTTACTCATGATGTTCTAGATTATTAAAGCATAAAGAAATTGTAAAACTTCATTTTCTTCCTCCCATTCATGCTGACCATTTGCTTTTCTTCGGGGTGAAACAGGATTAGTTGATTTCACTTTTCATTTCTAACCAGTTTCACACTGATGCACCTGTAGTAGTGTGGAGATGTGATGATCAAACTGGAAACGTGGTAGGGAAATGCAGGGCTGGATTAAGGCAATCCAGGGCTAGAGGAGGGAGTATGACTCTACCCTTATAACCATGACACTGTGCCAGAATTGAGGCAGACTCCCCCCTCTTCTGTTGTATAAACTGAGATCACTGGATGAGATCCTTTCTTCCCTCTCAGGGGCAGCAGCAGGATTCCCCCTCCCAGAAAGGAAGATATGGCAACAGCCTGTATTCCAAGCACATGGTCTGGCTGCTGGGGTGTTTCTGCTTGGATGAGTTGACCGGATTTGTTGGATTTCTCCTGCCTTACAAACTGTCCTCTGCTGGGGTGGTGATGCCTGGTATGCCTTGGGTTTAACATTTCAATGAGCTGCATGGGGAAGTTCATTCCATTCAGGCCATCTGCAGACTCTGGCAGACATCACTGCATTGGTTATGTGGGTCACGTTCATCAAACTTTTCTTCACAACCATGAGGACTAGAAATTTATTGATGAAAGTTGAGGTTCTGATGTAATAGTCACGTGGCTTCATGAGCCAGACTCCAGGCACAGGGCTGTGTTGCCTATGGCTTAATTTGGCCCTAGAAACATTCCTTGGTACCTGTGGCTTAATCTAGCCCTAGAGACGTATCTTTAAAATCAACAAAATTTACACTGAATTCAAAACATTTTGGTTCATATTAGAGTTGTATGTACATTTAAACAATCTCATTCCCATTGTGAGCCTAAGGTGCTTGGCCGTGTTAATACAATGTTGTATTATTTTCACACAATAAACATTGCCTCCTTGCCTTACTGACTATTTAAAAGAGCTTTCATTCATCCATTGCTGTGATTCAAGTGCTGACCTGTATCATTTTTATACCTGGAAGTGACCTCATAAAGCGATGATGTCAAATAGAGAATTCCATTCTTTCCTATCTGGAGTATTTCTGTTCTCTGTGCTTGGCATTGTGCATTCTGAGTTAATTAAAGGCATGCAGAATGAGCAGTTAGATCTCGTTAACTAAATAATCTGGAAGTGTGAGCATGGAGTATACAGAATCGTTTCATCAGAGACGACTTGTGTCCAACTTGGTTGTTGAAAATTTTAAGTCCTACTCTGATGCTCAGCTGAAACACACTTGGTTCTGGCAATTCAGGTAAGTGCTTGACCAAGTTCTTTTAAATATTGATTTAAATTTTGATCTACAAAGAAGTCACGATGAGGCATCTGCCATGTAACTCTGATGTCACTGGAGTTACCAAGTGACAAATTTGGTTATTTATTTATATATTGAATTGAAGGCAAAGGATTTTTGCTTTCTGTTTGACTACATCTCAGCAATTATTTCAGTATGAGTTTAATGAGGGAGACAGTTCTTAAACATGCATTTAAATTAAATATCAAACAATTTATGCTCTAGTGTCTTTTTAAATTGATTGTGAATACGACATGGCACCTGCTGATCTGGAAATCCTGGAAAAAAGAATGGGAATTGCTTTGTTGTCTTGGAACTCTATGAAAAATAGTGGGAGTTTCTCAATGACTGATTTAAAATTAAAAAAAAATAGTTACAACTATTTACTGTTTGTTTACTCTCCATTGAGGGTTAGGGTATTGACTGATCTTCTTCCCACTAATACGCAGAGAGTATTTATAGTTATAATATTCTAATCTCTTTTTAAATAGCAGGTTTCATTCATTCATTGCAGAATTCAGAATGACTAACCACCCCAGAAGGAAAGGACTGTATTCTTTCCTAATTCCATTTATAATCCATTTTAGGAGATATCTAAAGGGGAAGAGGAGAAATCTGCCTTGTGCCTGACCTTGCTGTCCTTGAAGTCATTGGGAAAGAGAATCAGCCTGTTGTTTGTTAGAACTAGACTCCTAATGGCCCTAAAATGTACCCCTTTTTTGTCCCTTCCATGGTTTGATAGGAGACGGGACACTGAATTTTGTGCATATATACGCAGAATACTGGAGACTTCCCTGTTCAACTCAGTCATGATAAGCATCATCTCACTCAATGCAGTATTCTTGGCGATGGAGACTGATTATCGTGTTAGGGTTAATTCTAACGAATATTTGCAGGTAAGGAGTCGGGCAGTAAAAGTGGGTGGAAAGTTCTCCTTTCATTTCACTAACAGTAAGTTTTTAAAGTGGTTTTTTTTGGTCTATCTATGAACGATTGAGCAGAAAGTGGAACAAAAATAAGAGCCGGCATTACAGAAACCAGTATAAACTGAGGTAGCTCCAATGACGTCAGTTTGTCGTCAACTGTGGATCTGGCTCAACATCCACTGTAACAAGGGTGGTAGAAAGATTACATCTAAAACAACATCACAGAGATGCTGTCATTGATGCCAGCGGAAACTGGACCCCTCCTCATTATTTTCCTACTTCAGGATCGCTGCAATGTTCTCTGGCCTACCCCCTCTTGCCCCAGGGATGTCTTTCTGCCCATAACGGCATAAAGCTTGTTACACTGGTTTTACGCCACTGGGGCATTTGACTACATCAAGCAGCGATGAGTCCGTTTTGTGCTGTTAGACTGATACCAAGTGGGATTACTCATATTTAAATAAAAAAGTCAATCTTATTGTATCCTCTAAAAGAAATAAATGCAGTGATTGATGCCCAGCGCCATCAACTAACCCTACAATGACACATTGGTGAGTGCATCTCTGCCCTGATGAGTAGCCTTAGTCTGGTTCTCTAGTGTGGGTGGGGATAGAGCGAGAAAATCCTGCTTCCCAACCATTTATTGTGGCTGAATTATTGTAAAAAATATCACGACTGGGTCCTTTTTGTTGGTACTGATATAACCTTAAAAGTTAACACCCCTAATTGTAACTCGCATTTTCAGTATTCAGTTTTCATACTGAAAAATTCTCTCACAATCCCGCCTCCTTGATTTTCTTGTCTTACGCTAGTCAGCATCTGTACAAAAATCTCTGAGTCTGTATAATACACTCTAGTAATGGGGGAGCTAAACGGCAAGCCTGGCTAATGTCAAGAAGTCCCTTCACAGCTTGGAAAGTGCTAGAAAAACTCCAGTTCGGGAAATAGCCCCTACTTAGGGAAAAGGAGGGAGCATCTCAACAGTTAGAACAGGAAACGAAGCACCAGGAGATCACAGGCTCTGTCGTTAGCTCTGCTATTGACCTTGGGCAAAACCCGAGCTTGCTGGGCTTCAGTTTCCCCCATTGGTACTACGTCCTGTGCGGTCCAACCCTCAATAGCAGATACAATTGTTCTATGGTTTAGTGACATATTTGGCATTTGCTTGACTCCATTTCAGGGGCATGCCGAGGGTGTCCAGCACAGAGGGGCCAAGCCCACATTATTGCCCCCTGTGCCTTGGGACCCCGCCCATGCCAGGGCAGGAGGATCCTGGCCCCACCCGCCAGCTGCCCTGGGAAGGGGAGGTCTGTACCTGCAGGGGATGGGTGGCGCTTGAGGCTACATCAGCCTGGCCCTGGCTAGGACAGGGCAATCTCACCCCCTGCATTGCTTGGGGGGAGGAGGTGGGGCTGAGTCAGCCCTTCACCACACTTAGGGGAGGGCCTCAGCACTTCCTGCATCTCTCACCCCCCTGAACAGCTGGCCTGCCTCCCCCTGCACTGACCCTCCACTGCTCCAGCCTAGCCCTGGCTGGGAAAGGGCAGCCTCAACCTCCCCTCCGCCTGAGGAGGAGAGGGGATGTCACGATATGTCGGGAGTGCTGAGGGGCACAACATAGGAGAATCTGTGCCTCTCAGTGGCTCCTGTGTCCTTCCTCCTGCACCTTGTTTTTTGAGTTTGACTGGCCCACTGTGTGACGCAATAGGTGGGTGAGACCTATTTTGTACTGTTCGTTTTGAGTGTCTTTGCAATTGTTCTCATTTCATGTTAATGTTGCTCTGGGTCCTGTTAGCCAGCCCGGTTGTTTGACAAGCAAGAACTGTCCCAAGAATTAACTCAGTAGACGAGGCAGTCTGATGGTCTACAGATATGCTGGGGTGTTTATGGTATTCCCGGTGCTTGCAACGGTAAAACTAACTGTAGTAAATGTTCAGTTTCTCGTGTGCTCAGAGTATCTGAAGAGCGAACACTCCAGAAATGGAGAGGAACTCTGCAGAGTTGTACATGGCAGTGGATTTCCGAATGATTTTGGGTGGTCCATGGCAATATGACTCGGAATAATAGAGTGAACTTTAAACTGTTAGGAAAAACTCCCTACCTGTGAGATGCATTCTAATTTCCCAAGAAGGTGGATCCATGTTAATCTGGAACATTTAAATGAGACTGGATGAAACACTAGCAGATGCACTGGATTGAGTAGCCTTGCGATGGCAGGAAAGACTTATCTGCATCCCTGAGTACCTAAGAGCAGGCTAGAGCTGTTTATGAATCTAACTCAGCAGAACAGGGACAACTGACGGCTATTTTCTTCTGTAAACAAAGCCCACCCCTGCAATAACATGTTCTAGACCAATATTGTTTTCTTTTCAGCTGGCAGACCTGATTATTCTGTCCATCTACACCGCAGAGTTTTTGCTGAAGTTTTATGTGGATCCCTTGAATTACTGGAGGAGTGGCTACAACCTGTTTGATGCTATCATTCTTCTCATTGCTTACCTCCCGTACACCATTGACAAAAATGACATCAAATACTACAGGACGTGTCACATAGTGAAAGGTTTCCAAGCATTCAAGATTTTGAAGCTTATCTCCTACAGCCGAGGCATGAGGGTAAATTGATTCTCTCTAGTTACAGGGGAAACACACTTCAGATTTTATATCCAGGCCACTACAACGACACTTTCCTTTCTTTTGACATAAGGTTTTTGTTTTCCACCTTTTTTGTGTTGCTCATTCCGCAAAAATAAATGACAAGAGTGCAGCATAGGAGTTCAGTCATGCAGAAAACCTAGGTTCAGTCACTTATCCTAGGTTGCTTTTTAATCCTAACTTCTGAAATGGAACCAAACATGAATTATCCTGGGCAAAGCTTGCAATTAAACTGCCTTCAGCACAGGGTAAGTACCTGCTGTCAAACCAAGTGATTTTCTTAGTGTGGACAATTCAGCCCTAACTTTAGTAGAAAAATCACCTATATAATACAAGCAATTTTTATTAGTCACTTGAGTGACCATGGCTTTCACGGAACTTTTTTTGTAATATGACTAACCCCTCTAGTGACTATAGTTTGTGTAGCATTCAGATACAGTGTTCTGTGTATGTTACCGGTGCGTGCTGAATCTTTTGCAACGCTTGTTACTTGAATATGGGGTGGGGCACTGAAGAAATTTAATAGTTTTCAAAAGTCCACAGCATGAACCTTTTCTGTTTTCTGCTTCTCCCATGTTCAGTGTCGTTTTTCCTTGACTTTTTCATTTTACCACATTGCTGTGAATGGAAAATATATAATATAGCTATTAAAATAAGTCACACATGCTGGTTTAGTCCATGTGTGTGTTTTCTCTCAAGCATACCATCTTTTACTTAGTTTTCTCTGGACAACCCAGGAGGTTTGTTTTTTTGTAGGGAGTTAATGTGGGTAGTGACTGTTCAGTCGGCATTTCTGCATGTAATTAATTGGTTGGGTAGCCCACCAGAAGTGGGACATTTATGGCCATACGACTCTTATAAGGTTCACTTCTGAGCCTTCGTTCCTCTAATTTGGATCATAAACTTCTATGATTGCCTGACTTTTATATGTTAATTACTCAGCATAGCTGGAAGAGGGGACAAATTTGAGGGATGTGAAATAATAAAGTGTGTCGGGTATATTGCTTTTTGCCTTTCTGATTAGACTAGAACTAGGAGACACATGACAAAATGAACAGCCATTTACATTTTATGAAAGGATTATTTTAAGCACTGTGCATAGTTAGCACGTGGAACTCATTGCCACTGGATAGTAGTGAGACCAAGGTCTTACCAAGGTTTTGAAAAATAATATGAAATAAAATAATTTAAGGTAAACTTGGGCATCTAACTCACATCAGGCACTTAACCTGGTTAGGTACTTTGATACTCCTGCTAGACATCTATTTGCAACTTTGGGAGCCGATATACCTTTGCAAATCTTGCCCTTAGAAGCATAAGATTTATTGAAAGTCAATAGAACTTAGATTCCTAAATTGCTTAAGTATTTTTTTCAAATTGTACCCTGGAGCATTGCTATGGCTATTCAGGGTATACAATAAAAAAGGATAAGAGGTGAAAATCCTCATGCTTCAGGGCATAAACCTCCATAAACCACTTCCTACTCCAAGGAAATTAGAAATATCCTTTCTGGGCAGATTATCCACTAATTGTCCATCATGATGTTTCTTGCAACCTTCTCTGAAGTATATGATACTGTTGTTACTGGAGACAGGTTACTCAATGGACCGTTGCTCTGATCCAGCCTAGTGTTTCTTGTGTTCATAGCGACTGCAGGTCTTTGCTAAAAGAAATTCTTTGTACCATTTGCTGCAGTCTGCCCCAGTGAGCTTTGCTGAAGGTGTGGGAGGTTGTTTGTACCTCTGTGTGTATTATAATTTATTAATTGAAGTCTATATTAGCCCTTAACAGAGAAACTGTATTTAATGCTGAAAACTCAAACATGTAACACATTCTTGGCACGCTTCCCTTTATTAATTAAAAAACTCTTTAAAACACTCTGCCTTCCACCTTGGTGCAATAAATTTCCACCTCGAGGAAATAATTTCCTTGTTGTACTCCATACAGAGCAGTTCTGTTAGCTGTGATCTCAGTCCTAGGGTAGGCTCCATTCATCTTTATTTCAATTTGAAAATAAACTTTTCAAATGCTAGGTTGTTCCAAAACTCAACTTTTCTGCTTTTTAAAAACCGTATTTGGGATTAATTTCAACACAGTGTACAGTTTAGGGAGACCATGAGCCACAAAGCTGTTTCATAGAAACTGCTGTGGATTTCTGAAGATGTACAGAAACACTAGGATATTCCATAGACACTGAAAATTATTTGATGCTCTCATAAAAGGCTAGACTGCAGTCACCATAGGCATTTTATGGCTTTCTTATTACTTTCAGTTATGGGTGATTGTTGTTCTTTAGGATCATGTGCACAACCCAAATTTGCTGAACACTATGGCGTAAATTGGTAAAATGTCTCCTTTAGGGTAAATGGCTTTTGTTAACACTCCCAGCAACAGATACAAAAATAAAATTAAGCACTGAGTGCTTGGGACAAACAGTTCAGATGGTGGCTATGTTGCCATATAGACAAAAGATGAAGGTCACCAGTGTGGGATACCTTACTGATGTCGGTACTCAGATCTCTGGTAGGTGTCATACTTTATTTCTGTAATTAGGACCACTCTACAAAGTGTTCCTTCCTGTGAGAAAAGGCATATAGCTTCTATGGGCTGGGACCACTACATCAGTGGTTCCCAATCTTTTCAGTAACACGGCACACTTCAATGAGACAAACAATTCCAGGGCACACCCACTTTTTTCAGCTGAATTGTTTGCTCATAAACTTCACATTTACTTACACGTACTATGGTTACGGTCTTGCTAGAATGTTCACGGTTTAGAATCGAAAGACCGATACCTCACTTTTAATTGGATGATTAACTTCCACCTGTATTAGGAGTTCTAATTTGGTTGGCTAGACTATTGTTTAAGATGAAACAATGTGGTTTTACATGGATTTTTCATTACCTTTGTCCAAAATTTCACAGCACACTTGGACAGTTCTCACAGCACACCCGCGTGCCACGGCACACTGGTTGAAAACGACTGCCCTAGATATTAACATGATTGCACGCACCTACGCAGGTCTGCCATTCCATCCACTAGAGGACAGGAGTGTTTATGGGCATGTGGGGGAAATGCAAGAATGTTGGATAAATTATAGAGGCTGTTGGTAATGCTGCTGATTATTTGCTGGCCTGACACTTCCCATTATAAGACATCCTTTTTTTTGGTTGCTTATAACTTTGCCAGACTTTAGCCACGCAGGCTGAAATTTTGCATGCTGGGTGTCTGCCAGCCAAAAGCTAAATTTTTTTTGAAAACTTCAGCCAAAAAGGCACCTTGACAAGTACAGAGATGTGCCCTCAGTTCAGGATGCAGTCTCTGACATCATTTGAGTCTGAGTCTGGACTAGGCTTTTATCCAGGTTAGACACTCTAACCGCCAGAGGCTACAGCCTTGGCTAAAGTCAACATTTACTCATTGCTCACACTGGGCATCAGCAATCGTACCACTGAAATGCTGTGAAAAACCATTTAACATCAGGTGTAAATTGCAGCGTGAAGTGTTCAGCGCCATTTCAGAAAACATGGCTGTGTCATTGTCTGCAATGGGTACGTTTTCACCTCCTCTTCCACAGTAGCCATTTCTCCCTAAAATAGCCTATGGTTGCCATCACCCATGTGATCCCTAGTGTAGCTAGGGGCCAGTAACCATGAACTGTGAGTGGGGGCGGCTGACGCAGTGTTTAAGACACCAGCCGCTGATCTGTGCAGTCTCTCACCCTTTCTACCAGTTGCAGAGTTGCGCAGCCAACGTTTTTAGGGAAAAAAGCTAGTGTAGATGCTGCTATCGTGTCAAAAAGGCATCAACATCTTGTCGCGTCTGACCTGGATAGAAGCTAGCGGCACGAAACTAAATCCATATAAGATGTAGGTGATGCCCAGTGCCAGAAAAAACAGCTGGAGAAATTAACGAAGGGCGTGACTGCTTCCTAAGTTACTGACATTAGTATAGATTTCTTAGGGTAGGTTTAGGAAAACACGGAAGGATCCACCTGATTGCAGAGGAAATCCCTAATCCGTCACAATAAGATTAACCACTTGGCAACCAGAAGGGATTGGAAAGAGCATCTTATGTTAGCTTTACACAGATCTGTTAACCAGGAACTGCCACCACAATAAATCAACTGGGTAGATTATAGAGTTTTAATGTGAGATGCTGTCAACAGCCCGAGGCACTGTCTAAAAAGGAAATGATAAATGGATATTCCCTGAACCAGTGTACTGTATGAGATACTTGGGCATTAGCACATTTATCATAATCAGGGAAGTCACCCAATCCATCCCTTAGCGAGTGTCTGAAGAAATAGAACATTGATGCAAGAGGCTGTGTGTAGTTTCCTGCAATTTAGAGTTAATAAAAATGTTTGCAGTTTGGCTAAGATCCATTACCAATGATCTGACTTAAGATCTATTTCAAAATCAGTATCCTCTCAGTTCCTGAGTATCTTGTGTGCACATTGCCGTCATCCATAGAACTTTATAAGGATTCACTCTGTCTCTGCAGCTGTTTTTGCTTAGTGATCTCTTGCTTTACAGTGATTTCTTAGTGTGCAATATATAGGAATTATAGTAGAAAAGCCCATTGGTCCATCTAACAACTCCTCTCTCTGATCAGTACTGGATACATCTTGTCAACTATACAGTGGTGGTTGGGGTGGAAATTTCTTCCTGACCCCAGTGTGAGGACTAATAGCTCTTGTAATTTGTGTCCAACTAATTTAATACAAAAGTACTTCTTACAAAGTGCTTCATCTTTTATGAACACAATCTATTGCTTTATTAATACTGTGCAGCAATGAGCAGGGGTAATTAAAATAGCTGGTGAAAACTGTTATATGTTCTCCTTTTGACTTGATTGAGTGCCCTTGATCGTTTTACAGGACACCACAAAGCTCCTTAATTTTTCATCTTTCCCCTTATTTATATAGTTGTCCTGCTTAATAGTAGAAGAAATAAAATGAATGGTAAATGCATTATGGGCTGTAAGGCTGTTAGCTAGAAAACATGGAGGGTTGCAGTTCAGAAGGTGGGGTGGTGAGATCTTGACCTCCTAGCAACTGGACTCTTGAGATGATAATGAATAACACTCAACACTTCTTAGTGCCTTTCGTTCCAAGGCCCCAAAACACTTAAAGATGGCTGAATGAATGAAGATTTACAACACCCTGTTGTAAGACGTGATGGGGAGCAGGTGCCTGCACTGGGAATAGACCCCCTAATTGCAAAGTCCCTGGCCCCAGGCACTTGCCTGTAGGCAACACTTCCTTACTGCTGACCAGTACAAAGGACTCCCCTGACGTTCAAGAGGAGGAACTGTCTGTAATGGCCACACATGATCAGGCCTTTTGTGTTTTCAATGTCTCGCTTTAGAGAGGCAGGCCACCACCCTTCACAGAGAATCTTCAGTCCCAGGATGAGGAATTGGATCCCAACAGGTTCAAAAGGAAGAGTGCCACACTTCCTGCGCTGGGTCATTTTAGTTAAAAAAGCGTTTTCTTTCCTTTAGAGCTGCATGTCCCCGCTTTCAACTGCACATGCTTGTTTTTCTGTGTTGCAGAGTTTGATGACCGCCCTAGGCCAGACCGTGAAGACTGTGATCTACGTTCTTGTCTTGCTGTTCCTGCTAATGTTCATCTTTGCCATTTTGGGCTATGGTTTGTATGGAGACCCTGACACTGGAGACAGTAAAAACTGGGGCAATCTAGCATCTGCCTTTTTCACGCTCTTCAGTTTAGTCACGGTAATTTCTGCTGGCCTTTCCATTTTATATCTGCCTGCTCCAGAGACTGTTGTAACCACCACCCCTGAGTTTGGTCAAGGTGATGATGGCGGTGTTTCTCAGTATCAAAGATAGTGGGAGCTGTTCCGTGGGTTTTATTGGATTTCAGAGGGTTGTGCAAATTCACTTTGATAGATAAATTCCTTTTTCTGGTATAAAAAATTCACAGGAGGAAACTTATTGAGTTGACAGCAATGGGGGTTTTGGTAGGATTGCTTTCATGTGGCATCTGAGTTAAACCTGGACCTCTAAGCAACTGGAGGAAAACTGAGTTGAGTTTGAAAGGGAGCGATTTAATATGATTTGTGAGTCATGCTGTGGCTTGGAACAATTAATCAGCATTTCAATGCATTTGCAGGTTGATGGCTGGACGGATTTACAGGATGAAACAGATGAGAGAGGGTTTAATTCTAGCCGAACCTTCACGATAGTGTTCATCTTGCTGGGCTTCTTTGTGTTTTTCAATATGTCGATTGGAGTTGTGATTATAAACATACAGGTAAGCTGGGTTTCTATATTCTTTGTGTGTCTCGAACTACAGGGTCATTTGTCTGAAAACTCGAGTGTTCACCATTGGAAGGCTGCCTTTTTGATGCTGGGGGAGACCAAAGCCCTCTGTCCCCTGCACAAGAACAAAATACATTCCTCTCACAGCCCTGCTAGCTTGTCTCAGAATGAAGTGAAGAATGGCTGCGAATTCACTGTTTCGACATAGGATCAGTGCTAGGCGTACGTACCACAGGTAGCTGTACGTCATTCTGGCCCTTGACTGTGTCATGCAGAGACTAACAGAGCCAGCTGGAAACTCTCCATCCCCACTCAGCTGAAAATCTCTCCTGTACTCGCCCAGTTGCCGGTCCCTCCTATTTGTGAAGGTCATGGAAGCTTGCCCAACCTCCCACGCACTTCACCAAAGCCCCTCCGAACCTAGAGCACATTTGTGTCCATCTGGTGCAGGCCACTGCTGGAAACAAGATACTGAATGGACCCCTGCTCCAATTTGTTATGGCAGTTCCTATGTTCTTGTGGCATCTCGGACAAAACAGCTAGCCAGGGAGCCCACGGTAAGGTGGAAATCCGCTGGACTAACTCTGCCGGATGTGGCAGGTGTTAACAGCTTTGTTGCTACCAAATTGGGCTGGATGTAAATCAGTGATCTAAAGGCAAAGGTGTCCTGACTAACCTCCTGCGTCATTTAAGATGCACTGTTTTCGTATTTGTAGGACTCCACTCGGAATTACAAACAAGAGCTTAAAGCTGAAAAACAAGCTTCTCTTAAGGCAAATAAACAGGCCTTATTACGAAGACAGCAGGAAGAAGTAAACATGCTGATGCACCAGCAGGTAGATGCACTGAATTGCGTTTATTTGACACTTATTGACCAGTATAATTATTACAAACCTATGTAAGAGGCACACGTAGCTGAGTCGTGCATAGAGCAGATGTGGCCAGACTTACTGACTCCCCAAGACCACCCTGCCACAGGGCAGAAGCTCTGAGATCCCCACCCCAGTTTGGTAGCTGGGGAATGGGTGGGGGAGGAACAGGAAGCTCTGCAAGCTGGATTTTAAGTAGACGAACCGCATGCTGTTTACTAGCCATAGTTTTGGCACCCCAATATAGAGATATTGTCTCTACAAGCCTTGAAATTATTTTACCTCACAGAAGCAACTTGCTAACCTTCTCCTTTGGAAATAAATCAAGTCACAGATCTTCCTAAGTGTGTGTGTGTATTTCATTTTGAATCTTCTATTCCAGAAGAAAAATTCAGAGTAGAAAACTCCCTTGTTTTGTTTAAAATAATAATAATTGTGGCAATGGAGCCCCCTGGCTTGTTTTTTTTCTGAACTATTTCAGCATTGTTCCAATGTTAAAAGTAGCTCAGTTTGTGTTATAGCGGCAGCTCAGTGCTGCAAATATATTCTGCAATAACCACATATTTCTTTTGATTTGTTGTTAAGTTCTATAGGCAGTATTTTGAAGGCCTATAAAGTCAGGTCGGGAACATCTTTTAGAGGTGGCATAGGCTATGTCTACACTGTCTCCCAGACCGGATTAAAGGGGATGTGACTAGCAGTGCGCACTGAAGTTTTCCATTGTAACTCCCCCATCTGGATCCATGGGCGTGAACTAGAAGGTCCTTCATTTGCGTTAGTGTAGTCCCGTTTGAAGAGGACATTGTTTCCTCAAATTAGGAACCTTTTAGTTTGTGCTCTCGGTGGCACATGACAGAGGAACGGTGCAGACCTTTGGTGCACATTGCTATTCGCATTTCCACAGTCGGAACTGGTGTAGATAAGCCCCCACTCGAAATCAGCTTTCTTCCGCTTCTTTAAGCGGGAATATCATTTTCTGTGTCTAACTCTCAGGAAATTTATCAGAAGTTGTTTTTATGAACTTGAAATGCATGTAAGGACTAATTTTAATTTATTTTACTCTGACCGTTTTTGGAAGTGGACTTTTAGGCAGCTGATTGGATATAATTGTAAACACTGTTACTTCAGTGTAGCTGATTAGAATAATCTGACTGTTTTTCTCATTTTTGTAGATACAATGTATAAATAAGCAGTTCTTTATGACTCAGGTGCTGTCTTTGGGCTATAAAGTCCCTGGTTCAAGTTCCATAGTGAGTGACAGGGTTTAAAATCAATGATTTCAGTAGCATCTTGTAGCCATTGCTGAAACCAGGCAGGATAGGCTGTATCCTAAAGGAACAGTCTCTTTGGATGAGACCCTGATGTCACCTCTTCTGGCAGAAGTGGCAGTTGTTCATTTATCTTGTTACACTTCTGAAAAGAAAGTAACTTTGGTATCCTGGCCAATGTTCTCCCTGGGTATGGACTGCAGCTGGGAGCCTGTCTCCCAGGCCAGGCAGACAGACTCACACTAGCTCTGCTTGAGTCAGCGCGCTAAAAATAGCTGTGTGCCCGTTGCTGCACTGGCAGAGGCTTAGGCTACCTGGCCTGCAAACACTGTTCCGAGCTGCAGTGGAGACGTGTCCTCAGTGTCTTAAAATCAAAAACTATATGGCCAAATTCCCAGCCCCGCTTCCAGTCATGCCCACCCCCGGCTAATGGTTTTGAAACTGAGCACTCCTCATGCAAAATGGCTGGGTGACTTCTGTTGCTAGAGCAACTGGCTGTGTGCACCACGCTGGGCGTGCAAAACTGCAAATGAGGGTTGAATGCTCAGGCCTCAGGCTCCATCTGCCTCCATGGTCCTGCACCGCTATCATCTTTCATAGAAATGCTCAAGATAGCTGGAGAATGAAGGTCCCTGTATAAAACCCCATTCTACTTTGACAGTGTGTTTTCCTGGGATCTTTTTCTCCCACCAGAAAACCAGTGAATATAAAACCTTCAGTGAGCTGGTGGAGGAATTCAAAAAGACATTACATCATTCTGATCCTGTGGTCTTAGAAGATTTTTGTGCCAGCATCCCATTTATTGATCTTTATTTGACATCCCTCAATCTCCAGGATAATACCGTTTACAGGTAGGTGACCTAGGTGGAAGCAAAGAGAGGCCAAGATGATGGAAATCTTAAAACTGTGCATTTATTTCTTTGGCGTATATACTGTCCAAGCCCTTGGCATTGTTACTGGAGAGTCTGTGACCAATTAGTCTCCTTGGGTGTGTCTACACTTACAAGTTAGATCGACTTAAGGAGGCTTAAATCGACCTAATTTACTCGCTGTCCACACTGGGCTTTTATTAAGTCGACTTAAGCTGTTCCTTAAGTTGACTTAATAACACCTGGTTTTAGGTCGATTTAAGGCTTAAGTTGATTCCTTAAATCGACCTACGCCAGTGTGGACGGGGATTAGCGCCTAAATTGACCTTATTAAGTTGCCTTAAAGCATTATGTCAACTTAATAAGGTCAGCAAGAGCTATGTCTACACTGGAAAAAGTTGTCGACTTTTGTTAAGTCGACTTAATAAGGTCGACTTTAAGTTGAAAGTCGACCTTATTAACTCGACCTAATAAAGTTGACTTCACTTTTCTAGTGTAGACATAGCTTATGTGAGCCAGCCACTGCAGTGCAAAGCAATCCCTAACCCTTGAGCAGATCTGAGGTTTTATTCAGTAGAGGGCAATGGGACCTGAACACACTGGCCAATCCATTTACAGGCTCCTCCAGTCTAGGAAAGCGTGTCAGGAGGGAAACATCAGATATCACTGAACCCTCCAGTGCGGGAGTCATGAGCTAATGATGAGATCTTGAGGCAACTGATGCCTGATACTCCTTTCACTATTGGAAGAGCTACCAGGATGTGGTGCTAGGTGAGATGGAAGGATTAGGAAGTGGAAATATTGAGTATCTGGCAAATGCAGAGGCCTCTGTGAGGGAAGATGAAAAGAGAATGCACATTTGGAATGATGCTAAAACCCAGAAAAAGGCTGCAGAAAATTTGACTGCAGAATGGGACTTGATTTATCATCTGTTACTACAGCAAAATTTGGATTTCTTTGGAGATCAGCCACAACCACCAATCCCCCAAACAACTGATTACCCAAATGTTCTGAAAGCCGTGTTCAGTCCTATCTGTGTTGTGTAAATGAACATACACATAGGGACAGTGCGGCTGACTCCAGGAGTCTGAACTTGAGTGCTGGACGGCTGTGTGTCTTCTCCCACCTCACTGCAGGAGGTTACCAGTGTAGTTGGACAACATTTTCATCTCCAAGTCTAGGTGAAATTTGCCTGATTTTAAATGTGGTTAAAAACATGCTTTTCAGCATGGGTGGACTTTATTATAGGTGTGGGGAGGCCTCCCCAAAATCTCTCCTATAGCTCCCCAAAAATCTTTCTTTGCCTCCCTTCCTGCTGGGAAAGCATTAGGCATGGCCTGTGAAAGCATTTTTTTTTTGCTCTTTCAATAGCAGGAGGCAGGAGCAAGCTGTCAGTGACACCACCGGACACATAACAATAGCAGTCCATTGGTCTTGCAGACAGCCCATCCCAGCTTTGGAAGTTTCAGGTTACCAGTTAGGTCTACATAGGCTGTTACAAATACTGTGAAGGGTTTTGGTTTGTTTTTTTAAACCAAACTCTTTTAGGACCTCTCCTTTTTCCCTTCTGGGGAGTCGCTGGCCTAGACCTTTAATATAATGGTTCCTCCCCTTATCAAGCAGCTGTATCTATGTGAGAAATTTCCAGAGGGGTAGCCGTGTTAGTCTGTGTATAGCAAAAACAATGAGAGTGATGCATCTGACGGAAGTGGGTTATAGCCCACGGAAGCTTATGCCGAAGAAAATCTGTTAGTCTAATAGGTGCCACAGGACTCTCGTTGTATCTATGTGTAATGTCTGTGGTGTACATCCAACTACTTCTAGTAAGTAATTTTATTTTTTTAGCTCCTTTTGCTTTTCAATGTTTTTGAGGGGGCCGGAGTCTCAAACTTTAGGAATTTTATTGAAGTTTGGTGTTTAAAATTCTGACAGCTACACACTAGATTTGAGCAATCTTTAATTTTACCCCTCCCTTATTCGTTAATTATAATGCCCATACACTTTTTTTACTACTTTTTTTTAGACACCTTTTATTTTTTGCCATGCGACATACAGAAATGAATGTGACCCACAGTGGGTTAAAAGAGACTGTCAGGTTTGTGTTTACTACACATTGAAAGTGACCTTAGTGAAGGCATTAATCCTGATCAGATCATTGAGGCCTATGCTGTAAAATCTGTTATGGGACCATGGTCAGCCACGGAGCTGCCTTCCTCAGGGAAAGCTCTAAAATCTACCCATGCTTTTCAGGCCAGGTTTACTGAAACATTCCCTGATTTCTGTCTTATGAAAACATCCTGTAGACTGTCAGGTTTTGTAAGTTGTACTGAATCATTTTATAGAAAGCCATAGAGATTTTTAGCCATGGAGTAGAATTCTTTAGGTTAGATTCTAGAAAAGGATCTCATTCTCTAGAAAAACCTGTGGTATTTATATGGCCCCATGGTATCTGAGCACCTCGCAATCTTTAATGTATTTATGATTGGAGACATTTCAACGTAACATTTCTGCATTGGCATTTGAGGATTTGTTGAAACGGAACTGTTCTGTAAGATCCTATCAGTTTTGTTTCCACTGGAAACCTGTCTGATTTCTGGCCAGTTTGCCCTCCTGGCTCCAGAGCAGCTCAGCTGGACTGCTGCGGAGGCTGGGTGTCCAGCCTATTGGACTGCCTTACAATCCGGGCTCCTAGCAGAGAACGGTGCTGTCTGGTTCCAAACTGGAATGAGACCAAAATTCTCCATGGAATGATCATTATCACCCATTATTTATCCACATGGCACCCCTGGACATAAGGCAGGGCTATTATCCCATTTATAGGTGGGGAACTGTATCCCGGAGTGATGAAGTGATTTGCCGTTGGTCACACAGGAAGTCTGGGGTGCAGCAGAGAATTGAACCCCAGGCTTCTCATGTCCCAGCTCAGTGCCACAAGCACTGTATCATGTGTCCTCCCATATTAAAATATTCAGGCCTTTTCCTTATGTAGAGACTTGCAATTTTTCCTGCCAATCTGAGCTCAGCTTACTGGCCGGGTTGGTTTTATGCTGTCAGGCGGAATTTGTGTGAGTCTCTGTGGTGTCTTTCAGCCCCAAATCAAGCCAAAATTCTGCTTTGAGTCTTGAGGTTTATTAGAACCCAAAGCTCAGAAAGTGAAGATGGAGGAGCATGGGAATTGTCGTACTGGATTAAAGCGATGCTCCATCTCATCTAGTACTCTGTCTCTGATTGTGGCCAATTTGGTAATGGCCATTTATGGAATTTGCTCAAGGAGGAATTTTCTTTCGAAGCAGTTTGTGTGTGCCATCACTGTGTAATCCAGCGGTTCCCAAATCCAAGGGGGCCGCGAGGCTGTGAAATTTTCATAGCAAAAGTTTTTGCACCAAGAAAACCTATTTGTGGCTATTTTTAATTGTACAGTTACGAATTGAATTTTTGTTAAAAGGGGGTTGGATGATGGTAAAGGAGAGATGGGGAGGCATGAGAGTTTCTCAAAAATCAGAAAGGAGGCGTGATGCTGGAAAGTTTGGGAGCCTCTGGTGTAACCAAACCAAAATAAGCTTCCAGTTATCCCCCATGAATTAAGACTACTAAATTTTGCATGGTTCTGGTTAACCTTGATGTGGTGCTGGTATAGGACCAATTTTTGATATTTATTTTGAGCAAAAATCCTAGATCAGGGATCCTGCAATTTTTTCACTCTGTGGACTCATGTCCTTAACCAGCATTCTATTGCTGACTCATTTCCATTCTGTGCATTGCGTGAACAGATCAGCATTCTGAGAAAATGAATATTTCGATATGTGCATTGAATACCTTATTGGGCCAGTCTCCTTGCGAGACCTGTCTGCTGCTGCAAATGTTTGATCTCACAGCAAAATTTGCACAAAAGAGAAGCTAATTTTTTGCAAAATAGGTAATATTGTTTATCATCCTTTTAATCTTGTTAAATGAATGGTCAGCCTAATCAAAGAGCCTATATTTCTACATATATATTTTTCACACTGGCCTCTTTATGTTTTCCATTACATTTGAATGCACTGAAATGATAATCGGATATTTTAGCTTGGCTCTCATCTTCTTCCTGTAGGTTACAAGAACTCTATTATGAACTTGTTGGCATATTGAACGCCACGTTGGAAGACCTGGAAGAAAAATCCATGCTGCCCCCAGAGAAAGACCCAAAGAGTTAAATGTCTTAGTGGAGAAAATGGGATGCTTTGCAGTTGTAAAAAACATTGTTTAAAAATAGAGCATGAATATATATAAATAAAAACAACCAGAGGAGATTTACATCTCCCTTTGATAACATATGTGTCCCCTTATAATAATTCTGCAGTAATGCAGTACTTTTGACACAGTTCATTTTAGTGATTGGACACCACTTAGAAACTTGGGGGAACCAGCTTGGATTTGACCCTCTGGAGTTTTTGGTTTTTTTTTAGGAAAACCCACTTTTTTTTTTGCATTAACTATTGAATATCTGAAGAGAGAAACAGCTTACAGCGCTGCTGTTTCTCTGTGCAAATGCACTTCATGCTTACATAGGTAAGTGCACGCTGATGGGCTGAGAAGCTGCTCTTGTGTTGTGATAACTGTGTCAGATGGACAGAGTCACATGGTGGTAAAAATGCCTGCCCTACACTAGCTGCCATAGACAAGCCATTATAACTTGCTCAAGGCTGTGCGGTGAGACAGTGCCTGAGCGAAGAACAGATCTCAGAGGTGCTAGCTCCCATAGTTTATACTTTAACTGCTAGACACACTCAGCATGAAGGATTGTTAACCTGGAACCAATTACGTTAGCCTCAATCTGCTCATTCTCACATGCCCACAGTGAAGGCAGTTCCCTTCCTGGTCCTAAATATGCAGTTTAATTTTCCCAATTTCTTTTGGGAAGAAGGCAGCAGGCTGTGCAGGAGAAACCAGATTAGTCAAACTGCTTTAGTGACACCAAATAAGTTTGGATAAACAGAAGTTCAGATGATCAGAAATCAGCAGCTTAAGAAATCAATGGGAAATGAGTTCGTTCAAGACAAACAGTGTTTGGGGCGTTGTGTGATGAGGGTTGTACTGCTATTTTACGATACTGTAATCTTCTTCTCTGAACACAGCTTAATACCTCAGCATAGGAAATTTAAAAGAGATTTGACTGCTCTGTTGATGTACCTTTGCGGGGAACAGTTAGTGGCCGCGTCTCTCTCTGCTCCTCTGTTACTGCAGGAGATGGGTTTGGGTAATGTGGCATGTGCTCTTCTGGGGTGCGTCTACAGTGGCGCCTTAGGTCGACCTAAGGATGGTTAAGTTGACCTACAGAACTCTGCAATCAACCCTGGGCGCTTGTTAAGTCAACTTAAGCAGTTCCTTAAGTCGACTTAATAACACCACCTCTGAAGGTCGACTTAAGGCTTAAGTCGACCTTATTGACTTAAAGCCAGTGTAGATGGGTATGTCTACACTACAGGCTCTGTTAAGTTGTCTTAACAAGGTCGACTTAAGTCGACTTTAAGTGTAGACACTCCGTTAAGTCGACTTAACTTAATAAGTGTAGACATAGCCCTGGAGTCTGTCCTGGAGGCGCCATGTATTTAGCTATTCACTGGTGAATTCTTCAGGGCAGGCGTGAGGTTTCTCATGCTTCATTAATGATGTTTTCTGTGTCAGGATCCTTAAGTGTTCGAAAGAGCATGAGCTACCTTGGGTGTGCCTGTCCATTCCTGAAAAGAACCTTAAGACTGTCAGAAAAGCTAACAGAATGTCTATAACATGATATAATGCCTGGGCAGGAGTCTACACCATATCCAGTCAGGCACTCGCTGCATCCAGAAAAGGAAATGACTACACAGGTAAGTGCAAAACAGAGAGTTGGAGGAAATGGCTAATTGGTTCTCCGTACCACAGGAAGCCATGCTGTGCTTGGAAAAGATTCAGGAGAAAGTCATTGCAGCAGTCCCGAATCTTGTCCATCTCTATGTAGAGTTGGTATCCAATGCTAAGCCAATACCACGCTTGCTCTTCGCCAGGCTGCTGAGAAGCAGCAGGAAAACACATCCTACACTGTTGACTGGAAAAGTCTTCTGCTGTTGTATTTTGAGAACTAGAGTTACACGGATTGAATCTACCACAGAAAAAAAGTATAATGTTTGGTGCTGAGTTTCTGAATCATGTATAATTTTTATATTATGGCTGTGAAGTACTTTATGATTATATGTAGTGAATAGAGGTATAATATTACTGGAAGAACCACTTGAAAAATGGTCTTTTTAATAGCAAGTGGCTATTCTGATCACTCAATGGCTTTCAGTAGTAAAATAAATTAGAAACAGATGTGTACAGTATCTAATTCTAGGGTTTAGAGCTTGTGAACAAACTGTGCCCATAAAGCAAAATTATTGACACTTTCTCACAGAGAAGGGTGGAATGATTTTTTTTTAATAGAGATCTCTCTCCGGCCACATGCTACACATTTATTTCTTGAGTTCAATGTACCAGACTGGTTATTCTGTGTCTCCCTGTTCCTCCCAAACATCTCCACTGCTAGGGTCTAGATGTTCATCTGCCTACCTATCACCAAAGTTGGCAACCTCTTCTTTATATCTGTATAGAGTGTGTGCACGTATTGTTTATATGTCAACCCAGTGGTTCTCAACTTTTTGCAGGTCGTAACACAGTGGGTGGTATATCGCGACCCTACAGGACACATCATTCCGCTCCACCCAGGCTGAATCCAGCCATCTCACCAGCTTTCCGCGACATGCTTCCCACTGTGTGGCGACACAGTAATGTGTCCCGACACAGTGGCTGAGAGCTGCTGTGTCAGCCTATTAAATGCCCTTTGGGTTGGTTATTAATCCACTCAATCGGTCTCTTTCCTGTCCTGCAGAATGAGATTCTGATTTACTGATGACATTATTTAGACCTGATTTGACCATCGTATGGGAGACACTCAAGTTCAAAGTGAGCCTTGATCTTTGTTCCTACTGCTCTAGTTTAGCTCTTCAGAATCAACCAACTTCAGGGGTTCCAACATGCCCAGATAAACTTTAATTGCCCCCTATACCATTTTCCTTCATGAAGATGTTTACAGCTGCTAACAGAAGCCCCTTGTAAAAGGGCTAGAAAGGAAACAATGACACACGTTCCTACTAAATTTGTTTTCATGTTCTCATTTGTAAAAATTTCACATTTTATGAGGAACACTTCCTAAAACTTCCGCAACATGATGGAAACATATGTGACTCCATAAGACGTTATGGGACCATTTTCATGGAGAGACTAGATCAAAACCTCCTTTTCTCTGACAGTTATATGGGCTGCACTGCAGAAAGCCGGATAAATGGGAAAGAATAGTATCAAGAATTCTTTTAAGTACGCTTATGCTATTCATACTTCCATAAATATAATGGTTATTTTTCACAACCAGGCTCTTGATGCCTGGATGTGAAAATTCCCCCATATACCCATATGTACACCCCACATCTACCTTTTAGTTCGTGTGTAAAATAAAATAAATAATGTGATTTGGTGTTGGGAAGGGAGAGAAAAAACTACTGAAATAGCAATAACTAACTTGGGCCCTGATCCAGCAATGTACTGTGCGTGAATGAATTCCCATTGACTTTACAGGGGCTGTGTGGGCACAGGGTTCTTTCTGTGAGCGCTAAACTGCAGGATGGGGTCTAAGATGAAATTCATCCCTGTGTACACCCATTAAGTCTGCATACAATGCAAAGCTGAGCTGAATTTCCAATGAAATCGAGAATTGCAGATGTAAATTTGGGAGTGGCGGTAGGGAAATCCACTCATCTCGCTGTGTAAACTGTATTAGGCCTTGCAGTTAGAGTCATGTTCTTCTGCAGTTAGTGGGGCTTTAAGAAAAGGGGTCCATACACACGGGACAGTGGCAGGTCTAAGGTGTTCATTAAAGTCACACAGTTTAGATCTGTCCAGGCAGAGAAAATTGGTTGAAGCAAAAATTTCATCCTGGCTTGAGGTTTGTTTGGAAGTGTATTTCTGTCTCTGTGCTCACCTCTTATACACAGTGAAACGGAGGAAGGCAAGTATGGATTCTAGAAATGATTTCTTTTCAAATTTATCTTAATAATGGGACCTGGAGTTAAATGAAGTTTGTTTATTTGAATTAATCCACAGCCTCCCACAAAGGGATACAGTGATCAATGAAACAGAGGTAGTGAAGGACAGTGGGACCTGATCCAGCTTCCAATGAGATCATTGGAAAGACTCCACTGACTTTAACGAGCACTGGATCAGTCCCAGTGTTTATCCACCAGATTGTCTGTGGTCCTGGCTTTAAATATTTTAACTGAAAAATGCAGCATTTGTGAACACACAGACTGTGACGTGAACGATGCAGCATTTGTGAACACACAGACTGTGACATGAAATATGCAGCATTTGTGAACACACAGACTGTGACATGAAATATGCAGCATTTGTGAACACACAGACTGTGACGTGAACGATGCAGCATTTGTGAACACACAGACTGTGACGTGAACGATGCAGCATTTGTGAACACGCAGACTGTGACGTGAACGACACAGCATTTGGGAACACGCAGACTGTGACGTGAACGACGCAGCATTTGTGAACACACAGACTGGGACATGAAAAAACCATGGTTGAGGACGGTCTCACAACATGCTAGAGCCTTGCCTGCAGATCCATCAGAAGGGCTCGCACCTTCAGTACCTACGGCAAACAGTAATGGGAATTTAACCTGTTTGATTGGATGCTTGGTTGCAAATATTCCTGGAGTCTCATTTAAAAGAACACCCCCAAATTAAGGAAAGGAGAATATGCTTAATTCAGGCATTACAAATCTGTCACATGCAACTAAAATTTGGCTGGGCCTGTAGGTAAATCTCTTTGTGCTGCAGAGGCATTTCCAAGAGAATGGACTTTATTTCATGGCAATAAACAGCCGTAACATGGAGGCTTTTGGGAGTTCTAAAGGTACATATGGTATTGCTTGTGCACCAAAGATAAGGCGGTTTTTAAAAGTCTCTACGGTTATCGCTACACTGCAATTAAACACCCACGCCTGGCCATCAAGGGGGTAGGGGAGGGTCCCAGAGCAGGAGCTCTAGCCTGGATGTCTCCACTGCAGTTTTACAGCCCTGTACCCCGTAAGCCAGCACAGGCCACTGCAGGAGTTTAATTGCAATCTAGACCAACCGTATCACTCCAACTGTCTCTCAGTTTCTTAATGTCTGACTTTAAGATACAGGTGCTCACCGGCCATGGAAATGATGGCTGGTTGTGTACTCTAGGGAGGAAGGATGGTCCAGTGGGTAAGTGTTAACTGGGGACTTTGGTGCAATTCCTTCCTCTGTCCTGGGCTTTCTGTGTACATTTGGGTAAGTCATTGTATTCTGCAAAATGGGGCAATAGTTCTTCCCAGAGGTGGAAGCATTAAATCTTATAATTCCTTCAGCTATGTTACAGGCCTGTTGGGTTTTTGTAAGCATGATAGATGAGCATTTAAAAAACTATCCACTATTCTGCTGGCACCACTTGTAACTTGAGAACAAAGCCAGATACCTCTCAGACTGCCTATTTATTGGCAAATTATCTGTCTTTATCACTTATCAGTTGCCTTCCAAAGGAGGTCCAGCGAGACAAGGATTTGCCTTGGCAGCCAGGGAGGTGGGCCTCCTGGTTTTCATCAGTTATGGTCTTGTGGGCATGAATCTGCCTCATTTTGTGTCTGAGTACGTTGTGCGTCTGGTTTAGAGTGTGGATGTGCCTATGGGCTGGTGCGCTCCTCCTGGAGAGAACAACCGTGTAACCTCTTAGGGCATGCACTTGATGTAGCAAACATGGAGCTGTCCCAAAAGCAAACAGTGTTTCTGTGCATGGCGGAGCTATGGTGGGGGGAATTAAAGGGGCATTTATTATGGGGCTGATGGAGGGTTTCAGCCTGCCTGATTAGTAGAATGAGATCGTTCTTGGCAGGGTGCTCTGCGAGGCTATGTCTGTGCCATCTCTGCCTCCTCGAGCGGGGTGCAGGACTACCCCTTTGCAAGTTGCTTGTCAGGGGAAGTCTTGTCTTAACTGAGTCACACTTTCTCTGGGGAGAACCCAGGGTTCGGGTGTCTCTGTGCCTCCCTGCCTGTTTTACACATGCACAGACCTCTCCGCATTTGCAAGTGAAATCATTGAATGCTCTGTTTTGCATGGGCTGTTAGAAGTTGAGGATTGAAAATTAGGGTCTGAATTTTCAGGCTGCTGGGTGACTTGGATCATCCGAGTCAGCTAAAAATGATACCAGTCCAGACCTTGGCCCCAAGCCTGCACTGAGGTGCCCATAATTGGTTTTCTCCCATGTTACTTTTCACGCACCTTTGCCCTTTCTAGAGCTGGCTGTGAGCGAACCCAGAAATGCTGAAGCACTGTGAGAGAACCTCTTCTTATCCTGGCCCAAATCCTCACTCTTGCTGTGGCTGCTTCGGGCTGCTTTGATGGTAGGAAGCAGCCAGGAGGCCAGTGCATCAGGCTCCTTGAGGATTCCCGTGGGGGAATTCCAGGGTGGTGAAAAGACAGCACTACAGCTCCCTACACGGCTGCGCTCCTGATCCGTGAGCCTGGGAGAAAGGGCACCTGGATGGAGTCCCTATGCCCAGTTGATTTCTGGTTGCTAAAATGACCCATGGGGCAATGAGCAGACGCTGCAAATAAAGTCACCTTTGCCTCCTCTACCTCCCTGAGTCCTGTGCAGCTCCGACCCTGCCCAGTTTCAGCACCAATTGCCAGTCATGTTTCTGAACAAGGGGGAGGGGAGCATAAAAGTATGAGGAAAATGTTCCAAGAAGTATGAATGGGGGAAGGAGGAGAGTGGCTACAAAGAGTAACTGGATTGTGCCTGGTTTTTCCGCTTTGTGCTGTTTGGAATTTATTTTTACAGAGCAGCAAATGGCAACTGCTCCTACATTCCAGCTGTGAACGTATGATCGGTCCTTTTATGGGTGAAAAGAAAGGGGCGTTTTCTCACACGAGGGGTAACCAGACTCACAGTTGTTTTTGGTTCTTTCCTAAGTACTGCACACGGCATTAGGCGGCTCTACAATACGGAGCTATTTACAGGGCTTTTAAAAGCAGTTTTTAGTACGTGCTCTACTTAGCTACTTTTGGGGAATGTAACAAACCACAGAACACCCACACTGTGATGATCTGTGTGTCTTAATAAATATAATTCTGCTTCCCTAGCCACGTATGTGAATATTGTAGGACTCAGACAAGGTGTATAATAAACCATATTCTTTAAAAGAAGAAGAAGCCAGTATATTGGAGGAGGGTAAAGTTACACCCTCGTTAATCTGTCATTTTATCATTATGTTGGAAAGTTTTAATGGCTGCCATCAAGCATGCCTTTGATCTATGGATCAATCACAGTCATGGTTAAAATTGGTGTGTGTACTCTTCACTGAGGCTAAATGGAAGGCTCAATTAAATGCCACTTTGAGTGGTGAGAACTGAAAAAATAGAAGGCAGTGCCCAAGGTTTTACCCAGCACGGCAAGGTTGAGCACATGTTATGTGCTGAAAGGTTTTCCTAGATACTGATTGGATTGGAGGAGTGATTGGTTGCAGCTCTACTGTGTGTGTGAAAGAGACAAAGTGAGGAGAAAGTCTGGAGATGGCTAGAGAAGTGGTGATAGGAGGAAGCTAAGAGAAGGCTTTATTAGGCACAGGATTGGCTGGAAAGGCAGAAATAGATTTCTGGCATTTTTGAATAAGGGAACTTCCTGGAGTTTGTTTGTGCTGAGTTCAGTGTAAGAGGATTTTGTGTATGTTCTGTAAATAAACAGGGTTGCACCAAAGAGATACTTGATTCACATAATCAGTTTAATCTCTGCTATCAACCTGGCAAGGCCCCAAATATTGACTTGCTGCTCTCGTTGAAAGGGGCTACAGTATAAGGCTCTTTTCAAATCTGTCCTCTAACCCCTAGTCCGTAGAGTGTCAGCTAACATACTCTGTACATGGTCTGATCTGGTCTGGAAGTTGCTTGCCTGGAAGTTGACAGTTTTGCCTATCTTGTGGAACCATCTCCTGAACAGCAAAAAGGGAAGGGATGTCTACATTTCAAATAGAATATTTTTTTCTTACAAGATAGGCCCTAATGGAAACCCTGATCCAAGTATTCAAAATTAGGACCCAAATGTGGGCCTGTCTCTTGCCCTAACATATTATGACCGTGTCACTCAGCTTTGAGCTACAGAAATTTATGCAGTGACGTTAAATGTACACAGAAAACTGGGATATGCTCCTCCGAGAGGTCATCAAATGTTATTTAAATGTCAGCAGTGTAACTTATTCAACATTGATTTTTCCCTGCCTTAGACTGGTGTAAATTGGGAATATCTCAGTGAGTCAGTGGAATTACATCACTGTAAAACCAGTCATGGTGTTGTAGGGCACGAGTCAGGCCCACATTCGGGTCCCAATTTTGAACCCTTGGATCAGGGTTTCTGTTAGGGCCTATGTAAGTATTATTGATACTTTGAACTGGTATCTTACAATTATTGCACTGTCCTTGTGAACATAAGGCTGATTCTGGAGGACCCAGGACTGTCTAACCAAGCAGTGCACTGTCCGATAATTCTGCAGAAAGATGTGATCTACTGCAATAATTGGATCTGTTTGTGGATGAGTGTTATATATGCACCTGACTTTTCCATTAGCAGAACACATCCTGCATCCTGCATCCTGCTTGCTTCATTAACACTTTATTAAAAACTAAAGCTTATATTGTCAAAGCTGATTTGTGACTTTGAGGCCCTCAATGTTTGGGTGCCTAACTTGACGTCTGAGTTACTGCCCTGTGAAAATCAGCCCCTTTATAAAGTGTGTCAAGAAGGACACTGGAAATCACTAGTCAGTTGTGCAAATCTTTTCCCCAGTGTTTAAGAGCTTGATGCTCCTTTTGCTTGTACTCGTAAATCCAACTCTACTTGACCGAGCAAATGGAGCTACCCTGGCGTCAAGCTGGTGTGCATGGGAGGCGAATCCCTAGGCCTTCACTAATAAACAATTATACCATGAGAACATCTTGATTATATTTTTTAACTAGAGGAGGAAATGAAGATGAACGTTCACAAATGGCACATTCAGCAGGTATTAACGTGCACCACAGTTGTCCCGCCACCTGCTACGAACATCCTTGCACACCTCGATCAGAAGACGCAAAACAGTTTTACTAGTCTATTGCCCAGCATGATTTTGTACCTATAAAACTGCTCTTAATTACTTCCTAAGTTACTAAGCAAGGTGAGGTTGATTTGTCATATAATCCAATAGGGTTTTTCTTCTTTCCATACAACCACCACCCTAGCCCTGCAAATGACTTGTGTTATATACTGTTAGCATACATATATGCATATACTAATGCACACAAAGCTAAAAGCTCAGCCGGATTTTCAGAGGCTACAACCTGCCCTCCAAAACAGCGTCTGCCATTTTTTTCCATGTGCAATTTTTTCCAACCTAGGCTTCTGCATGCACAGAAACTGTCTTGCTTCTGTACACAGAAATTGGACAGTGAGATGCCTGCAAAAAGTAACATGACCCTTAAGGCCCAGTGACCATTGGGAGCCAAGTCTAAGGGGCCAGATGCTTAGAACAACTCCACTTCTGGTTAGGCACCTAACTGTGGCATCCAGATTTTCCAAGTGCTCAGCATGCAGCAACCTCACGCCCTATGTATTGTTTACAACATTTCTGCTCCTGCATTTCTCAGCTTTGGTAGCGGACTCTGAAGCAGTGTAGGCTGCTCATACGTATAAGGACAACAGAGTCCTGTGGCACTTTTAAAGACTAACAGATTTATTTATCGCATGAGCTTTCGTGGGAGAAAATCCCACTTCGTCAGACGCTTTGAAGATAGGAAATAGACTAATACAATAGACTAACACGGCTACCCCTTTGGAATTTGACCATACGTATAAGAATAGAGGTAAAATAACAAGTGATATCTGCCAAATTGCCAGCATCTGGTCCTGAAGCATTTTAGGTTTTTCCTGAAAGTCTCCAATCAAAACACTAACCATGTCTAGCCCTGCTTAGCCATTGAGATCATACCACAAGGTGGTACCAGTCATAGAATCAGAGAATCATAGGCTATGTCTACACTTGTTAAAATTAGTTCAAATTAGTTAGTTCGAACTAACTAATTGGAACTAATTTTAGTGAGTTCGAATTAGCTTAATTTGAACTAGCATGGCCACACTGGAATGTTAGTTCGAACTAAGCAAGCACTTGCTTAGTTCGAATTAGCAATCCCCTTTCATTTCAATGGCCGGTTAATTCGAACTAAGAAATTAATTCCAATTAACATGGCCACATTGGTTAATTCGAACTAGTTAGTTCGAATTAACCCCTTAGTTCGAATACCCTATTCGAACTTATTAGTTTGAATTAAGGAAGCCCTTAATTTGAATTAACTAAAGCCTAGTGTAGCCATGGCTTTAGTTAATTCGAATTAAGCCTCGTTAATTCGAACTAACTTGCCAGTGTAGACACAGCCATAGAAACTGGAAGGGACCATGAGAGGTCATCGAGTCCAGTTCCCTGCACTCATGGAAGGACCAAGTACCCCCCATTAAACCATCCCTGAAAGGTGTTTGTCCAACCTGCTCTTAAAAACCTCCAATGTAGGAGATTTCACAGCCTGCCACAATTATAATAAAAAAGGACTAAAATCATGTTGCTGTTCAGAGGCTGATCAACTTTTTTGTTGACATGGTTAGATCTAATTGCCTTAAGTATGTTACAAATCTGATTTTTAGAAAATGACAAACACGTATATAGACTGCAGTGACAGAGAACCAGCATTTAAACAGGAAAGTTTGCTCATGAAAAGAAAGGTCATGAGAACATTTTTTTCTAAAGAGACACCAAACCCATTGCCAAAATTAGCCATGACCAAGACCGGTTAGACCAGCTGGTCCATCCTCTCTTCCCATACAGACTGTAATTGTTAGCTTAATGACATTTAGAACTAATAAGTGCTACAGTCTTGTTAATAAATGCTTTATCATGTAAACATTCTGAGACACTGAACCTTTCTCTTTTTTTCAAAGAGCTACTGAGAGCTTCAGCTACACGCAGTATTAAAAGGGAAGCTACATGCTCAGCAGGCATTTACAAGGTTGGCGCATCTTGCTGGAAGGAGATAAAAAAGGACAGTAATGGTTACCAGCAGAACAAATGCAGGGTGTATGTTAATAGGGTTGAACTGACTGGTTAAAAGCCAAAGGGTCTGATTCATCTTTCACTTACTCCCATGGAGGCAATGACGGTTTTATATAAAGCTGGTGTGAGAGGCGAATCAGTGCCATAATTCTGAAACCTGATCTGAAGGTTTGCAGGTGTGAGTGGTGTAGGGAATGTGAGAGCCTTGCAGAGAATGGCCTTTTCCTTCACTATAGCAAGGAGGAAAACACAATTTCCACAGCCTCTATTTCCCAATGCGGAGTGTGGCCTTCTTCTGGGCATGCCACACAGCACAGCAAGGTGAAAAACCTTTAGCTTTTTGGACAGCCGGGTTATGTACCTCTTGGTTGTCCCACCTGATGATACTCTTGTGAGCACAAGGAAAAGCCTTCCTTAAAAACAAACCAACCCCAAATGGTTTCAAATCCCAAGTCAGTAACAGAAGCTGGACCAAACACAGCCCAGAGAGGCATCCAGGAATTTCGTTTGCCTTCCTTTGTTGGACAGAATTTGCAATTTTTAAAACCAGTCTTATTACACTCAGAATGGAGCAGTGGTATTCAGGCATGTCTCTGTTAGCAGGCAAAGAAAGAATAGCTTATCCCTGTAGAAATCAGCTATGTGGATGTGAAGAAATTTGGATCTTGTTTCTAGGTACATTTGGATAAAAAACGTTGGGCTCCTTAAAGAATGCCAGACCACAGTTCCATCAAACACTGTCCTCCTTTTCTTTACCTTCCCTGGTCCCCACCTTCCCTTCTTTTCTATTTATTTAGGGCTTTTCCTGTTTGATTTCTGTAAACACCTGCCCCCGCCCCCTACCATTTTGCATTGTTTGGTCTTGCAGCATTGACAAGTTGCAGTGGCGTAGTGTGAGTGTCTGGCGCCTGCTGGTGTCCAGGGACAAGCCCATATTCGTGCTCCCCTGGGTTCCTCTCACCACCCATAGCCTTGAAGCCCCTCCCAGCCCAGCACGCCCCTACAGCGTTGTGCCCAGGGGCTTGGCACCCCCATCGCTACACCACTGACAAGTTGTTAAATTGCATAATTCTGTTGGTGATCTCATGGAGTGTGCAGAACATGGAAACACATCCAAGCTGCAAGTCATATACTTTCTTGTACTTTTCACTATTTTATTTCTTATTTTTTACTAAGCACAGTGCCCCCATCCTGTCCCTCCAAGCCTTCCATTTTACACACCAAATTTGGCACCAGTAAATAATTGCAGGTGTAATTGGGTGGGCGGGATTACTGCCAATGATGTGGGCCCTGCAGAGACTGAACAAGTTCATTGCACCTGCAATTAGATATTTTGAGTGATGCATACCATTTGCTGGTGGGTGCAAAGCCAAGTGAGGCCCTATTAAAAATAGGTCCTACGCATCTGTGCTTAACGTGGTACAAAGAAGGAAATGGTAAAACAAAACACAGGGAAATCTGTTTCTTATTTATTCCGCTGCCAAGGGCTGATTTCAGGATGCTGTGTTTCCACTATGGAACTTGTTGGGCTCTTAACCACAATAAAAAGAAAGTGGTGTGAGGAAAGAATTTTTGCCTGTATTTAGGTATGTGCTAGCGATGTTATCAGTGTTGTGGAAGAGAAAGCCAGCCTTTGACAGGTGAGTGCAAGAAGAACTGATTTTCAGCTGTTTTAAGTGGTGGTGGGAAGGAAATCTGTTTGCAAATGTCCCATATTTCTCTCCATTCTCTTTGAGATGGAAGTTTATTAAGTGCTACAAGAATATAACAACGTTATGAGGACAAACCCGGATTCTTTGAGAATGCAACTCTGAAAGAGGTCTTTGTCATTCACTTTCAAGGGAAATACTTTCCTGTTTTTTTTCATTGGGTTCAGGGTTTGAGATAAATATCAAAGGGGCTACTGGGAATGAACAGTGGATCCAGAATCAAATTTTGGTATTTGATGGGGAACCTTTCTAGTGATGAGGACCAGCAGACTTTTTGCTGGCACCCGGGTACCTTCCTACTCTCTGGGAATTGATGTATCTCAGCAGGGCTAGTTAGAGTTCTCCCTCACTGGCTTTCTCCATGCATCATCATGGAAAATTGTCCTACCCCAGGGAAGGATTGGGTGAAATGCAAATGTGACCTTTATTGCTCCAGTGGTATGTGTTACGGAGTAGGAAACATTTTGTGGTAACAAGGAGCTCTCTCCTGCACAGCAAGACTCTTCCACCCCCAATTTCCCGTTTCCTTTACAAATACACGATCAGTTGGGGATCAACTGCTGTTGTGGCAGAGAAAGCTTTGTACCACCTAAGCACAGAGAATGCATGGCATTGTATAGATGAATAACAAAATATGACCCTGCCTGAAGGAACATACGATTCAATCGGACACAAAACTCAACCAAAGGTGATCATGACCATAATGGGCATGCTGATAGTGGAAGGGTTGGCCTTGTGAGGCCAGCCAGCGGTATAAGTTGTCTTTGTTTCTCTTGTATTCTGGGTGACAGTGTTTTCTTTGAGAGGAATATAGGTGTGGCTGCCTGAACCATGGAGCAGAGTCAAGCCCATCCAGCTGGAACATTAACAGATGAAAGCCGCTTGAAAAGAGTGAGTTTGAGAAGGTGAGTTGGACTGTGGGGAAACAGAACGGGGTGAAATCCTGGCTGGACTATATGCCTAAAGTGATCGTTTTCTAGTCTGCGTTGGAGTGGAAAAGTGTAAGGTCAGAAATCACCACTCCTTTTGATTTTGCTGGGGAACATTTTATCTAGAGATGGGCCTGACGCAGACCACCAAATCCAAGAGCTAGCAAGCCTTGGGAAAGTCCTGTTTACTCCAGATTCTCAAGTTCAGGGCTCCGAGCGATCCCTCGTTTGGTCCCAGTGAATTACAAACCCCAGGAACCCTACCTTACTTAGCCTTTTGTAGGAGTACAAGGCTCAGATGGAGCGGGAGTTTGGGGAAACTGTTTCCCTTGTTAAAATAAATGTATTGGTTTAATATGTACCAGGAGAGGATAGGGAGTTCTCCTTGTTAAATGTTTACCATTCAAATCCTGCTGTGGGCCTTCTCAGGGAGCCTTTGCTGTTTCTTGCTGTTCCAAACCAAATCTCCAGCAGGATCTTAGGCTGTAGAGAAACTGCCATGTCTGAGGAAGGGCAGAAAGAAAGACATAAATCGAGCTGTCCCATGCCCAACAATAAAAACCATGTCAAAACCCATAATGCTATTTGAAGAGAATAGGAGCCTAAAGAGACTGCACTAGGAATATCTATATGTTGTAGAACTTTGCTCTTGGGGGGTTAGAAACTCATGACTTGAAGGAAGATAGGGACAAGTGTAACTGTAAACTGCAGGTAGTAGCCAGTTTAATGGTTTCTAGTATAAAATAAAAATATCACGTACTTACACAAAATGGCATAAAAAAGATGGTGAATGATGCCTGAGATTATTCTTTACGTACCTTTGACACTGCACTGTTTTCAGGTACCTGTTTTTAGTTTAATTTTAAATCAGATGAATCACATTCCACCGTGGCTGATTCCAGGTAGAAGTATGTTCAGTATCTAAATCAAAGGCTGCTTTCAGTTCAGTAAAACCTCTCTTCTGTCATTTGACGGGTTATTGAACTATGGGACAGTAAACTTTCATAGCATAACCTTCCTTAACATGAGTAATAGCTTCATTATTATGAAGAGGAATTACTTGTATGTTCAGGGTTACCCTTTTTGTTCTGTGCTCTTGTTATTTCTTTTAAAGCATTCATAGAATTGCACATAGATATTAAATGTCTGAAAAATGGGTGTGCATTTTACACAGGTACCATAGTGCACTACCCCCATTTAACAAATGTTTGGTTTGAGAAACAGATGTATCAGGTTTATGCCCAACATTTTGGATGCTCCAGGATTGTTAAAAACAGTTTCCCACCCTGATTCAACAAAGCACTTGAGCAGACACTTAATGGTAAGCATGTATTTAACATTGACATCAACCCAATGTCAACCCATGCTTTGCTGACTAAGGAGGAATTGAAGTATGTATTTACAGTTAAGCATGTGCTTAAGCGCTTTGTTGAATTGCTGCCAACATTTCAACTCCCTCTTTAATCCTCTAATATATTTTAATCCCAAGTGCCACATGGTAGATTAAAGCAAATTATCTTTTTATTCTTTCCTAATGGTGTCCCTTTCCCCTTCAGTTAAATAACGCAACTTCTTCTCCTGAATCACCATGATCTTTAAATCTTAAAAATGGAAATTAATGTAAACATCACATTTTTAGTATTGTTAGGAGTTGATTGTTCTACTTAATCTTTTTGTTGCTTTATTATATTTTCGTTTGGGAGCAGAATACATTACTAGGTTATGTTTTTAATCAAGCCAGAGTCCTTTAATAGTATACATGGTAATTCCATCATGTTCCTTCTCTTAACAACTATTTGTTTAATAGTGCTTCTCTGTGTTTTTTTTAGCTCCCACGTTTTGCTTAATGGAAGGGAAATATAAATTTCTGAAAGATTCTTTTAGCAAGTATTTGTCCGGATAGTCTCTAAGGCTATGTCTACACTGGCAAGTTAGTTCGAATTAAGGAGGCTTAATTCGAACTAACTAAAGTCATGGCTACACTAGACTTTAGTTAGTTTGAATTAAGGGCTTCAGAAGTAAGGCTTTAATTCGAACTAACTAGTTCGAATTAGCCAATGTGGCCATGTTAATTCGAACTAATTTCTAAGTTTGAACTAAACGGCCATTGAATAGGGATCGCTAATTTGAACTAAGCAAGTGCCATGAATGGCACTTGCTTAGTTCGAACCAACTTTTTCTAGTCTGAATTAAGCTAATTTGAACTAACTAAAATTAGTTCAAATTAGTTAGTTCGAACTAACTAATTCAAACTAATTTTAGCAAGTGTAGACATAGCCTAGGATGTGTCCTTTCTCCCCATAGTAGGTAGCAGTGTGTAAAAGAGCTTACTGACAAATTGGAGAGTTGGTCTGAAATCAGCAAGATGAAATTAAATAAAGATGAGGGCAGAGAGAAGACATATTGGAAGGAAAGATCCAATGCATGGTTACCAAATGGGAAATAAATGGCGAGGTGGTAATCCTGCTGAGAAGGATCAGGAGTGTACTAACAGGAGTGTTTTGTTTAAAACATGGGAGACGATTTTCTTGTTCTACTCAGTGTGGTGAGCTATCAGCTGGAGTTTTGTGTCAAGTTCTGGGTGCCACCTTTTAGGAAAGCTGTGGACAAATTGGTGACAGTCCAGAGGAGAGCAACAAAATGATACAAGATTTGGAAAACCTGATCTATGAGGAACGGTTATAAAACTGGGCATGTTTAGTCTTGAGAAAAGAAGAGTGAGAAGGGACTTGATAAGGACCTTCAGGTATATTAAAGAGCTATTATAAAAAGAACAGTGATCAACTGAGCTCCAAATCCATGGACAGTAGCACATGAAGTAATGGGCTTAATATGTAAGGGACATTTAGGTTAGACCTGTGGTTCTCAACCACTGTGTCGAGACACATTACTGTGTCACCACGTGGTGGTAAGTGTGTCACTGAAAGCTGGGGAAAAGCTGGATTCGGCCAGCGGGCAGGAGGATGTGTGGGCTGGTGTGTCCCGTAAGGTCACGATACACCACCAAGCACCACAACCCACAAAAGGTTGGGAAGCACTGGATTAGACAGCAGGAAAAAGCTTTCTAACTAGAAGAATACTTAAGCACTGCAATAGGCTTCCAACAGTGAAGTCCCCATCATTGATGGCTTTTAAGAACAGGTTAGAAAAACACCTGTCAGGTATAATCCAGGTTTACTTGGACATGCCTCAGCATGGGGCAATGAATTAGATGACCTCTTGAGGTTACTTCTATGATTCTACAGAGGAAAAAGCCAAAGGAACCTAATAGATTACTGGGCACCTCTTTATTCTATTAAACCACTAGATATCCTTAAATGACACGTCGTAACTTTGAGCCTCTTCTTCCTTGGTACAGACTTCCTTCAATTCACACTGAAGCCAATTATTAATTAACTAATAATTAAAAGTGCTCTCTATTTTATATTATCAGGACCAACAGAGGTCCTAAGACTCCAGTCAGGGTTCAAATAATCTTCTCTTATTTGTTTGGGCTTTGCGAGGAGAACTAAAATATTCATGAATCAGAATCTGAGAGGAGTTAAAGAAAAGCAGAAACTAAATATAGCATAGATGTGCCTAAGCAGCAATGCTGGAGCCAGGATGAAACTCATACCAAGGTAAATGGTTCTGATCTACTGGGAAATCTTGGTCCCCTTGATTTGAATGGGTCCAGGAATTCGGTCACACTGAGGTGTTAGTGATGGACTATTTCTAAAACGGGCAGGACTGAGGCAATAATTGAACAGAACCAGGCTAGTTTTACAGCAAACCTGTTATTCCATTTCCAAGTGTTGGAGATAGCTTAGTGCCTTCACCTCAACTGTCCTGCCAGCCCATCCCTTGGGAGGCAGACAGATTGGGACACTCACTGGAAAATGCGAGTCATGGAGCAGTTATTGACTTGAAGCCCAGAATACATTCCCAAACTACCAAATCCTGAGGTCTTTACTATGTCCTGACACAGGCGTCTGACACCCTTGACGTCACTGGGAGTTTTGGTTGAATAAAAACTAAGAAAGAGCCTCAGGAACCGGTCTTTCATGATTGTTTTCTTTGCAGAATCAAATTCACGTTGTTCTGTGCCTTGGAAAAAGAAAGCAAGTCTCCAGCCGAGCTCAGTACCTGGAGGACTTCAGGGGTTGGTGTGCTCTTCTGATTTACGGCACACTTGTTAAAATCACTTGTTCTTGTCAAAATAAAACAGATCGAAGTGGGTTTGGGAGAAGGTCTCCTAGTTGGCACTTCATCATGACTTCTGACTCTTTCTTAGGTACTGGGGGTTTACAGTTATATAAAACTTAATGAATCAGGATACTTTAGGTTTCCCTCCTAATACATATGGGTTCAATTAACTGCAATGTTTGCTTATTCAAGCATTTTCATTAAATTGCTTTACTATATTTTCCTGCAATTGAAAGAGAACATGGTGGAGTTTATGCCACCAGCAGTGTAGCAGGGCTTTTTTCTTTGTTTAAAACTTCTTTTTTAGTATAAAGGACCCTTTCCCTATTATTTCACTGCATGCCGTGCATTTCTTTCATTCTCTTCTATTAACAGCAGCTCTATATAGAAGAGGATTGTGCGTGAACTTAGTTTGCATGCAAGGTTATTTTAGCATCATAGTTTGTAAACAGTTTTTTACAAGCACAAATTGCACTCTGCTCCTCCACCTCCCCCCGCCCGCCCGCCCCCCCGCCTCCATTCACAGATTACTCATTCCTCCAGCTTGTGAACAATGTTTTCTATCTTACGGTACCTAGAAATGCTGGCTGCCTGACTGCAGGGTTACAGCCCCCTTGGCAAAGCCATGGTTCAGGGCCGCAGACTCAGACTGGGACCACTTGAGTCAGGCAGAGTTTAAAAAGAAAAATAATAAAAAGAGTTGAGTGGGATTTTCCTTGCCTTGTTGAAACACAGCAAAATCCTTTATCCATTATATTACCCCCTTCTCATTCTACAGGGCCTTCTCCCTCAGAGCTCAAAATGCTTTGCAGGATTCTGAGCAGACACTCTGCAACAGCCCTGTGGCTTCGGCGTCATCACACAGCTCCAGTTTCCATCTCTGACCTGGCCTCCCTTTTGCATTTATTATTCATTTTTTAAAATTATTATTGCCACCTAACATGTTCATTACAGGAGAATGTAAGGCCCAGCCAAAGGTGGAGCTCCGTTGTGCTAGGTGCTGTACAAACAGAATAGCAGACGGACCCAAAACCTTACAACCTAAATAGACAAAACAGCACAGGGTGAGGGAAGGGGCATTTCCACCCCCCGCATTCTACTCCACTTATGATTCCAGTCAGCGTTGCCTTACTTTCTTCTCTTGTCCGGGTCTTTATTCAGGGTCAGATTCAGCCACCTTGTGAATAGCACCACACTTCACGAATACATTGCAGTGAGTCTGAGCCCAGAGTGTGACGCAAATCAACATGAGTAAGTGGACAGCCTCTGGCCTTTTCTCTGGGTTTCCTGTGAACTCCTGGCTCAATCTGGGGTGACGTAATCTAATGAATAATGTTACATTATCCTCATTTTAGAGAGGAGAAAAGGAATTCTTACGGGAAAAGTCCCATAGAATATAACAGGGCTGAAATTAATAGGTTATTAAGGAAATTTTGTAGGTGTCTGTAGAAACGACTTAAAACCACCTATGGACTAATAATAAATGATATTCTACAGGGTGTTTTCAGAATTCTACTCCTGGGACATATTTTCTGCTACTGTCTATAGAACTGTTCCATTAGGGGTGTACAAAGACAGTCAAGTAAGCCTGTGTCTGAGCCAGTAGGCTGATGCCTTGTCTCCCAGAGCTTTCCCTGAAGGAGATCTTGAAGCCTGCACCAAACCTGAGTAAACTTTAAGGGAAAAATTAATTTTCTTGCCCTCAAACCACAGATCTCCAGTGGAGCTCTGCTCCGGCAGCCTAACAATGGCAGTGGTGTCAGGAGCCGCTCTGTTTCCCCTCTATGGAGGGTTCTAGCTAGTGTAATTTAGGATTCACCAGCTCCTCCCACCCCCTTCCCTGGCCAACCTTCTTGACCAATTTCCTCTCTCTCTGGACTCTGGCATGGAATGAACCACCGGAGGGCCCTGCAAAGTGTCAAGTTCCAGAGAGATAGCCGTGATAGTCTATTTGGAGAGTGGGGTCTTCTGCTAAGACTCTCCACCCCTGGGTCCCATCTACACTGTACGCCTTCAACAGGATTTGGCCCATAGCAGTGAACCACTTTAAAAGCCCCTTTAACATCAATGTAGAGCCCAGACTAAATGGACTTATTTCTGAACAAGGGGAACTGGCGGGGCTCTCTCTGGTGCCTTTTCTTCTCCAAGTGAGAGAGGGAATAAATGGAGGCTGCTACTTGTGCAGAACGTTTCCTCAAATGTAAAAATGTAGCGGGGGGTAGGCCAGGGAGAAGACCCTTCCAATTCACTATATATAGACTCCACTCGTTTACCAAATGCTAAAGAGAAAATGATTTGCTTTGAATAGCCTCCAGAAGGGCTCAGATACAATGTCTTGTGGAGCAAAATTGAATCAGTTGAAAGTGCAGACGCCAGCTCAACCTAATCCCTCCCAGCTGCTTTGCTTTGCTTTTTTTCCAACAAGCAGCCCCTAAAAGTCGTCTTCCTAATCCTGCACACTGAAATCTAATCTTGGTTTTTTGTTTTTTTTTTTTAAATCAAGTTTCAAGCCTGGGGCTTGGGGGAAGAAGGAGGGAGGGTTCCAAATTCTCCTCTCCCAGTCCCCTCCTCCCCCCAGTAAACAAAGCCTTGAATTCAAGGAAAGTCTTTAGAATACAATTCATTTGGCTTGCGCCAAGCACACAAATCTGGTGTCTTTAAATCCCCTTTAGCAGACAGTAGATAGCTTTGAGATTCTCACTTAATGGCTGTCTGGTTGCTGCCTTTTTGTTGTTGTTGATTGGAGAACCCTATAGGAGACTTTGTCTCTGGGTGTTTTTTTTGGTGTCTGCTTTTATCGGTACATTTAGATTGGGGATTTACCTATTACAATGACCAAGACAAACATTTTCTAACACACATTTGTGACTGTGAACTCAAAGAGAAACACACATACAAGATCTGCTATCTTAGGGAATACCAAAAGGAATTTATGACACGTTCCTAAAAGTTTCCTGAAAGATTGCACTCCCACCAACTCTCCACCCCTGATTTGCAACTTACAAGGCCTCAGCAAACATTCTCTGGTCTCTTTGTTCTTGTCTTCTCTGTGCTGTGTGTTGCGAATGAACCGGTAAGGTAATGTGATGTTTATCTGAATTGCTTTGTCAGTTACTATTTGCCTCTTGCTAATTTGTTGATCCAAAGGTTTCTACGATCTAGACTCACTCTTCTGATATTTTTCTTTTTGGAAAGTAAAACCCCAGACCTCAGCTTCAATATAATGGGGTGACCCAAACCCTGGGATCTGAACACTCCCAGATTTGGATGGAGGGGTCAAAAGCCAGAGCTGAGTCTTGATTTTCCAGCTGTTCAGAGCCTGCAGATTTACCCAATTAGGGTTCAAAGTGCAAACCCTGATTTGAACCCCACTCAGGAGCCAGAGGTTTAGCTGAGAAAACAGATGGCTATGAATCAGAAGAGTGCAGCATCTGCATGGCAAGCCACTAACTTCCTTAGAATCAGTTGTAGGAAACCATACTGCAGTATTGCCTGGTTGTGGAAAGATTTCGGAGGACCAGTGAAAAGAAGAGGCAATAAAATTAAAGAATGAGAATGGAAAACATGTATAACATTTATTTTGGATACTCAATGTGTTATCTCTGATATCTTAAAAAATGCTGTGACAAAGGACACATCTACATAGCTTCTGCAATTAACCCACATAAATAAAGATAGATTATTAGTGAAATAAGCCCCACGCTATTAAAAAGTAAACGTTTCAGAGTATGCCTAGAACAAAATTGTTTGCAGTTGATGTTTGTTACTTCCCTGGGAGTCACTGATTTAAATGAAGTTTTAAAGAAATCACAGCCAACCACACATCTCGATTAAGGTAAGTTAATGACTTTAAGTGAGGCTGGGAAAAACAAGGAAAAAGAAAGCTATTGCTCCCTTTCCCCTTAACAATGAAATACAATGCAAACTTCACATATTTAGGATGTACAGAGAGGTGTCAGTTGCTTTTTTTTAATCTCCTTTCACAAATTTTTAATTCATTTATTTCAGAGTAAGACTATCAGGTCCTGATTTTCCTCTCTTAATTGGAGGTTTCTGGTAAAATCCTTGCAGGATGTAAATAATCATGTCCCTTAAAGATGACTCAATGGGTTCAGATTTTAGCCACGCCCCTGCTCCATCAGGGTGAAAGGTGGATACAGCTCAGATTTCATCCTTGTTTCTTGGCTATTCAGGTCCTTGCAGAGTCTTCTGGCAAAGGAAGAGAGTCAGGAATGCATATTTCTAATGTACTAAAACAAGTTAAAATTATATTTTTTTTAGGGAAAAAACTGAAACGTGGTGACTCCCCCTCTTCTGAAATAATAAAGGGGCTATGAAGGGCCCAAGCATAATTATATTAATTTTGCATCTCACCCTTAGTATTCTTGGTCATGGCTTACAATGATCTCAGAATCCAAAGGGGTAGCCGTGTTAGTCTATTGTAGAAAGTCAACAGAGTCTTGTGGCACTTTTAAAGACTAACAGATTTATTAATCGCATGAGCTTTCGTGGGAGAAAATCCCACTTCGTCATCGTGATCTCAGAAGTATGTGTAGCCTTATGTATTACAGAACCTAAGCATCTCAGGGAGCAGCAAAGATACAGATGTTTCCTTGACTGAAAGTCCGTGCGTTGGTGTTCTCAGTCAGAGCCTTGATACAAGATCTTGTCCACATATGAATTTGCACAAGTTTAACTAAAGATATGCTTTAAAACTGAATGAGTTAAACTGGAAAAAGCAATTCAGCCCTGATTTATATTGATCTAGCTTAATTTGGTTTCTTGCCATGTTGCGATGTCAGTTTTATGTAGATTTGAGAGGGTTGTACCAGTTTAACTAAGCTAATCTAAAAAAATGCAAGTTAAGGCTGATCCAAACACACTTACGTTGAAGTCAGTTTTATTCTTCACAGCTTTAGATATTTCCTCTTAAACAACAAAAGAGGGTGAATTAAATCTGAAACGTAACTTGAGAGCTGTAGTGGCCATGTTCCTCTGACAGGTCCACATGATCAACCAAGGCACGACTGAGGAGTGGAAATAGGTGGCTTTAGTCCACATATTTTACAATGACAATTACATCCCGAGAAGTCAGTGCTTGTTCAACTCTGTTCATTCAATGTGCTGTAAACCTTTCACATGTCATGTTCTCTGCCTCTTGTTGAAATGGATATGAACGTACGGGTCTCAAGAAAGATTTTACATGGGAACTTTTCAAGAACAATACTATCTTGCACCTTTAAAACAGTTTTCACCAGAGCATCTAAAAACGCTTTACACACTGCATCCTGTAGGGTATGTGTTCCCATCTCTTGGTACAGATGGATGAAATCTATGCCTAGAACAGATTAAAGAATTTACCAATGATCACTAAGAAAGTCAGTTTGTATCAGAACCAGGAATAGAGCCTTGTTTTCCTGTCTTCTAGGGCTCAATCCAAAGACCATTGAAATCCTTTCATTGACTTCAGTTGTCTTTGGATTGGGAGCATAGGCTTGTGCTTCAGCCAAAGACGATGTGGATAGAACTTTATAGCCTGGACGTGTCAGCAAATATTGTCTTTTCTCAGAAGGGTCCCAATGCACCAGGAAATAACACCTATGATGGTGAATGGCATAATTGTTTAAGAATTATTGGATGCCATTTAACATTTCTGTTGACGTTTCCATAACATTGTGGTGGTATTACACGTGGAATCAACTCAGAATAGTATATTGTCAGGAGAAACATTGAGTGAACTGTTGTGTAGCTCACCACACTACTGACACAATCCAGGATAAGCAACTTGTACTTCCATTCCACTGCACCTCATATACCCTCTGCAAGTTTATAAAGGTGATATTCCCACATTTCTTAACTCTTTTACTTCAAACCCCCTAGACTTCTGACTTTCTCTATCCAGGATGATGTAGGTCATATATATATATACTGGTTAGACTTGCAATCTATACCATAATGCATTCCTTCTCAAAGACCTGCACTCTGAACCTGGATGCTCAGCCACTCCGGATGCCCAGCCACTCCCTACGTTTAACCCTATGATTGTCTGGTCCTTTATAATATTCTCTTAATAAAAAAATTTAAATCTGTTTCTGGTACAACTCTAAATCTTGTGGCCTGCAAGCCCGAGTGAGCAGGGAGCTCACTATTGATACCTGTTGGGGAAATGGGAGGAGAGTAGCCCAGAGTTCCTTGAGAACTCCAGTGGAACAGAGACTCCATGGGGGACCTCTCTGCTGGCCTCAGCTGGTGAACAAGAGGAAATGACTGACTTGGCCTGGCCTCATTTGTATTTCAGTTATGTGACAGTTGGAGGCTTTTTGGTTAAATTCCAGGGGCCAGTGAAGTGCTATTGTCCCTGTTTGGAAATTAAAGAACAGAACTGCATACATACTGCATACTGGGCTGAGCAGTCAATACTGCACTCAGGGCCGGTGGGGAAGGATGATGTGACACAGCTATACAGGGAAAACGAGTGTATTTTCATGCCTGTGTAGTAATAATTGGCCTGGGTCCTACATGCCAGTGATCTCTGCTGAAAGAGCTGAGCTGTGGCACTTACAAAGCAGTAGATAATGCAGAGCGGGGACATCTTTGAGGTAACAGACAGCACAGAGCTGAGGTAGTGATGGTGCTGAGGCAGTCTGGGCTGAAGACCCAGAGAGCAGCAGTCTGTCAGAGGGGGATGGATGTGGGCTTCCCTATCCAGCATTCAAAGCTGTAATCCCCTCGTCTGGGTCAGGTGGCAGAGCCCCTGAAACGTCTCCAGCAGAACTACCCTGCCAGAATTGTTGGATTTCTCCAGCCCTGGGTTATACAGAGGTGGCCTTAGGCAATTGGGGGCCCTCAGTGAAGGCCCGTGGCAGGACCCCCTATAGGACCCCACAGACCCCCTCTGCAGCCCCAGGTCCCCGCCCCCAGCCCCCTTCCCCCTAGCAGCCCTCGTCTGCCCCCCCTGCAGCCCCGGCTCCCCGCTGCCAGACCCCGGCCCCAGGGCCAGCTCCTCCTGCTGGCGATTGAGGCACATGTGGCTTTTAGAGTAAGCAAAGTAGGTGATCGAGCCCCTCACTACTCGAGGCCCTTGGCATGCGCCTGCTTCACCTACCCCAAAAGCCGCCTCTGCCTGGACACCAAAGCTGAGTGGGGCCTGGGGAGGAGGGTGCATCAGTCACCCACAACTTCAAGAGGAGGACTGAATCTGGGACTCTTGTTAAGACACTGTGGCGTGGGGGAGCCCTACCTAATGGAGATGGCTAGCTTATGAATTCTTGGTTTTTCCAAGTTTATTCTGTTTTCTCTTTGCCTCCTAGCAAAGTTCTCTTTGTCCAAAACCCTGGACTCAGCGCTCGTGAGTTGGGCTGTATTGCCTAGCAAAGGTACTCGGCGTGGGTACATATAGTTTCCCAGGTTCCTGGGTTGGGCTTGAGCCAGTGTTTTTTAAATCTTCAGAAAGAACGGCTAGGTAATAGAACCTGGCTCTTTTTTCTGCCATTAATATTTCAATTTCTTGTCTAACTCACTTTCACCCCCTGCGTTCTGTGTGTGCTGTTTAACCACATATTACGTTGCACCCTGTGTTCTCATCTGCACCAGAAACTGAGTGGGTGGGTAACTGAGTGGGCAAAATGGGTAGCAACTGCTACTGATTTGGTAACATTTGTACCCTCTTTGCTCTCCCTTTGCACTGTTCATTACTAAACCAGGAGAATTAGGCCCATGGACTTAAATGGGACGACTTGTGAGTAAGGGTTTCAGGAATGCCTTGAAACTCTCTTCCAATTCTTCTTGCTACAACTTAGGGTAAAACAGTCATAAGTGCCTTAGAAATAGCTAAGACATGTATCTTGGTGAAACTGAGTCAAAATCCTGGTCCTGATCTAATAGTAACAAGACAAGAAAACCAAAGCAATATCCAGACAACGGCTTTTGTGGTAAAATGAAGATTCCACGTGTGCAGACAGCTCCCCTGCTATGTTTAATGCGGATACAATATGAAGTTGCTTATAGCTACTAGCACCCGGAATCAAAATAACTGAATTTATTCATAGCACTTCAACATGACTGGGGAAGGTACATCCTGATAGTGGAGTGAATTCAGGGAGAACACAGACATGACACTGTCCCATCGATGGCTTCGATGCCACAAAAATAAACCCCTTAGAAATACCTGAGACCACTGCCTGACCTATTTTGTGCATGCAGAAGCAATGCAGATTAATATAGATTATCACACTATCAAAATATAACATCAAAACTTTACTGGTAATTAGTCAGTATGTGTTCAGACAGAGGAAAATTGGTCTTGCTTGAAGCTCTGGAAGGGCTGGTTTACTGAATAGGCAGAAGAAAAATGTTAGTGAAGGGTGCCTATGCTTCAAATTCTGCCATCCTCAGGTAATGGTCCGATATTGCTAAATATTCATGCAATGTATTGTATCTGTGTTGTGCCTGTTGCATATATTTACATATGGAAAACAAATCTTAATCTACCAGCTCATCCTCATTTCATAAAAACTTTAAGGTTCTGCTCTGTTAAATATTCTCCCTGCTGCTTTCTATTAGTTTTCCCTCAGCTTTCGTCTATCGGAGGGTTTAGACGTTAAGATAGAAAAGCAAAGCAAAAGAGTCATTGGATGTCACACAGCTGAAAAAGACTCCAGAAAGAAAAGCTTGCTTTTATCGGAAAAGGTTCTGATAATACTTGAGTGATTGTACAGCACATTTAAATAAAATCTGGAATTCAAAGGGAAGATCATTTTTGCTGTTGGTAAATAGTGTGGCAGCTTGTTTAATCTTGCTGTTTTGATGTCAGTCTATAGGGTTTGATTTTATCTGAGTGGAGTTTGCAATGTATGGCTACGCAGCTGATTTCATTTGCCACACAAAATGAAATGTTGTTGATTGATTTTTATAAGCATATTAATTAATTAAGCACCAATAATTTGCTCTGGTTTATACTGATTTGACCAGATAGGAGGAGCAGCTGAGGTAGCTTTTAGATTCGTGGCTTAGTTTTTAAAAAAAAATAGGAGCTGCATATTCCATTCCAAAAGTCCTGTTTGGCCTCTTAAAGAAGTGACCTGATTTTTGAAAGCTTTAGCTTCCAGGGGAGCTGCAGAGTGTTCAGTGCTTAATGAAAATGAGGTTATTCAGGCTCTGATCCGTCAGGTAACTCAGAGGTCAGCAACCCAAAAGATAAGAAGAACCATTTTTAAAATTTCTTTCCATAGCCAAGTGTTTTGAGATCCACAATGGGTGTAGCCTCCTGGTGTGGGGAGCTGGACCAGGGCACCTGCCACAGGGTTCCCTGGCAGTGGGGGGACCTGGAACCTGGAGCAGTCCACCTGTGGCGGGGGGGAGCCTGAAGCCTGCATGGGCTGCCTGCAGGGTCCCCGAGTGGCAGTGGGGGGCCTGGAGCCAGAAGTGGGCTGCCTGCAAGGTTTGCCGGTGGCGGGCAGGGAGACCCAGAATCGCAAGGGGGAGCCAATAAGCCGCACGTGACTCTGGAGTTGCAGACCCCTGAGCTAACTCCATGAGGGTGCACGGTGCTGCCCATGTAAAGCCAGCTGCAGGATTAGGTTTTTTTAAAAAAAACCCTAATTTCAGGCTGCTTTGTAACTAACGTGTTAATTGTGACCTTAATTTCTCTCATTATATGAAGTCCAGAAGCTTATTGCTGCTTCAATAAAATTGTTCAAAAGACACACACAAGAAGTCACCTCTTCTTAGGTGAGACCTGCTGTGTGAGATCCCGTTTCACCGGTACCTCTTTATCTTTCCAAAGCCTGCAACAGAACCTTTACAGGACGCTCTGAAGCAGTATTGTAACTAAAACTGCTCCCGTAAAAGCAAATATTGCTTAGTTAATTACACACAAAAACGGCCACGTATTTCTCTTGTTTGTAGGATGGGGCCCTAAAATGAAAGCCAGCTCCCAGGGAAGTCAGTGGAAGTTGGATTCAGGCATAAAGTTACAAAATTCAGTGATTCACAATGGGTATTTCAGCACTTATTGTGATGCAGGGAGGTCCTAACGTATATTTAAAATCCCAAGTTTTAAAACAGAACATAACTATAAACACTGGATTCTCAGTATTTTGAAGCATTTGAGGGCGGTCTCCCCTCTGATAAAACAAATGACCCAGGAAAGTTAGTCAAAATACAAATTTTATCATAATACAAAAGGATCACCAGATTTGACAAACTAAGCCCCTGTTTATAACTGCAGCATCCGTTTAGCCAGTCTTATAATTTGGTTTGAATTTATTGGCTGATTTTTCTTTGTGGTTAGTTGTAACCAAAAGAAAATGGGTTGAGACAAATGCCTTTTCATTCTGAAGTAAAATAATCTCCATTCAGCATGAAGACAGCACGGGACCACTGCCCAGCCTCCACCCCTACCTACAAAAGTTAATGGACTAAAACAAAGATCTCAGGCTCTGCGGGACCATATCTGAATTTTCTGAATATTACAAATATTAATGATTTGTAGATCTGATCAGAAATGTTTTTATCTATACCGTTTTCCACTGAAAATGCTGATCTATTGAATCAAAACATTCCATCCTTTCTCCACTGGAGAAGCACCAGTACAATGTATCCCTCGGTCCTACCCCAGATCTTTGTCTATTATTACCCCGTCCCTCTGTGAAGTATTATACTTTATACCTGTATTATATTTTCATTAGCTCCCTTCCCTTTACAGACTATTTCCCTCTTTGTACTCTGTGGCATCATTCTCACCCTCACTGCTAGTACAATGTTTTGATGAGAATATTTTGTTAATGTATTTCTGTTTGTAAAGTGTTCTTGTTCGAATGGTCCGTAGGGGGACAAGGTACAATATTACTACCTCAATCCACATCAGCACCAATATACTGACTCCAGAAATCATGGAAAAGCCCTGTCGTCCCTTTGGGCAAAAAACTGAGCCAATAGGTAGGTCTAACATTGTACTTGCTAGGCCAAACTCTGGCTCTGTTGAGTCAGTAGACGGAAAGGCACTACACAGTGGAGAGTCTCCATTGAGAAAGTTCAGCTTCCATCTCCCACATGTTTAGATGTAGTAGGGATTGTGTTAACAGTGGAGCAACTGATCTGACCTGATACAGCTGAATTTAGGGCGAGTTGTGAGCATGTATTTCCCTGTCCTAGATAGAAAAGTTCCTTGCCACTTCAAATATCTGAGCTGGCAAAGTTTGTTGTTTTCACACTTGTAATGTACTTCACGAGGGAAATAGCCCAGTACGTTATATCATGCTACACAAGATTCTAGACAAATCCCTTGTGGTGTTTCACTGATTGAGAATAAGCTGTTGATCCTCTGGAAAAGATCAGACTGACAGACTCTCAGCCTTAGCGCTTGATCGACATTGGCTGTCTACATAAGGAAAGGTCCAGAGGAAAGCATTTCTTTAAAAAATGAGTGTGGAGATTGTGCTTTATGTTTGTAAGTCCTTCACAGCAGAAGGCTTTGTGGATCCCAATGGCTTTCTCGGCTGACTTTCAGTGTTTATTTTCAGAGATTTATAACCTAACCTTTTAATTGTATAAAAACTTTGGGTTTGTCTGCGATCTCATATAGGCACACTATTATCTAACTTCAGATATTAAATTCCCCACTTCAGCAAAGCAATTACATCTTGCTTCACTTTAATAACATGCTTAAATACCAATGAAATCAATAGACTTAAGCACACACTTAAAATTAAGTATGAGGTGAATTCCTGACCCCAACTGAAGTCTGTGGCAAAACTGCCATGAAGTCCTGTGGGGCCAGGTTTTCTCCTCAGATGTTGAAGGGCTTTGCTGGGATGGGTATACTCATGTAAAAGTGTACTGATGAATTAGAACCTTAATACTGCCTGGAAATCGTTTTCTTTTTAAAAAAGTAAAAATGAAGGGCATCAGTTCTAGGGTGCAATTTTCAAAGATGACTAAGTGAGTTAGGCACCTGTAGCCAGATTTTTAAAGCAATGTAGGTGTCTTATAATGATGACTGGAACCTAGTAGGGTTTTAGGTGCTTGGAGCCCAATGGGGTTAGGCATCCAGGTGCTTTTAAAACTTCTTCTAGGCACTTATCTGCATCTTAAGGTGTCTAAATTCCTTTAAAAATCTGCCCCTTCATGCACTTTTACACTTCAGGAAATCTTAGCCCTAATCTCCTGCACTCAGCCATATAGCACTTGGAAGCATGTAAATTGCTTTGCACCCATAGCGGACAGGTACTGCTTGTCCTATTGAGTAGAATGTTAGCCGTCTCGTTTCCTCCATGTTAACATTTAGATTCTGCAAAGTAATTGAACCTCAAGCGAGTGGAGATGTCAGCTCAGTGTCTACACTTGCTAAAATTAGTTTGAACTAGAAAAATTTAGTTCAAACTAAGCAAGTGCCATTTATGGCACCTGCTTAGTTCGAATTAGCGAATTGCATTGAGTTCAATGGGCCGGTTAGTTCGAGCTAAGCAATTACTTCGAACGAACATGGCCACATTGGTTAATTCGAACTAACTAGTTGGAATTAACCCTTAGTTCAAATAGCATATTCGAATTTATTAGTTCGAATTAAAGAAGCCCTTAATTCGAACTAATTAAAGCCTAGGGTAGCCATGGCTTTAGTTAGTTCGAATTAAGCTTCCTTAATTCAAACTAACTTGCCAGTGTAGCCATAGACAAAGAGATGGTTTCTGGGGAGAGGTACTATTCACTAGAACCAACTGAACAGGCCACTTGCTTTTTGTAGGAAATTCTTGGGGAAAAAAATCTATTTCCCATGGAGATTTTTCTTTTCAATGAAAGTTTATAGAAAACTATTTTTTTTGTTTTGGTTTTTTTCATGGGAAAAAATAGAGAATTTTGTGAAATATTAAACTTTTCTTCAAAAATTTCCACTTAGGGAAAAAAGCCCTTTTGCAGTGAAAAAAAAGAAGACTGATGGAAAATTTTCTGCAAGCCTGTTCAAAGCGAGTTAGAGAATCATTACATGGTCCTTCGTTTGCTAATAAATAGCACGGCTCACTCAAGCCATTCTCACATTACTTAGCTACAAAAGCTGATTTTATTTGTAGTGGCAGGTGTTTTTATTTTGCAGCTGCATTCGTGGTTTACTGAAAAAGATTAAATTTGAAGAAATTCTTTAAAGTCAAGTGTGAAAAGAAAAATGGTTTGAAGCAACCAATTTAAAAGATACTCACCCCAAAACAAATATATTAAGACTATGCAAGCTGTGCTATTCTTAAAATTGTTTGCTAAACAAATTCCTACTTTGCTAAATCACTGTGTAATTTTTCTTTCAATTCCTGCATAAACCCTGCTTTATGAGACTTAATATCTCAGATGTTTTGATGGTCTGGAACTAAATTTTTTGCACATACTAGTTGCCAGTTGGATCAAAAATGCTGCTGCAAAACCTTGTTTTAATCAGTAAATTGACTTTTGATTTATACAATGGTAAAATAAAATAATAAGCCATTGAAATTAATAGTGAAACCCTCATTGACTTTAGAGCAGACTTGTATATTTATTATACTAGTTCCAGAGGCTTTTACTGCAAGTTTGCTACAAAATATTAGGGCATTTGAAGTGTTATTTTTACCAGGCAAAGTCCTATTAAAAATAGTATTGAAGCATCCTATTAATTTAAAAGGGACTTTACATAGTTTGCTGAGTTCAAGGCAACAAATAAAGACCAAGTTTGGAGTTAAACTGACCATGGCTTTTATGAGCAGCCACTTAAACCCAAATGAGCAGCTCGGTCTAAGGCAGGAAGTCTTGGTAGATCAAATCTGGACCGGTGTGCTTTGGAAACCTTCACTGTCATGGAAGCCACATCAGCACCAAGGGGTAAGCTGAATGAGGCCAATTACCCAGAGCGGTATGCAAAGCCAATGTCTCCAATCTATCGTTAATGACTGGTCTTACCTTGAAGACATTAATAGGGTTAAGCCCTAAACCCAGTACAGCTGTGAGTCTTGATCCAGCTATATGCCTGACTGAAAATTTGTTAGCCTGCCCTGGTAAATGCAAACCATCAATGAAACTGTCACCCTTCAGCCCCGATCTGCCTTTATAAGCTACAGGTTGTTGAGACACCATCTGCTGATGGTGCCGCCCCATTTGGGGTCACAACCCTCAGTTTGGGAACTGCTGCCCTAGTTTGATTGGAAGGGTTGGAATTCTTTCTGCGGTGCATGGGCTCAAAAAGATCTGAGGCATGTGGATGGGATCTAAGACTTTCAGAAAAAAAATGGCGGAGGATATGGAGGAGTCATGGACATGAAATACCCTGGGAATGGTGCATGCAATGGATAAATTATAACCACAAAACATGAGCTAGTTAATCTAGGATGCTTTAAAGGGAAGGTAGGGTTGATGCTAGGGCTGAAGAAAGTGACAGAGGCGATGGAGAGGTTGGAGGCTATGGTGTATGGGAGGTGGAAGGATATGGTGGGTATCCATATTAATGTGTTGGATACTTTCTTGGATCATGTATTGCTTCCTTAAAATATATCCAAAATACATTAATCAATTCCAAAATTGTCTGGTGATCACAGTCAAATTGCAACAGTTGTTGCCAAATAATAAAAATAGTTATTGCTTAAGGTCTGAAAGTGTTATACTCCAAAATTGGGATTCACAAATTTAAACTGATCAGATTCCATAAACAAATTAATCTGATGGGACTCTTTCAAACCAGCAAAGTATGTAACTCAGAATTTATTGGTACCTTCTGTCATTTAAAAATATCAACTAGTTGCATTTTAACTTCCAGAGAGTCAAACTCCAAAGCATACAAACTTTTGAACACGAACACAAATTGAGCATATAAAACTTATTACACTCAGAAAAGAAATCTTTGACAGTGGATGTTACAGGTCACTTTTAAACATGGAAGTCCTTGTCTTTGTCCTCAGGATTAATTAATTCTCTTTTCTGCAATAACAATAACGTGAAGGAAAAAAGGAAACAAAATACAGTTTTTCTTAGCTAATTTTTAGCTTCCAAAAATGGTTTTATTTGGTTGAGATGCATTCATTTGAGTTGCCCATCATGAATTTTGGTAGCTTACAGGAGATATTTTTTCTGTAATTTCAACAGACCAATTCAGCTAACTCTGAACTTCCTAGGTCCCTTCTTTCTTTTCCTTTTGATAGTTAAACACTTGTTGTCCTACCTGGTATTCCTTAAGAACACCCTTCCTATCACAGTATGATTTTGCTTCTTGAGCACATTTCTCCATATTTTGTTACACAAAGGAAAGTCTTTTGCAAATGTCGCTTTGATTCTGTTATGTACTCTTCTTAAGCCCAGATGAAGATTGTTTTCTGCCAGGTCTCGGTACAGAGGACGAGTTGGTAGTACCAGGGATCTTCTTGAAGTAAATTTAAGAAGTATGTTCAACCATTCTGCGAGGGGTTGAATGCATAGCCCAAAAAATCAAACGTAATTTAATATCCCAGTCTTGTGGATTGTCCTGCAAGTTTTTAAGCAACATGGGCAATTTTTAAGCAATCCTTTTATGGGCATTTTTCAACTGATCCTGGAGAATCAGGGTGAGAGAGAATATGCAATTTCCTTTCAGTTACAAGCTTTTTGTCCACTTGGAACATTACCTCAGAGGTAAAATTAGACCCGCTGCTGGATTCAGTTCTGTAGGGCAACTGCCATCCTGTAAAACCATTATGTACCACAAGATGTGCTCTCATGACAGAATTATGACTGGGGGTTGCAAAGCATTGCCCCCTTTTGGTAAAGAGGCAAGTTACAGTTAGTAAATATTTGTTTCCTTGTGTAGATGTTGGTACAGGTCCTATCCGGTCCACTTGCAGGTCTGTCCAAGGCTGACAGCCCTTATTTAGTTACAGTGGAACTTGTTATACTGGATCTTTGGAATAGCTCGTATGCAAGAAGAAATCAGGATGAACACAAAGAGCAAATCTTTATTAGCTACACTAAAAACCAGCCAGGATTGGCTGAGCTATCCTCTGGTAGTCTAACTCTATTGCCATGGCAACAAGTGAGCTGGGTTGCCACAGTAACCCAAGCAATTAGGTAAGACCCAAAATACACAACAGAGCTTTAACCTAAAGTTTGGTGGGGTTGAAATTTATGACTTTCCGTACAGATTTTTACATAGTTTTTCCAACCCTTATACAGATTTGGCCAGTAAGCAAAACATTTTCAGGCTTCATAGGTAGCTTTAATACCAGGATGTCCTTTCCATATCTCATCCTGATTACGCAGTAGCATAATTTTGTGGCAAGATGTTGGAGCTGCCAGTCCATGACGTTGATCATCTTTGCTTTTTTAAAAAGACCAATTTCTTCTGAAAGCTACATTTGGATTTCAAATGTAGCATTGTTCACTGTTCTGGATTTTGCTCCAGGTTTTTGTTTGCAATGGAGGATTTAACAGGATTCTGGACGTAATGGTAGATTTGGGTACATTGTGAGAATTTAGTTGGGCTTGGACCAAATCCTGTTGAGATCACCTTGGACAAAGGTTATGCCACCCTTTGTCTAACTGACTTCTATCTGCAGAAGAAGGAGCAGTGGCTTCATCAGGAGATAACTTGCGGTCAGGCAAAGAAAACACAAGATCTAATATTCCCACTTGGGATTTTATGGGAGGTGCCTGATCAAGTAATAAATTTCCCATAGCACTCCATTTAGTGCACCTTTTTTGCAAGTGTTTCAGTTCTATCATTGTATGGACAATACTGCCCATTTTCTGATATAACACAGCCCTCCAATATATGCAGCCTCCAAGTAAAACTCTTTTCTTTTTTGAGGCTAAATCAAAGAAGTTAAGTTGACTTAGTGAGTCTACACTTAGATTTTAAGTCGACTTTGGGGGGAACTTACAAAGTCGACCTAGAGCATCCACAATGGACGCCTAGGTCAACTTCTAGGGGCTAGGGGGACCTTGGGCAGGTCTATGGGGGTAGGGGGGGCACCCCTTGCCCAGTGCCAGGGGGCTCAGCCTTTGCCCCATTGTACCTATGTACAATGGGGCAAAGGGGGTCAGGGATCCTGGCAGGGCATAGGGGCAGGGTGAGCAGGGCAGGGGGCATGCCAGGCTCCCCCTGTGCCCCCCCAGCAGAGAGGGCATTGGTGTAGTCCTGGGGTAGCCCTAAGTTGACTTAGGGCTACCCCACATCTACCCTGGCTTAAGTCGGCTCTAGGCAGTCGACTTAAGCCTTAAATTGAATTAATTCGAGGTTTAATAAAGTCAACTTAATTTTAATTAAGTCAACTTAAGGAAACTGTAGTGTAGACGTGGGGTAAATTAAGTCGACTTAAGCAAGCTTAAGTTGACTTAATTTTCAAGTGTAGACACACCCGTAAATTTTTATTTTCGAATTGGCCAGAAAGATGCATTATATAGAGAATATAATATATAATTTTATAATTTCCTTCTCTTTTAGCTTTTAGGGAGTTTAAAGTTTTTGCATGGATTCTTGGGCAGCTATGGGAATATGATGCTGTCTTACATACCCTAGGTCTGATCCTCATTTTGTGGATGTGTCTCTTCTACAATTTACTTTAGGATGTCTATAGAGACCAAAAATTCATATCTTTGAATTAGTTCCTTCAATTCTGTTTTCACTTCTAAAGTTTAACCATCAACAAGTTTTGTCAATTTCTCTACCAATTTTGGACAATCATGTGCAGGTTCTAGGGGGAAGGAATTTCAATTTTCTCTTCAACTTTAGACTGCATGTCACATTGTTGAGCTGGTATTGTATCAGAATTAAGCAGGCCTTCTTTAGTTATTTGTCCCTTCAACACCAATTCTTGCCCTTCAATTAGCTGGGTAGAGGGGATTCACCAGTCATGGTGCCCTTTCCATGTGGAAACAACAAGATACCTAAATCAAATTGTGCAGGAATTGTGATAGTTTCAGACAATGGATTATGTTCTAAAATAAAGACACTACTCTCTTTAAAATTTAAGAGATGAACTGCTTCTTCAGCTAACATCAGGCCAATTTCCTGGAAATTTCAAATGGGTTGGAAGTAACCAATAAGTTATTAATTCCACACTTGCCCTTTCTGAATTACCATGTTTACAAGGAAATTTTCTGCAAAGGCTGGGATCTGTACAGAAAGTTCACTAAATACATGTGACATCTCTGGAATTGTTTGACCAGAATTTAACAAGCCTGTAGTGGGTTTCAGGGACACACTGTTGCCTGCCAAATAGCTGAAAACCTAGTGTTATGTGAAAAAATCCCAAACTGTTGCCATATGTGCACTGGGCATGGTAGGTCTCCAACCACACTAAGGGGAAAGGCGGAAATTTCATATTTCCTACCTGGGCGGGGAGGGAAATACCTCCCCAAACCTGAAAATTTTGAGCTTTCTCACACAGGCGTATGAAAGGAAAACTTTCTTAACTACGCTCTGTTTTAGATTGCTTCTGTATAACTGTTTATACATTTTCCCACATATTAAAGACTTTCCAGAAAGGAGAGAGAGAGAGACCTTCATCATTATCAGAACACAAGAACAGCAAGTTACACCATTTCACTCTTTGCAGATTTGTCCATGAACAGATTGCAGAATGTGAGAAGATGGGGCATGGTGGGGGAAGAAAATAGGGGGGGGGCACCTGGGTTAGTTGGTTTGTTTTAGGGAGGGCAGAGAAAGAGGTAAAACAGGAGACCAGTTAAGTAAAGACAGAGGGAAGAAGGGAGAGGGAAAAGGTGCTGAGGGAGAGAGTCAAGTTTGTATTAAAAAATCTGGTCTACGCTTCAGAATTTTTTCAATGAAGATTGGCTTCCGGCGACAATACAGAGGTGGTACACAGGGGTTAAAGTAAGGGGGAACACACTGGAACGCAGTTCCAGGGCCCACAAATTTGAAGGGCCAGAGTTCCAGGGCCCCTAAAAACAGAAAAATCCAGCGGAACGCATGTTCCACCCTGCCCTGGTTGCTGGAGGTCCTACGCCCCACCATTGTTAATCAATACTTATTGTGTGATGCAGTGTTTGCTAGTTTGTGACAATAATTGCTATAGACATAAACGCCATATAAAATTATACTATTTTATGGAGCGATAACCGACGCATGTGGTACTGAGAAGTGGCTGCAAATGCCTACCTGGACTGGGGCCCGCACATGCATGACAGGGGCCCAGACAATAAAGGAAGGGGGCCCGGAGATTAGGAGGGTTCCAGGGCCCGTCAAATTATACTTTAACCACTGGTAGTATACACGACAATTCTCCTTCTGCTGGCAAAACTCCCTTGCTTTGGTGACAAAATAAAACCACCTCAGTGAGAGACACAGAGTTTTTTTGTGGCAAAGTTAGAGGGACAAAGCGTCCGTGTGGATGCTGACTTCCATAACTGGGCTCCACGAGCTGTCCCACAATGCCCGCCCTGACCGCGCTACACACTGTTTTGAACTCTGCCCTGCATTCCAGCTGCACAAAGCCCCAGGACGAAATTGAAATTGTTCAGGATGGAGCTCACAAGGCCACTGCTCAGGCTGGCTCCCACATCCCTGCCACAAACACACTCCTGCCCGGACTATTGGGGAGGGGTGGGTCATTCTCCTGGGTCTGGGGGGAGATGAGGCTGTGGGAAAGCTCCCAGGGAATCAACCCTGCTCTCAGACGTGGCTTTTGGGTTAGGTGAAGCAGGCACGTGCCGAGGGCCCCGAGCAGGAAGGGCCCCCATCGTCTATTTAGCTTACCCCAAAAGCTGTGTCTGCCTCAGTCGGCAGCAGGAGAAGGAGCTGGCTCAGGGGGGAAGCTGGGGCTGGAGTGGGGGGGGTGGGATGGCAAGTGGGGCAGGGGGAGCAGGGCCATAGAGGGGGATCCCCATGGGCCTAGAGGGGGCCCCACAATGGGCCTTTGCCTAAGGCCCCCAATAGCCAAAGGCTACCTCTATGGTAGGTATGCAGGTACTTCTATGCCATGGTAGGCATGCAGGCAGCGTGGGCTGCTGCTGGGAAAGGAGGGGAAACAGATTATTAATGTGCCGCGCAGGGCCAGGGAGGCAGCCAGCGGCTGATGTTGGGGTATCCCTCTGCCCCACTGGTGCACTGGTTTCTACTGAGTTTGGGTGGGGGGACGGGGGACACCAGCTACCTGTGCACCTGCTTCCGCTTCAGAATTAGTTGCTTCCAGCTGCTGTCTGAACTTAAAGAGACAGGGTGCGGGCACACTGGCTGTCCCCCAACACACTCTGTCTGTCTGTCTCCCTCACTTGCACTCCCCCTTACCTCCAGGGGCCTCTTGTGTCTGTGTTCGGCTGGGTCATTTTGACTGACAGGCAGTCGAGAAGCAGGTATCAATCTAGTAAGACGCCCATGGGACGATGAGATTCAGAAACCTTCATTATGTGGTGCTGTGCCTGCCCCATGAGGCATTGCAAACCCTTCCCAGAGCACCCTGCGTTCGTTGCACAAGGGGTTAGCTACCCACAGTGCACTGCTCCCTGTGTCGAAGCAAGAGCTGCTCGTGTGAATGCCCTCCGTTAACACAAGGAGCATAGTGAGGATGTGCAACGATGGTTTAATCACAATGGTGGCCATACACAGGTGTAACTTGTGTCAACAAAGCTCTGTCGTGTAGACAAAGCTGAGTCAGTGGAGGTTTACTTGGCTCAAATACGGTTATTAAAGTTCATGAGAACTAATCCTCTCTGACTTAAATCATTTAAGTACAAGTAAACATTAGCCTCTGCATTAGCTGGCTTGAACTTGCTCACCATTTTGACTTGCATACCAAATCTCTTTACTAATCAACTCACTGTTGTTTTTCTTCACTGCCTGTCCTGGCATTACAGAGGTGTTAGCTTCATCTTCTCTGCTGGTTAATTCAGGGCTATTTTCTCTAACGGTTTCAGGATGAGGAAAGGGTGACGGATTCAAATTCTTGCTGATTTTCAACTGTGTTCCTGTACTTTTAAAACTGCCTCCCTCCCTTAGATTAAAAGCTGAAGTGACGCTGAAAAGAGACCTGAGCAAAGTACCTTTCAGTTTCTTCCTTGTATCAATCAATTCTTTTATCTCCACTCTCTCAGTTTTTGCCGCCTTTTCTTTCCTAATTGAATCAATTCCAGCAACTTTATTTGGCATGTCTAACTCAGGGAATGCGAGTTGTTTGGCCATGCCTATGCTACTGAGCTTACAGAGGCACAGCTGTACCACGGTGGCTGTGAGGCTGGAAGATTGCATGTGTAGTTGTAAATGCATCTGACGAAGTGGGTTGGAAGCCATGAAAGCTTGTGCCCGAAGAAATGTGCGAGTCTTTAAGGTGCCACAGGACTCTCGTTGTTTCTGCTGCGCACAGACTAAGACAGCTACCCCTCTGTGTGGCTGCTGTGTGCCGACAGGAGAGAACGCTCCCATCCATATAATAAAACCACTTTAGCAATTAGCAGAAGCACTATCGGTGGCGATGCGCTCTTCCCAATATAGCGCTGTGCACACTGCCTCTTACGCTGGCTAAATTTGTGTCACTCAGAGGGTTTTTTCACACTCCTGAGTGACATAAGCTTTGGTGGTAATGTAGACATGACAGTCTCTTTCTCTTTCCTTTATCCAGTTTAAATGGTGATTTCAAAGCCTCCTTTTCTTTCCTTAAATCCTTAAAATCGGGGTAGGCAACCCTCGGCACGTGCCAGGCCCATTCAGAGTGGCACGTGCACCTTCTGCAGCACCACTGAAATTGCTTCTCCAGGCAGCTTCTTTCGGGGGTGGCTGGGGCACAGGTGGTCCCCCATATCCATGCTCTGGGCATGCCACGGAAAGACGTCACTTGGTGTTGCTTCTCTCCATGACATTCCGCTCAAGGCACCTTCTTTCCATGGTGTGCCTGGGGACCCTCGAGAGGAGACTCTCTGGGTGGTTTCTTTCTGCGGCGTGTCTGCCTTCTCCATCCCGTGGCATACTGCCAAGAGGAGTCAATCTGGGGAGGATTCATTCTGTGCCTAGGAAGCCTTCCTCTTCCCTGCAGCTGTGGCTACAGCAGAATTTTCAAGTGGCTGCCATTTTTTTTGGTGGAATGAGCCGATGACATTGGTTGAGGGTCCAGGAAGGGCGGTTGGCAAAGGTTGCTGACCCCTGCTTTAAATCTTTCCTGTGTCTTGTAGCAACGCTTCATGTTCCTGAATTGCAGTCTGATACTCTAATTCCCTTTTTCCAAACACAGGCTGAACTCGCTAGCTCCCTTTTTAACATATTCATCTGAGATTCCAAGTTGTTATACACAAAGTTTCTTTTAACTAAACCATTCTGTGTGTCTCAGAATTGTTCTCATAGAAGCCAATACTCTCTTTTTCTCTTACCATCCTTTCCAAATCTTTTTGCAAAGTACACACATTTGCTCACTACCGTTTTCTCCCAATATGCTTTCAACTCTTGTGACATAGACTGTAACTGATTTCTGTGCTTCAGATTATTAGTTATTAGCAGCCAATCTTGTCAAAACAGCAATTAAATGTGTTTCCTTTTTACACAACTGGTACTTTTCCAAGTGGGCATAATTTTGCTCAGTTAACTTTTCTACTCCAAACTGCCTTTTATACTCAAAGTATACTTCAAAAGGATCTGCATTTCTTGGAACAATTTCATAATCTAAAGGAGAATTTTCTTCTCTTTTCCCCCCAAAATCCATAGTCATCCCTTCATTCCATATGGTAGTTAATTCATGGGGAACAGTTCAAGCAGAGCTAAAATTGCTAAAATTATCTAAAGGAGTTGCTGCAGAAAGTAGAATAGACACAGTAGCATCTGTGGCAACAGAAAGGTACCATTCCTAACATTGATCTTTGAGGTCTTTTGAAAAACAGTTTAACTTAAAAGTACTTACAGACGTTTAGAAAAGCAAACAGGAAGTAACCATGACCAAATTAAAAATGTAAAATAAAACCCACAGCTCATAAGAGAGAGGAAAAAAAGGAAATACAAGTAAATACTCAGTTATAATAAGAGAACTAAGTAAGACATGTGAAACAATACCAAGATAAAACTCTATAACATTAATTAAAGTAGAACAGGTGCCATTTCTCACACTTTGAACGCCTATTTTTTTTCCAAGACCCTTTCTACTTCCCAAACCCAATTATGAAGACGTTTGGTTGTTTGCCAAACAAACTGTTCGCCAAGTCTGTACTTAACCCTTCAAGATATTTATCCAAGTCACAGCACCAACTATGTGGTATGGATGTTGATCCCAGCGGACCGAGGATTTAAAGGGGTTTTTATTAAACTCTTTCATTTTCCAACATTAAATGGTGATAGGTAGGTTCAGGGTTGTTTTAAACAGCCGCCTGAGTTTCACTCCCTTGCTTGGCAATCACCCAAAAGCATCCATTGATATTAAACGTTTATGGATGAAACACAAGAAAGAACAAGGCAACAAACCAGGCCCTTATATTGAAACTGTGGAATGATTGTGCAGAATAAACTTAGTCAAACTCTTTAAAGCCTTTCTTCTTTTGAAGGCAAAATATCAGAGTCCTTTATTTTCAGAACAAGCTTTCTTTGATGAAAAAGAAAGGGTTAATTGTACTCTCAGTCCTGATGTGTAGAGGACATGTACTGATCCTCTTCTTAACAAACAGACAATCGGAGTCAAGGTGGAGGAAAGACAGGACAGAAAAGATAGGTGAAATACCATGTTTTTGGAACATTGGCTCGCTGGTTAGTTAGGAGTGCATGATTTTGCTTGTCAAGTCAACCATGACACCTGCTGCTTGGATCCTGGTTTACCATCTGGTCAGGGATGTCCTCTGATTGGCTCTTTTTTCTTCTTAGACGGAGGCAGGCTTGGATGAATACAGGATAGCTGACTTCAGAGTTTGATGAAAAGTGGAGGGAGAGAGAGAGCGGGCAGAAGGAAAGAGGGCAGGGCAGCAAATAACACTAGGGAAGGGAAAATGATACAGGAATTTTTCATTCCTCTGTAGTGCTGGCAGTTGGATGGGCTGAGGGTTGGATGTCATGATACTGTGATGACTTTCAACACTCACAAATGAAAACAAAGTTCCTTAAACAAGACTGAGGCCAGTTGGCCTTTGTCTCAGGAATAAAGTCCTTCAGATTACTCCAGCTGAGTAGCAGTGCTGGCAGTTTCGGGGGGTGAGCTGGGCTGCAAGGTGGGATGAGAGATGAGAAAGCTGGTCTGAATTCATGTGATCATGTTGTATTTTTCCTCAGGAACCTGATAAGGGGAAAAATGGCTGTCACAGTTCATCTTCTCCATATTTTGTACACCATTTAGTCCCAACGTCCCTCACACTCATTTTGGTCTCTTACCTTTTGATTCCACATTACTGTTTTTATCAGGTATAATTTTGAACAGTCCTTGGTTTATATTAATGTGGTCTTTTTATTTCATAATCCAGCTTCTTGGACTAGTTCTTCATCACTTGTTATAATATTCAGCATTGTAAACCACTTGATCTAGGTTTCAGGGTCATTGTACCACCTTATGAACTTCCACATACTTTTTACGTTTGCATATACAACCGTGACCAATTGTCACAACAGATCTCAAGGAGCAGGAGTTTGCAATTCTTTCTTGGATCTGTGGGAAAGGACAAGAGACACTGTGAATACTTTTCTTCATGTTACTGTGTTGGTGCTGGTAATTGGAATATAAATATATAAATAAATTCACATTAAGTTGACAGAGTCTGAGAGGTTTCTGGCAAATCAGAGGATGGGGATGGAATAAGCCTCCTTCAGTGACATAAAAAGTAAAAATTTAGACTTTGGAGGAGGGGAAATATCCTTCACCCCACCCCCTCCTCTGCTGAGTTTTTTGTGGTGTGTGTGTGTGTGTGTGTCTTTTTTTCCTGGAACATGAAGGTGCTGCTGCTTATAAACAGAGATAGAGATGGCAGGGGCCTGGGAGCTGAGATGGTGACTCATTATACTGAGGAGGAGGAGAGGAGCAATATGCTCAGTGATTCCACTCCTACAGTTTCATTTGGGGATGGGGGTGGGGGGAAAAAAACCAGATGATGATGGGACTAAGGGTCCTTGGTGGAGTCAGAACTTCCTGCAACTCCCAAATTTTCAGCCACTTTGAGAGAAGGGGTTGGGAGTTTCCATTAATTTTCAGTCTTCCCCCCAGCGGCTCTGTGTCCCAGCTCAGCTGCAGGATGGTTGCAGGGCTCACCCTTTTCCATTGGGCACCCGTCCAGTTGCCTTCCAAGGCTGAGACACTCAGACCCCATGGTAATGAGTGCATGCCAAAACTTAAGTGGATAGACAGAATTTATCCCTGATGCACAGCTGGGTTATGCAATTTATTGAGTTTACAAGCCCATAGCCAAATCCTGAGGCTGTTTTAAATTTTTGCAAAGTGGGAAGGATACAGTTGTTGCTGTGTCCTAGATGGTAACAGTGGAACTCACTCCTTGGCGACAAGAAAACTGGCTTTGAAAAATCACGTTAAAGTAACGTTTGACTAAAAAAATTTGCCCAGTGAAATAAACTGCTGATTAAGGCGAGGAATCAGCCTGTCCTGCTCGCTATATGAATATCTACATCATCAGCATAAATAATGGAGCAGAGGAGCCTTTCACCCTCTCTAAATTGAATTAGAGCCTCTCAGCCTGTGGGGCAGGCCTCCACTCTGTGCACAAGAAAAATTAAATTAATATTTCATTATTTTAAACTGGGAGAAGCTTTTTTTTAAAGTAAAGAAAAAAACCGTCCATGAAAAGTGTGGGATTGAAATGCTTGGCTGCAGCACCTGCTTCCACTTTTCGCAGCACAACAATAATGCCGGGAAAACAGGAGAGTGAAATTAATCAAAAATGGAACCGGGCTGGTCTCTTCATTCTCCACCCTGAGTGCAGAGCAAGAGGGTACGCAATGTTAAGAGTGGCGATGGAGGTGAGATACCCGTTCAGCAGTAATATCTAGGCAGGCATTAGTAAGACAGGCTTGCACTGGCATATAGTCAATGGGAAAACTTCCATTGACTCCACCTGGCCTCTTATTTCAGCCAGGATTTTCAACCGGTCAGTGTCCATTCAGCTCACTCCTTTGCACTAGTAGGGTTTCTACCCAGTGCATGGGGCGTGAAGGGTGAAACTCTCTGATGGCATCTTGTTATTTAGTGTTTCTAGTGGGCATGCCCATTCTGTGAGCCTTTCTGGGCCTGAGCTGCTGGGGTATTAAATTTAGAGTGGGAAGAAATATTTTAAAAGAGATTAAAGAAACAGGTGCAGAGCGGAGTCCTGGCAAAGCAGCTGGACTCTTCTGCATTTAAATGTCCTACAACCCACTTCGGAACTGGCTGCCTCCCTGCCCCCAGATCCTCTTCAAGGATGCCTCGCCCTGATGGGCTGGAGGGTCATTCCTATCACCACCTCTGAAGAGGGGTTGCCAAAGGAAATGCCTGGGGGAGGGGGAGCTGCAAATGAGGCAGCCTTCACCCTGCTTTTTGGTCCTGGGGGGCTGCCTGGTAAAGGAGCCTGTGCTTGGCGATCAGATGGGGAGGCAGCAGGGCCGGCCCAAGGGGTTTTGGTGCCCTAGGTTAACTATGACTTTGCCACCTTCCCACATGTTATATTAAAGGAGAAAAAAAATTCACTTCCCTCTAACTTGGCGCTCCTTAAAGCCTGGGCACCCTACGTCATCTATATGGATGGACCAGCCCTGGGCAGCAGACCAAGGGGCTCCAAGCCTGGGTTTGTTTCACCCTGCATTTGGATGGGGATGGGAGGACACGTGTCCAGCAGTGCTTGGGACTTTTGTGGTGCCAGATCAGAGCAGTGCTGACTCTGCTTTGCTTTGAAAGCAAGTTGTTGTACAAGGGGAAAACCGATAAGCGCCAGGCAGCAGGACGCATTGGCTACAGGCCTGACCCTGTAGTCTTGGCTCCCAGAGCTTGGATCTAAGAGCTGCCAATTGTGATTGACACCCAGGATCAAAGTCAAGAGGAGAACTCGCCTTTGCTCTGGTTCCATGTGGGTGCAGGGGAGGAACCTGCAGCCGCTGGTGGAGGGAGGCGCTGGTCGGAGTGGAGGTGCAGGGCAGTAACAGATCCAGTGTAGACATGTTCCAAAGGGGGGGGGGGGCCCCCGGGACGGAGGTAACAATTCCAATGGGGCAACTTTTTTGGTGTGTGTGTGTGTGTGTGTGTGTGTGTGTGTGTGTGTGTGTGTGTGTGTGTGTGTGTGTGTGTGTGTGTGTGAAAATTTAAAATTTTGCCGCCTTTATTTTTTGTTTTTGTTTCCTTCCTCTGCAGGGATGTTCCCTCGACCTGTCAGAGATTTTTTCCCAGGGGAAATGTTCCTCACTTCTTGATCAGATCTAATGCCAAGATGTTCCCCTCTGCAGACTAGATGTCTTCCTTTGGATCCAGCGCAAGGAGGTTTAACCAAACATGGACGTGTAAAAAAAACAAAACAAAACTCAGCAGTTTGCTTGACGGGGGAGGGTATTTACAGTGCGCTTACATTTTAGCTAGGTATATACAATTCAGTGGCCATCCTGGCTGATGGAAGCAGGGTGAAGTCAACGTGACTAGCTGTAACCCGTAATTTGGACAATCCATTTAGTTTAACACATTTGGATTTTGTGTCTAAATCTATCAGGGAAATATTCTCTGTTTGACCCCTCTACAACAGCTTCTATACATGCCAGTGTGCGCGGGCGCCTGCATTCCCAGCAAAGAATTTACTGATCACTTGATTTAATCATATTAATGTGCAACAAACTTCTTAACAAAAACTCAGCTATGATCATCACCGGTTTGACGTTACTGTGCTTGGAAAGAAAAAAAATCAAACAATCCCGCAATACAAGATGTTGTCTGGAAACCGTTTGGATTAGACGGAAGCACTATGAAAAAAAATAAGGTTAGAACCAGCAAAACGATACAAACATGACGGTTTGGGTTCACTCTTAATGCTGACCGGGAGTACTTCTGTATGCAAAATTTAGTTCTTGTAAAGAGGTTTTTGGAAGAAACCCCCCCCCCTATAACAAACAAACAAAACTGTTCTTTAGTTAAAGCATAAACCCTGCAATTAGGAAAGCTGGTTGTGCACTGAAATGGGAGCAGTAAAACAGTGTGGTGGAAAATTAGAAGTGGGAGGCACTCCAGAGGATGGGACTGCCAATCTGGATCAGGTACAGTAACTGTGAACTTTTACCCCCTCCAAAAGGACTGAAACCTTAATAATAACTGTAGGGAGTGACTCCCCTCCCATAGCACGTAATTAATGGAAGGCTTGAATATTTTCTTTTTCTAAGAGGGCCAACCAATGCCGGATTTAGGCACAAACCAAGGCATATGTGGGACATAACTAAGAAGATTTATCATAATTGAAATTAACAATGCAAGTAAGAGTTTTTGCAAGGTGTTTTATTTAGTTGTCTTTCCTTGCATCTTTGCCTACGTATATATGCAACTAACGGTTTATCATTAATTATTTCATTCCCCTTTCTGTTCAAATGTAATACACTTTTTTCTTTTTCTTTTTATGGTATGGGCCCCCCGAATCTTGACATAGCTTAGGGGCTCAGCATGTCTTAATCGGTTGGGCCCTGGGGCCAATGGTATTTATCCTGACTATATGCAGAGTCTGTTGCATTTCTCCAAAATTTAATCATTCTAATAAAAGGCCATTCCCCAGACTGGGACCATTGGATCTTGCATTTCCAATAAACTAGAAGGTTTTTTTTTTTTAATTGTATGTTGAGATGTATCATAAATACAGCCAGAAAAGAACATTAAAAGCGTTGCTAGAGTTTGGTTTCTTTTTTTTATTCCCATGCTTTTAATTTTGGAAAAAAAATCACAAAACATAACTTATAAAACAATATATACTGCATCCTTATCCACAACAGCGTCCTTGGACATCCAGGTAACGTTTGCCACAGGTGTGAAATACACTGGGAAAGACCTTGTGCATTTTATATTATGTTTCTTTGTCATCTACAGGTAATAAGTATCGACAAAAATAAGCAACAAATATGCGTTTTGTATGCGTATTAATATTTAAAGATCATAGTTCTCATTTCCATTTTTTTTGCCAACAAGCACTCGTTAAAGTATCTACATTTACATAATAACACCTTAAGATAATAACACCTTAAGATTCTTTTTGGTTCCTTGTTTTTCCTTCCCATCTAGAAAGACAAGGAACTTTTCAGAATTGCCAAGCAACTTTTTCATAATTTGGAGACTCACTTTCTTTAGCAGTGATTCCCTTAATGACAGTCCATTTTTTGTCCTTAGTGTTTTTTTTCTAGACTCTCTAGAAGGTTTTATTATTATTATTATTATTATAATTAAAGGAAAACACGTTTTTTTAAATAAAGATGAATGATAATTTCATTATCAGGACAAGCTTTTGGGTGGAGAAACTGCGGAGGCCTTTAGCCGTGGTGGGGTGATAGTCCCAGAAAAGGCGATCCAGGTTAGAGAGATAGGACCCTGTAGCTAGCTTTCTAGGAGTGACTGGGTCATCGCCTTCAGTTAAAGAAAAAACATCAGGAATCATGCAGTTTAAAAACGGTTTATTCAGCGGCCAAACACGACGATGGACACATATAAATAGACCCTTACTGAAGTGGTTGTAAGGTTTCTTGTATTAGTTTCAGACCTAAGAGTCAAACCCTTTTCCTGCAGCATCGACTCTGCACGCTAGACTTTTTTGGGTTTTTTTGGTCAGTGGTAAACATTAACCAAACCTTTCCCCCGACCACAGCCCGGCCCCAGCCACGACCCCCCAGCCGCCTCTCCCCTGCCACTCCTGCGAGACGGCCGCCTGGGAAACTCCCGGCCAAGTTCAAGTAAACACACACAACCCGCATCATCCAGAGGAAAATTGCAACTCATCCGTGTAGTAGATTTGGGTGTCTCTCGCCAAAGCTTTCCGGTCCTTGCCTTCCCTTCCCTTTCAGACTCGAGTACCGTGCCAGCCCCCCTCTGGCGCCGCTCTGGGCCCCGGGGGGGCCGTCAGCTGTTGTACTGACAGGCGTTCAGCCCGGAGCCCGGGCTCTGCAAACCGCTGTAGCCGAATCCGGAGTGTTGCTTGGATTTCAGTCTGAGGCTGGCCAGGCTGGAGTTACAGGTGTCCCTGTACACGCTGTAGGGCGAGGCCGGCGGCCCGTAGGGGCAGGCGGGGGAGGACAGGGCCGAGTTGAGCGAGGAGCCGCTGAGGTTGTTGAGGCCGGAGTTGGCCATGGGGGGCACGGCCGAGTGGCCCATGCTGGAGGACATGCTCATGGAGGAGATGCTGCTGGGCGCCGAGAACATGGACTGCGAGGACAGGGGGCTCATGGAGTTGAAGAAGGTGAAACTCTTCGTGGACAGCGGCGCCGGCGCGAGGCTCTTGGCGGCCCAGTTGTTGTAGGGGTACCCGGGGTACATGTCCTCGTAGGGCTGCATCAGGCCGCTGAACTGGGGCACGTAGCCGTTCTTGCACAGGTCCATCTGTTGGTTGCGCTCCCGCTTTCTCCACTTGGCTCGGCGGTTCTTGAACCAGACCTGGGGGGAGGCGGAATAAAGGGTGAGCGCCGGCGGGGAGCTGGGGAGCGCAGGGCGGTACGGAATTGCGGAACACAGCGCGGCAGGGAGCTGGGGAAGGCAGCGCGGTAGGAGCTGGGGAGCGCAGCGCAGCAGGGAACGCAGCGCGGTAGGGAGCTGGGGAACGCAGCGCGGTACGGAACTGCGGAATGCAGCGCGGTACGGAGCTGGGGAACGCAGCGCGGCACGGAGCAGGGGCTTGGAGCCATTCCTCTCCTGCGCTGCGCCCACCAGAAGCACTGCATCCCGCCCTGCCGTCCTCTCTTCAAACCCCACGCCTTGTTCTCGGCTTCCCTGGTCCCGACAGATGACCGACCCCCGCGCCCCCCCCAAGCCAGCTCCGCACCGCAGTTCTGCATCCGCACATCTCTGCTTTTAATTTGCCCCAGCCCGTTGCTGCGCTTATTTACAGACACTCAGACAGCATTAATTGGCCGTGCTGGAGCGCCTGGCCCGGGCCCGGCTCTGATTAGTGCCGGCTCGCCCCGGCTCGGCTGCGTTTCCGAGCCTACAGCTGGCTAATAAAAGGCCTCGGTTACAGATCATAAAACGGGGATTGGATTAGTGTGTTTAGGTTAAAGGGGAAAAAACGCCTCTGCCTTTGGAGGGCGGCAGCCTGCGCCTGTCTAGCTAAGGAGCATGTACAGACCGGAGTGGGGGCGCTGGGGGTCTTTGATGCCCAGGCATCACCCAGGCTTCACGGCTCGGGGTCACCTGGGACTCAGTGCCTTGCTCAGGGAGCAGGGAAAGGCCCCAAGGTCGAGCTCCAGCCCTGCAGACGAGTAGGAACAGGGGCCCGCCGTCCCCAGGTTGCTCTGGCCAGTTGGGGTGGAAGATTGCTCTTCCAGCCCGGCTGGGTCGGCTCGGCCTGAGAACTGCCCTGGTTAACCCACAGCGTTGTTGTGAGGGCCCTTCGAGCCACGGGAGTCTTTCTAGGGAGCGTGGATCGGGCCCCTAAAGAAATCACCCACCGCAGCTCCTGCAAACTGGGGGCAGAGAATGGCGCGTCCCACTGACCACGGATTTTTCACGCCCTAAAGTAGGTTCCTGCTGCTCCTGAACCTGTCCTCCCAGCGCTTTGGGGGGCAGGGCTTGATTTTTAAACCCCGAGAGCAAGGAGGGGACTTTGGAGGGAGAAACTCGTGGGGTCTCTTTGGAAAGAAGAGCGAAATCCCGTATAAATATGAAGAGGAAAGAATTCACTCCTCAGAAGGCGCTTCCAGACAGGAATTTCCTGAAAACGAGGGGAGCCCTTTTCATTATGGCTTCTAGACGTTTGGAAAGAAAGGGCCCGCCTCGCGAATTAAAGCTGGATTTGCAACACTACAATCTCGGGACATCAAGCCATCTCCACACAGAGAAGAGAAAGAAATTCGGGTCATGGCAACTGATCTATTCGATTTACTTGCTTCCTGAACCAGTCCAGCCACGTACATGCACATTTGAGTCCCTGGCTGTGTTGTTTTGGAAAAGAAAATGGCAATTAACGCAATGTTTTCACCTACAGCTAGGAATTAGCCTGAAAGGGTAGCTTCTCTGATGTTAGCTGGTTCCGAGGCCTTTCGGAACTCCAGGGCTTTGATTTGTACCAAGGCCTGAGACTCTGGTGAAACCTCCTTCCATTTTCTCCTTTATTATTGTGCTGGTAAATTTCTAATGCCAGAATCCGGAGAAGGCCCTCATCCCACCCCATTAGTTTCCTCACTAAAATCTCAGCCCAACCCCTTCCCTATGGTGCCACGAAGGGATAAAGCCTATTTCAGCTCCCGCAAAGCCATACACCTTTTAGGAATTTTGTAGGGGATCATGCCATGGCCTGTGCACCTCTGCCCTTGCTCTTTGGGGAAAAGAAAGGGCTCTGGAGCCCCCCTGTTAATAAACAATAAACAAACCAGCAAACCCAACACACCAATTCGCATTGGGGTCAGCGGATCGGCTCCTGAAACGAGCCAGGGCGATATTCCGGGCTGAAGAGGAAAAATCCCCGCACAAGCCAAGCGAAGATAAACAAAGAATCAATGAAGTCCTAATCCCAGAAGGAGCCGTTCTGATGTGACATTTTATGGCCCCCAGTTCATATATTTTCCCTAGACACTCTGGGGTCGCCTTGCCTGGAGACCCACAAAGCAGGGGCAGCTCGGCCCTACAAGTGTGTGTGTCTACAGCGCTTATTGACTTTGGCGTCTAATCTAGACAAACCCTTGTCCTTTCATTTGTCTGTTGACAATTTGTACAGTTGACTGGTAAGAAGCACTTATCCGCCTCTCCATATAAATTGAATAGTGTGGAGGACCATTCACTATGGATCCCGTGTGCAGGCTGTACCCGGCTGTGTGTGGTGTCCCAATTGGGGCCGCCCCACACTCCATAGGGGCATAGAATGGGCATTCGCCAGTAGCTAGCTTTTCTCTGGGGCATACAGACATCTGAAGCAGATTTTTTTTAACCGCTTTCCCGTCCCTCTGTAAAGGGCCCAATATTTGAATTGCAGCATTTATTGCATGTATTTTATCAGCAGACACCTCAATATCCTCATGTCTGGGGAAAGAGTGGAAACGCGCCGTTATTTTTCTGCCGATCTATTTCCTCGTTTAAATGGACCCTGACCCGGGTTCTAATCTAGTCCCCAATGAACCTTCCCGAGGCTGGAATGTGTCCTGGGAGGAACAGACTGCCTTGGGGCCGAGCCACGGGCTCTCCAGATCTGAGAGCTATTCTGGCAAACACGTTTACATTCAAAGATTCCGACGCCGGGAAACACCCGACCTTATAAAGCGTGCTGGATGCCTCGGTCTGTCCCTCATCACGTGAAGAGAACTGCAAATATATTTCCTGCTTCTTGTTCAATTACCGTATTTAATTAATCCAGGAAAGATGTCTCTTAGGGCTAGCATCTGCCCTTTCCAGCCACGGAGGCGATTTAGGTCCTTGCTCGCTGCATTATTGGGTATATATTATGTATTCTCTTTAAAACGGGGTCGATTAAAAAAATTATTGCCTGGGGTTTCTAGTGCCTCCCCTTGGCAGTTACACTAACCGAGTTTCCTGCCTTCAGCTTTTGATTCCCGGTGTCATCATCTACTTTTTAATTCCTTTCTCCGTCTCAGGCTAGCTTGTCTTTTCGGAGCGCCTGCCACACTTTCCCAGCTGGAGCCCGTCTGGGCCAGCTGTTGCCTTTGATTTCTCCATTTTCTCCCGAGACCCCGAGTCTTAAAACTGGGGAGCAGGAGGGAAATATTGGAAAGCAAAGCCTGAAAGAGATGGCAAATTTCCTGACAATCCGTGCTTGGCCGTATTTGCTTGGAGTTACATTGGCAGATCAGCTGAGTTCGTAACACTGGAGTGTGGCCTTTTCTCCCCTCCTGGACCGAGCAAGCTGGCCACAGGAAAGGAAGGCGTGGGTGTTAATATATTGGGGCCTCTCCATTCATTGCGTGCCCCAGAGTGACGGGCAGGTTTCAATGTTTTAATTACACCGCGGGGTGACCAAGGGAGCTGGGCAGGGAAATGAAATTGACCAGCGATGTAGACGTGGGCCACGAATTAGTTTCTCCCCTGCTCACACCCCCAGACGCCCTGCTCACGTCTAGAAATGTGGGTGTTCGTTTGCGAGGCAGTCTACCAAATAATCTGAGGTTTTTCATCTTCCATTTAAAAAACGGAGAGAGAGGGAGAGCGATTGTGGCCGGGGCCGGTAGCCTCTGAAATCAAGGGAAGCCCCAGCCAATGGGGCCCCTGGAGGACAAGGTTTGTCTCTGGGCCGAAGAGAAATGAATGGTCGGTTGCCCCAATTGTGGCTGCCCCCCGCTCCGGCCGCCTTACCCTGACTCGGGGCTCGGTGAGATTGGTCCACACGGCAATCTCCTCTCTCATGCTCATGTCCGGGTAGCGATTCCTCTGGAAAGTGGCTTCCAGCTCCTGCAGCTGTTGGCTGGTGAAATGAGTTCTCTGCCGCCTCTGCTTCTTCTTCTTTGCGGGGTCATCCGCGTTCCCATCTTCGCTCTTCTGCTCGCCACCCCGCTCTTTTTCTGGGGAAAAAATAATACATCGAGACCCGAGCGGACTTTGCCTCCTGTCCCCAGACCCTCTCCACCCTCCCTCCCCGCAGCCGCTTGGAAAAAGTACAGAACAGCCCCCTCTTTTGATCTCCTACAAACGCGCCTCTATTGTCCAAGGCTAGAGATCTGTGGGTTTCCCAACAGACCAGGCCGAGCGCGTTTTCTGTTTCAACCAGCCCCCGTGATTCAGAAAGGTTTTCTAGAGCACAGAGTAGAAAGACCCCCCATTTGCAATGATCCCTTTATTTAGAAGCTCTGGAACTGTCCTATGGAGAAAAACGAATTTCTATTCGGTTCGCCTTTTTAGATAGGAACCCTCCTGGCAACAAAAACGAGGAAGCAGAACTATTCAAAAAGCATTTCTTCTCTTTGTGATTGTTTCCCTCTCATCTAAAGAGAAACTCCGGCTCGCTGTTTGTTGTGGTTGCGTTTGGTCCTTTCCCCACCACATTTATTTTTGAAAATGTCAGGAGTGGAAATAAAACGGCAATTCATTGAAAAAGAGAACTCCCCCCTCGGGAATATTAGAATTTATTTAAGCAGAGAATGAGCCACTAAAGGCGTCAGGCAGAAATCGAATAAAAAGAAAGAAATGCTAGGAGCTGTCTGCCGGACGCGTTCCCATTTTGCGAGGTTTTTGGAGAAGGAATTCAATACTCAATCGCTTGATATAACTGGGGGAGAACATAGAACGTCTACCTAAAATCCAGGGGGCAAAAATCGCTGGTCTTTTAATATTTTTAATACATTTTTGGATTTACACACGTGGAACCAGGAATTCTCTACGTTATTTGAACGGATTAAATTACAATAATGATACACGAACAAAATTTTATATATCATTAGCGTAAAATCTCTCTCCACGTAGCTAGAAAACATTTCTGTAGACGTACATAAATCTACAATATGTGTAATACACATGTATGTCTAGGTATAATTTCGATTGATTTATTTTCACATATACACATTTCTTTGAATAGGGGTTGTATTTATGACACAAGTATATGTATCTCTCTCTCCCTATAATTTTGATGTATTCATTTAAATTTATGTATATATTAGTGTGTATATTATGCGTATATAAACATGTAATAATAATAGTAATATAATTATAATCAACACACAACAATATATATTACACACACTAAATAAATCTAATTGTGTGTAAAGAAACACACGTGTATTTCCAGACATATCCCTTTGTACTCACACAAACGAATCTGGCTTGCTTTTGAGGCGATTTCACACGGAAATAGCAAAATAATGAGAATATTCCTCATCATAAAGGCAGGAGAAATATGTAGATAAATTTGATTGGCATTGAAATACAGAGTTCCTTTCGGAGCCCGCTAAGAATAGCAATTAATAATTAATAAACCCCCTTGTCATAATAATTGGTTCCTCATACTTAAAACACTCTTTCCCCCGGCTTCCCTGGGAATTCTTGGAATAAATAAAAAAAAGAGTGAGCTCAATTGGTTAAATGGAAACCAACGAGTGGTAAATGAGCACATTTTCCAGAAAGTGATTTGCAGAGCAAACAAGGCCCGGATCAGAAACCCCATTTGAGTATCCTTGGTTTCCAGACATTTTTTCTCCCTCCCTGCTTTTGCAGCTAATTGGGTTCCCCAAACTTCGCCTTTGGTCTAAACCTGTGTTTGCGAACCGACTCGAATCGTGTGGAATAGGATTTCATTTTTGAACGCACAAATCTTTCTGGTGGACAGTTTCCTTCCCCCTTTCACTTCGGTGTTTGGGACTGCTTCTCATCCAGGCCAGAGGGCAAACAAGCGAGGAAAAATCATTGCCGTGCAAGAGACCATCCGTCAAAGTGATCGCAGCCTTTGCAGCTGATTGATCCCCGCCGTGATTTCATGGAAAATGCTGCTTGAGCGTAGGGCTCGTGTGCAATTTCAAATCATAACACATCTGCCTCAGGTGGCATTAGCGCACGTTTCCATTCAAAGGGGAAATTCTGTGAATTCTCTTGGGTCTAGACGGACCCTGCATTGGGTCTCCTTAGAACGGATGGGTCACATTTTAGGGGCACAGCCTCCCCCCTTTCAGAGTGGAGGGGAACCCAATACACCTCGCAGCACACCTTCCCTTCCTGTCTACACTCCAGCACTAGTTGCTTCTGATCCGAAACCGTGTTAGCTGCCTGTGGCGGGCTCCCTGTTCTGGCAGGCCCCGTTTCCACGGAAATACAATCATTAAAGAAGACCCCCTCTGTAGAGGGAACTTTTGAAGAAGGAACACCTCCTTGTCTAGATTTCCCAGGGCTTTTGCTTCCTTGCCATGGTGTCATCGGGGAAATGACTGCTGTTTTTATTCCAATACAAGTTAGCAAACCGCAGCTTTCCTAGACGAATTGCACATGTCGAACAGGCGGACATAGGAGCTTTTCCAGAGCTGGGAGCGAACTACTCCGGGTGAAAGTCAACCAAGTCCTTGTAAAGATCCTGGCTTTATTCCCCATGTAGACGTAAAACCAAAACTCAGGGTTTGCAACGCTGACCCTCTCTGATAATACATCTGAGCTCCCTGGTCTGCGGATCTGCTGTCTCCTGGCCCCGCTCATTTCTCTTCCCATACTTTGCCCCCACCGCTTTGACTGAGAGATCCTTTTACACGTCTGTGCAACCGGGCTGGAAAATAAACCCGGCCAGAGCGGACATTAGTTCAGAAACATTCTGCAAAATCGCCTTCACTGCGCCCCCCCAGATCAATTAATATCTAGAAATGGGCAGCAGGCTCTAGACTGGGCAAGGGCAATTCGGGATCTACTCTCGCCCCCATCCACCTTTCCTGTTTGATTCCAATGAATTCCTTCTATTGATTACCCGCAGCCGCCGCTAGCAGCTGGCCTTTCCAGCTCTCTGGCGCATCCTGTCTCGGCAGGGCGCATGGAAATGAATAAAGTAGGGAGAGAAAAGGGAGGGAAAACAGGAAGAGACCGAGGGCTTTACCTGGGGCTTCTGCGTCTGACGATTCACTGGCTGAGTTCTCCATCGGCTCTCTGCCTTCAGAAGCCCTTTGCAAATGGAAGCTGGAAGCCATGTCGTGGGCAGGCTGGGGTCTCAGACTCTCCGGCAGTCTTTCCAAATTCATGCCACCTTTAAAGGAATCCATGGCCAGGGGGCTGGGTGGAGCTGGGGGGCTGCAGGGCGTTAGTCCACAATCCAGCTGGGTAGCAAATCCGCGCCGCCTTAATGGGTGCCGTGATGGCCAGGGGCAGAGGAAAAGAAGCGCCTGGGAGCCGGCTCTGCAGGGAAGTGGAGGCGATGCCGGCAGGGGAAGGCGCTGGCTCGGTGGGCGCTGGAGAAATCGGAGTGACCTGCCGTAGGAGAAATGCCTGGAGTTAGCCGAGCTCCTCCCCCTGAAGGTGAAACCTCCCCGTCTGGCTCACGGCTCTGGTGGAGAAGGGCCCGAAACTCCCCCGGACGCGGGACCCGGGCGGCGCGTTTCTTAAAGCCACAGTGCGCTCCGTCGGGGGTCGCGGAGTGGCTCTCCGGGGCACCGGTCTTGCCCTCTGTGCTCGCCTTGAAACGTCTTGCTGGCTCTCCCCACGGCAAGCCTTAACCAATCAGAGGCCCCCCTCCCTCGCCAGCCCCAGTGATTTATGAGCGATCTAACTCCGATTTCAGAGACCGAGCTAAATCTGGAACGTGCTTTCCAGGCCCCCGGAAAGCGGAGCGAGCCCCCCCCCCACGCAGGGAAGGCGGCGCAGACTCGTGTTTTCACGGGAATGGTTAGTCCGGCCGGCTACACCCCACCAGGAGCTAGGACCCTTCACACTTGCTTAAAGAAGTGGGCGTCCAGACTGTGCTGGGCCGCGGATTCCTGGCTCTCTACCCCGTGTGTTGACACACGTGTTTGTAAATAGATGCAGCTGTGTCCCCTTGATGGGGTTCTGGAGCGGCAGACAAGGTATATTGGGCGTCCACAGGTTTGGGGTGTTGTTCTTTGCTCTGCGCTTGGAAACAACAAAGGTCCGAGACCTGGGGCTTGTCAGGGACAGCAGGCTGGGCCCAAACCGGTTCCACACCTGTTCGGGTGCAATGCAACGAACGTTTGCGCCCAAAGATCCATTCCAGCGCCGTGGCTCGCTCTGGGGGGCTGCGAGTAATGCAAAGACGGGGACGCTGGGCTGGGGGGGTTCACTCGCAAGCAATCCCCTTGCTTTGGATTCAACGTGGTTTGCAAGCGCCTCCCCCATTTTTGCCCGGCCACCATGCAAGTGTCGGGCTGGGGAGTCAGCCAGGTTCTCTGGAGCGGCTGGCCTCACATCTGTGGCAGGATGTGGTGTCACTTTAGTGCCGAAATGATTAGTTGTTTACAGAGGCGGTAAACAATCCGATCAGTCTGTCCTCCCTGTCAAGAGCCCCTCTCTCTGGGTTGGCACCAACTTGTCCCACTGCGAGTCCCTCTCTTCCCCCTCCCCCCTTTCTTAAATGCTGAACAGCTGCCCCTCAGGACACCAGCCTTCCAGGAAAGATACCTAGAGGGAGAATTTAAATCCCTAACCTGCCATCGCCCCCAAACCTAACCCCCTTCTCCACTGAGGTTTGCATTTCCAACGAGCCTCTAATAGACTGCCGTGGGCTGGTCGCTCCCTGACTAATAAATAGACAAGGGTTTCATGCTGCAACGGCTGGCCATAAAACAGCATTTTCCCAGCTTCTGGAAAACCATATTCCAGCATATTTCCATGACTCCTCAACTTTACACTCCCCACACTCTCTTCCTTTGGAAAGGGCCTCATCGGCCTCGGGGGGGAACACACCTTAGTGGAGACAGAAAAGGGTAAAATCCTCTTTCAAACGAGTCTCTCCTCTGCGGGCCAACCCTCTCGCTATCTCCACGCGCTGGCAGGCACAGTTCGCAGCAAAATCTTTCCCTGACGCAAGCCTGACACCCCCGAATCCTTCAGCACTTTGTTCATAACAAATAATTGGCTTCGCGGTGAACTCGCGGTGACCCACGGGACGTGGCTGATCTATCTCGGGGTGGCTGTCAGGCCTGGAGATTTGGGGGGGGGGGCGTGGGCCCCAAAATGGACCAAGAAAAGGGCCCCTCCAGCAAATGGCAGGTTTGCAAGTGCCAGCCACGCTCAGGAATCGCCCCCTGGGCCCGGGCTGGCGGGGCTAGCGGGCCACACGCCCAATGAAACCACCTTGCGGGAGTCGCCCGAGGTCAATCGCCAGCGCAGACTCTCTGGGGCGTGGCTGCCCCCTCTCCTGGGCTGGGCTCGGCCAGCAGCGAGAAGCGGGTTGCGTGGCTACCTGAGTGACTCACCTGGGTCCACGCCACCGTCTGCACGCCCAAAGGGGGGGGTCCACTCCTATTTCCGAGGCTTTGACTCCAAAGATCAGTCACTGTACATTACAAACGTCCTCCCCCCCATCTCTAGCACCCAGTTAACCCTCCCAGCGTCTGCCCTGCTCACAGAGCGAATGTAATGGTCCAGCTCGCCGCAGGCACCAGATACAGATTTGCCTCCGTGCACTCCCCAGCCTGTGCCCTCTGCGCTGTGTTTTAAGCGAGGGGACGCCCGGGGGGCTTTAGGGACCCTGGGCTGTCTGGGACGCTCCGAAGCGAGGGACTGAGTCCCACCCAAACACCCCCAGCCGCTCCCTTTGCATGGAGCAGGCCTCGGGAGCAAGCGAGAGAGCCTGGGCTGTGGGGGGGTCTCGCTGGGCCCCGTCCCATTCCCTTCACCCCACGTGGATTTAAGGAGCTGGGCCAGGGATGCGGGATGGGGCCCAGCGCTCGGCCCGCACCTGTTAGCACCGCTCTGAGCCGGTCTATGAGCCCCTCGGGGTCCGGCGTCTTCCCCAGCCCACGCGTGGGTAGGCCCGTCTGATCAGCGCCGCAGACGCTGGCTCCTCTGGGCTGTCGGCCTCGATCGATTGGCCCGGGGGGGGCAGAAAGGAGGTTGTGACTGCCGGGGGCACGGGACAGCCAGCCCGTGACTCACCCGCGGGCAGAGAGCGGGGCCAATCTTGTGCAAATGGGATTTTCACTAGGGAGGACCCGGGGCAAAGCCGCCGTCTCCGCTTTATCTTCTCCGCTCAGTTGAACTGATCCGGCGTGACACTCTGTTTTGCTTTCAAAGGAAGTCAAGATGTGAACAGTTTCGGGACAAGCGGGTGAGAGCCCGTCCCCATCCTGCGGGCCTGGTCCCTAACACAGCCTGTGATTTATCTTGGGTTACCTGCGCCACTCTCCCCGCTGGCCCCGGGCGTTTCTTTGGATCTGGATTTGGAGGCGGGCCAGCCAGGCCCAAGGGAGACACGTAGGTAAGGATGTCACACCAGGGAAGGGAAAGGGGAGCTGAACAAGGAAAATCCCAAACGCTTGGCAGGTAAAAGGTCTCCAGCGGAAATGCTGATCCTCAAGTCTTTTGGTTCTTTTGAGGTTTTTTTGGAGTTCAACATAGGGGCCAAGAGCTTGAAAGCGATCGTTTTATGAACGGCATCTACACGGATAAAGCTCTCAGGCTGATTTCACAGGGAGCCTGTCACACTTGAATTAAAACACGTTTCAGAAATATGGGCGCACACGGCTAAAATCGAAGGTGATTTAAACTGGAGGAGCTTTAGAAAAAGCAACTGTTCACTATAAAGGCCCTGATTTATAAGGCGCCTGACTTAAAACGAAGAGAGCCCCTCTGAAAAGAATAATGGAAAGGGGATTTAATGATTCCCCTCTGTCTGTCTCTCTGTGTCCGTCAGTCTGTCAAAAATTTGAGCTGAGCTAAAGGGTTGGGAAAAATAGCAAACCAGGAACGCTGTGTTCTCGTGGGTGTGTGAAACAGAAGCGACCTGTAGTGATGCGAAATTACCCAGGACATTCGGGAAGGAAAATGTGAACAGCAGCCCTGATATAATCGGACCGTTTGAAACGCGGGGCTGGAAGCGGTGTAAAATGAAATGAAATTTCTTTTTAATTTTTTAAAAATTATTTAACCAAGCAGAGGGGTCAGCTGGGCCAGAAAAGCACGGCTATGGGCCCTCTCCTCTCAAAAGACAGCAGTTTAATCCTCCTGCCCATAAAAAGCTAGAGGGTCTGAGTCCCTGAGAGTTGCTGCATTAATCTCAAGGGGCTCTGTATTATGTCCCGGGTCCCTTTAATTGCTTTGCTTAGATCTGGTCACTTTCGGGCTCCCGTATTGGTAGGAAGGGCTGTATGATCCAAAGTGACTGGAACGGGGAGGAGAAACCAATCACAGACCAACCAGTTTATAGGGATGCAGATTTTAGGGGTATTTACTCCTTCGGAAAAGCCCCTTCCCTTGGCATTTTTATGCTTCCAGCCACTCACAAGTTATTGCATTTGAACCCCGGGCAAACAGGGTCGCTCTGCAAGTTGCAAATGCAGAGCTAGCCACGTGCCACCTGTAGGTGGAAGGTCTCTTTCCAGTGGATTAAACTGTAATTACCCCAGGGATCTGTGCTGGGAGCAGCACTGTTCAAGGGATTCCTCAGTGACCTGGGAAAAGGAGCAAACCGTGAAGTGGAAAAGCTTGCAGATGCTACAAAACTATTTGGGATCCTTAAAGCCAAAGCAGACTGTTTTATATATA
>ML685834.1:2307294-2476780 GCA_007922175.1 Pelusios castaneus
TTTTTTTTTAAAGAGATCTCACAAAACTGGGGGACTGGGCAACGAAATGGCAGATGAAATCCAGTATTGATAAATGCGAAGTAATGCACACTGGAAAACATAATCCCAAAGTTGCATATACAATTATGGGGATTAAATTAGCTGTTACCACTCAAGAAAGAGATCTTGGAATCATTTTGGATAGTTGTCTAAAAACACCCACTCAGTGCAATCAAGAAAGCTAACTGAATATTGGGAATCATTAGGAAAGGGGTCTTTAATAAGGCAGAAAAATATCATGTTGCCTCTTTATAAATCCACAGAACAACATCTTGAATACTGGTGCAGATCTGGTCCTCTCATTTCAAAAAAAGATATATTGGAATTGGAAAAGGTACAGAAAAAGGAAACAAAAATGATTTGGGTATGAAACAGCTTCCATATGAAGAGAGATTAAAAAGACTGGGACTTTTCAGTGTGTCATATCCCCCTTTATTGTCCTCTCTTTTCCAGAGGTGCGTAAAATCATGACTGGTGTGGAGAAAGTAAATAAGGAAGTGTTATTTACTACTCTCATAACAGGAGAACCAGGTGAAATAGAACCAAATGAAATTAATAGGCAGCAGGTTTAAAACAAAGGAAAGGAAATCTTTCTTCACACCATGCAGAATTTACTTTGCCAAGAGGATGCTTTGGAGGCCAAGATTATAGCAGGGTTAAAAAAAAAAAAACAGATAAGATCCTGGTTGGATATGTCCATCAGTGGTTACTAACCAAGATGGGCAAGGATGCAGAACATGCTCTGAAGTGTTCCTGGCTTCTGTTTGTGAAAAGGTGGGAATGGATCCTGGGTGATCAAGTGGTCTGTTCTTTCCCCCTGAAACATTGGCCACTGTCAGAAGACAGGGAAAAGGGGTAATCAGAGGCCATTGGTCTGAGCCAGTATAGCCCTTCTTATAAGACGCCATGGAACTGAGAAATGACCTGCAATTCTCTCTTTGGTCCGCACCAAAGTCACTAAGATTAGGCAGGGGCTGAAGTGCTTTGCTGGTGTTCAGCACCTTGCCGGATGGAGCCCCACAGAAAAGGATCCCAGTGTGGCAACAGTTCATTCCCAGTGACCCGATCCCTCTAAGTAAAAAATCTTGTTCCTTCAATCTCCTTAGAGGCTATTTCCCAAGGCATCGCTCAATGTCACCGATGAACAAAACCTGTAAGACTCTTCCTGAAAGTCCCCACTCAAGCAAAACTCCCTCAGGGCAGTCGGTGGGACTCTGGCCAGGCTGAGTAAATTTCTCTCTGAAGCACACGGTGGTAGCTGAGTTAGAAACGATTTATAAACCAGCCACTAACGACCTGCGCTGCTGATTTAGAAACGGTTTCTCGATCTATTAAAGATCCGAGCTATTGACTTATCTGTTGCCTAATAATTAACGATAGAATCGACTGATTTGTTCTCTAGTGGGTCTCTCGGTGTATGAATGATCTGATTGATACATTATTTATTGATCTACTCAGTTACAGAGCCCACTGTACACCGCCAGAACCTGTGGGAACATATATGGCCCAGATCCAGCCTATTGGCTACATAATCCCTAGAGTGGCATTTTAAAACAAAACGATGCAGCTTTTCCGGCCATACTGGGAAATTAAAAAGAAAACCTCCGCAAGAAATCAAATGATAGAAATGCCAGTTTGAAGAGGCTGAGCTTTACGTTGATTTAGGGAGGCCAAGGGATGGATCTGGAGTGGCAGGCACTTTATTTTGTCCCTCCCTCCCCCCGCCAAATTTGGATGATGTCCCCGCTCAACCCTGTAGCCACCTTTCCATGAGATTTTATTTTGGTGGCACAACACTCCTGCGGTCTCCTGCAGAGATGGACGGTACCAGAAATGCCCCAACGCGGTGCCTGGCTCCAGTTTTCACACTGGCGCCGATCAAATTGATCCATGTCAGCGAGTCAGATTTTCCATGCGCAGGAGACAGGGTGCCAGAGCTCACGTTCCTTCCCACTGGAGCTGTCAAAAGCTACAGTCCCCTTCCATCTACGGATGCCATGGCTTTAACTGAGTCGGGCTCAGCTAATGCTTTGCGAGATTTTCCAAACCAAACACCACCACAACTGCAGCCCCGCTCCGCATCTCCCGGCCACAGCGTGTAAAGCGCACCCTGGCAACTCTGCCCCCCCCCCCCCCGCTTTTTAACTTGAGAAAGCCGGCCACCAAATTGGAGTTCTACTTGCATGGGGGGTGGGGGGAAGAGGGGGGGGCTAGATTTTTGTTACCTCTCCATGGCCATTTGAAAACGATGTCGCTTCGAATTCCACCCTCCCCCCTCGTGCATGCAGCCAGAGACGGCACCGCATTGAACTAGGAAGCAGGTTCCCACTGTGCTCGTTGGAGAGCGCTTCTCAGCACTGGCTGCCTTCCTTTCCCACCCGTGTGGCCGGGCAAGCTTTGGGAAAGCCCTGGGCCCCTCTCCCACACACCTGAATCCCTGAAAGTCTGCAAGGGAGGAATCTGCCAAGGAAAGATGTTCCTAGGTGCGATGGCACCAGCGCCTGAACATGGCAGGGAGGAATTTCAGAGCCTTCATCTGTGTCCTTTACAGGGAAATCTCCTAGTCCGCCGTAGTGGTGGCATTCAAGGGGGCCAGGCGGTAGCAGTTTTATTTTGACCTTGAAATACCTCAAGGGTGCTGAACGCAGCTTTCCTAGTATTTTTATACATGCCCAGGGAAAAGCCGCGGGGCCCTTTCTGAGTAGGGGATTAAGGGGTGCAGAAAAGATGGCATTCTCCCACTCTGTTGGAAGAAGAGAAGGATGGAAGGAAGGTGGCTGGAGGAAGAAAAGAGAGACCAAGGCAGGGGATGCTGGGTGGAAAAGGGTGATGTACATAGCTGAGCGGGCCCAGAGGGCTAGCCTGACGGTGAGAAAGAAAGGAGGGGTCAGGTGGCTTTTGGGGCCAGTTCCTGAAGTGGGGAATCACAGCTGAAGAAGGCCTGCAGAATCGGGTCCTGTCGTGTATGGCCGGATCCAAAGTCATGGGAATCTTTCCACTGACCTCAGGGAACTTCGGATCAGGTTCTGTGGAGACACTCCGCAGGAAGTGGGGTAGAATCTGGTGTGGCGCATACGGTATCAGAGCCAGGGAGAAAATGGTGAGAAGAGAGCTGAATTTACTCTGCACGCTGGAGTTTTTCCCTTCTGCCAGATCTCTTTAATTCCCGCACCAAGCACAGTGTCATCGCGCTCCGATCCCGATCTCTTATCCTGCATTTTGCAGAGCCGGCTGTCCAACTTTTCATTAGAAACCGCCCTTTTCAGGCGATATTATTTATAGCGGGGACAAGCAAAAATCCTAGCTGGAATGGGGCATTTCAAAACAAAACTCCACCTGGTAGAGCTTTGAGAGAGCTAAAAAAAGAAAACAAGAACAGGTAAAATCCACTTTGGGGGTTTGCTCTTAACAGAGGCACACCGAAAAGTTAAAAATACTTTCTATTTTACCCTTCTCTAAATGATATAAATAAGAGGACTGGCTTTTGTAAATAAATCTGCGTTGGCCATTTTAAGTTCAAACACATCATGGAGACACACACACACACACACCGAATTATAAAGAATTTTCAGACCAGCTGATGGATCCCAATGTTTGCTAACGTTCTCTCAAGGGGCCAGCGGCCCAGGCACCCTTGGGACAGAAAAATCTCCCTTTGGCTCCCACCTTCCGGCTTTTTGCTGGCGAAAGGGCTGCATAATCGGGGCTCCAAGGCAGAGAGCTAATTCGTGCAGTCACTTAGGAAGCAGAAATCTCCCTGGATACCAAGAAGCATTGGCTGCAAAACAGAGTAAAAAGCCCCGAACATTTTAGCTCCTTTCAGACACCCAAAAAAGCCAACCGGGCCGCATATGAGGCAGAAAATAAGTTTCTGCCAATGTTGCCTCTTCAGATTTATTAGCATTGTATAGACTCCAATTCGGTCTATAAATTATTAGTAAGCCGTACACAAAAAATAAATTAGCATTCCCCGAATTCAGGGAAGATACCACGCCAAGATATGTAAGCCATGTTTTGGTAGCTGTCTGAGTCCCAGGATATTAAAGAGACAACTCTGGACCAACTTCTGTTGTGAGAGAGAAAGCTATGGAGTTTACACAGACCAATAGAGGATTTAAAAAAAAAAGGGGGGGGGGGGGGAAGAAGCCACAAAAATCTCCGGCTTCTTCAAAGTCCATCAACGTCCAGGCAGGACTCCTCAGTGAGTTCAGTGCAGTTTCCCCTTTAGCAGCTGCTAATATGATTTGGACGCAGAGAACAAATACAGAAGCCTGCCCTGAGTCTGTCTCTGGGTTTGCTTTTGTCCAACGGGGCCCTTCTGGTGATTTGGTGTTGGACGTGTAAACCCTATAGGGCTGCCCACGCAGTTCTCGTTCAGGGAAAACTGCCCCCTGACCTCAGACTGCGAGCCTGGTCCGTAAAAGAAATACGTCGGGGGAAAGCGCTTTTGATCCTTATCACAAAATGGAGGTGCAATCACCGGGACCCAGCCCTCTTGGCTCGGCCTAACCTAACCCAGTTTCTAAGAGAAATGTGTAACCGGTTTATTAGCGGACAATAAAACTTTTTGTGTTGCGCTCAGGTCCAGGGGAAGATCCAGCCAGTCACCTCCCCAGACGACAAAGCGGAGCTTCTCTCCAGATAACTTCGAGCTGATGTGTCTCCAACGCCATCCCAGGGCCCTGATTGCGACGGGGTGGGAGGCCGGGTTAGCGAGGCGTTTGCAGGAAAAACGCCTAAGCCCCAAATTTAAAGCTGTCCCGCTCTCCAGCCGCGACTCCTGTGTTTTGAACCCCATTTATTCCTCAGGGGACCGGCTGGTCTGGATTTGAAAGGAGAGCAAGACATCGGTAAAGGCGGTTCTGTCTATTCCCTGACGGCTGCGATCCCGGATGGGAGGCGGCGGACAATAGGGTTGTGCACAGAAAAGGGCCCTGATTCGGTTCCACTCCAGCCTCTGTTCTCTGGTTGATTGTGATTTCCACAGCGCCGTGTCTCTTTTCAGACCCAGACAGAAGCCAAAGGTACCCAGGCAAACCCTCACCCACCCCGGCCAGCGCCTGAGGGGTGCCTTGGTGTACCTGGATGTCTCTCCTTGCGCGCACGGAGAGGCCAAACACGCACCAACACAATGCAAGATCGACCGACGTGCGCACATGGGGGCGGCGGGGAGCAAACACACAGTCGGCACAAGCCCCCGATCACCCACAGCCGCCCAGACCCACACCACGGGCAAACACAGCGATATAATAGACATGATATGCACCAGCAGGAAGCCCCGGGCGCCACAGCAGGCGCAGACCCCAGGACACAAACACAGAGGTGCCCCACGCACACGGACAGACCCACAGACATCAAAGGCTCAGGGTCTGGCAGCCTCGCTTTCTCTCTCGCTACACAGCGCTCCGGTCCCTGCAGGGCAGAGAGCTGCCCAGGCCGGCCGCCCTAGGACGCGCCGTCGGTTCGTTCGCACCTGCCCTGGTCTCCTTCCCCGGGCGAGGCGAACCCCAGCGGGGCCCCTGGCTTCGAGCCCGCAGCTGCCGGCTTTCCTGCGCCATTTATTTCAGGCTAGGCAATAAACCCGCAGCCGCGGCTGGGTGGGTGCTGCGCGCACCGGAGCGAAGGCCGCACCGTCGCTGGGTGCTGGCGGGACTCACTCCGGATTGCAAGCGGGGGCAGGCTGGCCTCGCTCACGAGGGCTGCCGGATCCGCTCCTGGGGGGGGGGGGGGATTTTTTTTTGTTTGCAAGAAAATAACCTTGTACGACCCTATATAAACCACTCTGGGCAGTTTCTTTCAAAGGCTCGGGTCTGGCTCGGAGGCACCGAGGGCGCTGGCTTGCCTTACACCCAGTTTACTCCGAGAGACGGCCGGCCGGGAGAGGGCGATCTGGAGCGCGGAGAGGCAGAACACGCACGGCCGAGAGGCAGCGGGGAGGCGGGTGGAAAATTACATTGGCCCCTATCCACATGGCCCCTCCGTGCAACCATGAACGCAGCTTCCCCAGGGGCTGAGCGAAGAGAAATCGGCACGGCCCGACGGTGCTGCCAGCCCGGACTTCACCGTCGGTGTTCACACACCTCCCAGTTCACTGGGCAGGACGGATGCTCCAGAAACCGAGCCGGAGGCATTTCTCTTGTGCCCCTAGATTCCCGTCGGTTTCTCTATTGAGGAGCCTCCACTGCCCCCTCTGACCTTTCCAAACTGTATTTTCAAAGTTATTTAAATGAGGCGACCCTAAATCCTTCCTTGACTTTGTCCCACTGGTTTCTTCCCTCCCTCAATTAAAACCCAAGGGGGGAAACATGGAATTTGCTTCGAGAGTTTTGTCTGTAAAACCGCCTCTGGGCAATCTATTTATTCAAGGGACATTCCAGCTCTAAGCCTCAGAAGTGGATAAGTTCAAACTAGAAAACCCAGTTTAGTTAAATAAATGCGCAGGGACCACCTACCTTCTCGCAGCACTGTATTAAACCACCCCATCCCGCATGAAAAGGCTAGGTTCATTCAGACGGGGTAAACACACACCCGTTCACTTTCGCCCCTATAGATCTGTATATGACTGGAATAAGGGAAGGTAGAGAGCGCCTTGTGAATGCAAACTTCTTAATAAGCACCATCTCCACAGATGATGGGACCTTAATCCTAAAACGGCACTCGGAATTTAGCGTTGGGACTGTTTACAAAAAACTCGGGATAAAGAGATGGTGGCTTAATTTTTCTGACAGATACAAATGGTATCCGACCTCTTTCTTGAAACCGACTGCAGGAAAAGTGCGTTTCCTCTCTCTGCCTCTGGAAAGAGACGGGTTCTCCTCAAAATAAAACAGTTAGTTGTATGTCCTCATCCCATGACAACCCCCTCACCAAAGTTCATTTGAAACTGTACCAATCTCAAACCCAAACCAGAATGGCTACATGGATCCTGTACGTCCCTTTCCAGGCCCTGCAGGCCACAGATTTTGCATTATACCTTAAGAAAATCCTGATTTGTAGTGTCCTGTAGTTAGCGCTAACAGTTTCCAATCTGAGCGGGGCGAGACACAATTAGCAAGTATAAAGATAGATAATTTAGAAGTAATTTTAGGGTGGGAAAAATGTAATATAGTTCCACACCCCTCTCCATCCACAAAGTGAAAAAGCTCGTCTGATTAACTGGTGGAGGAAGGGGCGCAGCCGGGCTGCTCATCTTACTGAGTGTATCTTTAGATCGAAAACGTGTCTTTTTGAGGATTTAAAAAGATGCCTCTGATCCAGGCTAATCAAAGGCCCCGGAACCCAGGGTCTATCATTCCTTAGGAACCTTTCTAAGCAGAAAAGAGACTGTTCCAGTGAAACAAGGTGGGGGGAAAATCCGAAAAGGAAACAATATCGAGTGGTGCCAGTTACAGAGTTTTAATTGCTGGTGGTGTTCTGATGGGGGGGAAACACATTTCCCCTAAACAGGACATTTCCTGAAAGGTTGAAATAGTTCAATAATGCCCTGTGCTCGCCAGTGTTCTCAGAATAACAATGAAATTCTGGCGAGCCAGGGTATTTCCTGTTTTAAAATACAAAATCAGAGAGACAATTAACCTTTGTGTGGATTAAACGCCTTAAAAAAGTAAACCAAACCCAGAGTTTTAATTTAAAGTTTAGGAACCAAGAAATACAGTGTCCAATTTTTCTCTCTTCTTCATCGGTACAAATCTGGATTAACGTGACCGAATTGTAGTTACTCCACATTTACACCGCCAGCAGAGTTTGGCCTCTTTTACACCTCTCATTGCCCGGTTTGTGTAATTTTCCTTTAGAAATTATACAGAGAACAAACACAATAGTGAAATCTCAGAGATAAGAACTTGACACTTTCCTTCCAGTTTTATTGTAAGAACAATTGTATCTTAACTAACAACTCGAAGAGATAGGAAAATGCTGCCTTCAAGAAAACTGCGTTAATCAGCGCTCCGGGTTAGATATAAAAGATCCGTGTAAACAAAATCAATTAGCGTCTATTAGCCTGTTTTGGAGACGGTCTAGCTGTTTTTCCTAGAGTGTGTTTTTCGCTTTTGTTACTTAAAACTACCACAGATCTGATACTCACCACCAAGCAAGAAAATATCAAAACTTTCAACTAACTCCATGTTCCATTTCTCTATTCTCTTACCTAAACCCACATAGGAAAGCATATGCTTGGAAAGACTCAATTCCATTATAAAATCAGTGTGAACAATAAAATAAACTGTAAACGAAAGTGTCTGGGCTTGGCCAGACTTTCTAACTTATCTTTAATTAGGAAACATCTACGACGGCTCAGACAATTTTCTAATAAAAACAATAACCAGTCACATTGAATGTTGCCATTATTCGAATAACGCGGTGGTTCTTTCATGCTATTATTTCAAGCCGACAAGAAACTCGTAACTCCGTTTTTGTTTGTTTGTTTGTTTGTTTTTTTAAAAAGCAAACAGCTGTTTTTATGGAACTCATATATAACAATCAATAGGTAGAAAAATGAGCCCCCATGAGAGCTTTTAAATTTGTTTGGTAAGTAGGAATACGATTTATTTTTTACCAATAAGCAGAAAATACCTCACAGAGCCAATTCCTGTGCCAAAGGATAGGTAATTGTCTTCGATTTTGATATGAATTTTATATTAATCATTGAAGTATGTTTGTGTTGGAAATACTCGGGAACAAGACAGTAATATCCTGGTTTATATTTTTAGGGAGAAGAATTAGAAAGTCTCCCGAATCACATCGTTCTGTATCAAACAATATGAATTGTAACGTAGTTAAGCTCTGGAGGAAGACTACACGAGAAAAAGAATTTTATTCATCATTCCTCCTTCTCACTGTTTTAGTGCCAGTTATTAAAGTTTTCGGATCTATGCCTCTCCTCTTTATCACTAACCGAGCGGGCGCCTCTTTGAAAAAGCTGCAAACAGATTCAGCAGGGATCTAAAAGATTATGTCTCTAAAAACGGAAATTAACGATGGCCCAGCCTTTTCCTTCTGCGCACAAAGCGAATCAATACCATGTCACCTGTTACGCCGCATAGGTTGGGTACGTTTTTCAGACAGTCCTCTGGAAAATCTCCGGAGAATGGAAATAAAGGAAATAAAGCATTTTCCATCCCCGCTTTTCTAAGCTTTACTACAGTAAATTCTTGCAGCTTAAAATGCCACTGTTAAAACCCGCTTGGTAGGTTCAGAAATGATTGCCGCACGAACTTCCCCACCTGGGAACTACGACTGGCGTCGTGTAAGCTAGGAGAAGGGAACCTGCCTCGCCAGGGTGGTTTTAACAGCGAGGATCAAGGAGCCACGGCGTGTGAAAACCCAAATCTCCCGACCCCAGGCGAGGGGAGCCCCGCATTGACTACCATTTGCTCCTGGTCTCGTTTCTCTTCGCCAGCCCGGGCACGTGTTCACCGGACAGGGTTTTGCTGAAACCTTCCAGCCCCTCGGATCTGTGTTTTCTAGCGGACTTGTCGGCGCTGACGGATTGATACCCGGTGTAAAGGTGTCCAGGCCAGCAGGCTGCGGGGGAGCAGCGCAGGGCGAGCCTGGCTGGGAAAGCAGCTTCCCCGGCTCTCCTCGGGTCCCGGGGACGCTCCGCTCTCTGGGCCAGCTGCGGCCAAGTTAGCCACCCCCATGGACGGGCTGCTTGGGAGCCGCTTTCCCCAGGGCGAGCGCAGGGACCGGGGGTGGGAATCGCTGCCTTCCCGAGCTCCTGGGGCCGGCGGCTGCTCCCCCTGGGCTGCGCGGGTGCAAGGAGCAGCTCGGGGAGGTTAGGCTCGCTGCGCTGCCCCCTTGGGAAGGATCCTCCGGATCGGGGCAGGGCGGGGAGCCCGGATTTCAGCTCCGCGGGGAAAGGGGAGAGCCCGCAGGGCAGGATCCCGGAGCCCCAGCCGGCTGCGGGGAAGGCGACGGAAGAGGGGAGCTTACCTGCACGCCGGTGCAGTCCCGGGGTCGGCTCAGCGCTCCGTGCAGCCGCAGCCGCGCGCTCCGGGCCGGCCTGGGGCTCTTGGCCGGGAAATTCCCCGGCTCCTTGTGACGTCAGCGGGGCCGTTCCGACTCCCCGGGGAAAGCCGGCCTGGACCCGGCGCGAGCTGCCCGGGAGAGGAGCAGCGGGCGGGTCCGCCTGTGATTTGCCAAGGCCGGAGCCGGCGGCTCGCAGCATCCCGGATTGCCCGCGGGGGACCCTTCCCTGCTGGCTGGAGGGGGGCAGCGCACTTGACAGACCCACTCCCCCTGCTGGGGGCTAGAGAGCCCAGCGCTGTGGAACGAGGACTAGCCTGGGGATCTGCAGCAGGGGATCCCTTTCCGGCCTGAGCCATGCCCTGGCTTTGATTAACTCACTCAACAGAAGGGCAATTTACAAAGGGAAGCCTAATGGGTGCAGGATATTTGCTGGTGGAGCTGGGGGTTGCTATGATTTCCTGGACAGAGGCACGGGAGGCATCTATTTGCCTCCCTGGTCTGCATTTTACTTCGGTTCAGCTGGTCTAATGAAGTGGTTTTCAAACGTGTTTTTCTGGGGACCCAGTTGAAAAAAAATCATTTATGCCCAGGACCCAACAATTACATCTTTGAGCCATGCGTTTGTCTTTCAATGGCCACAGCAGTGGGCATCAAGACCCGGGACCTGAGGCTCTGTGACACAGTACCCGTCCAGACCCATGGTTTGAAAACCACTGGTCTAATGGCCAAGGGACAGAAGGATGGACACACACACCCTAAATCCACCCCATGTTCTAGCCCAAGCCATTGGCTCTCAGGACCCATGTGCCAGGAAAAGGGACACAGCCAGAGTTCATTTTCTCTTGGCCTTTTTTGGGGGGGAGGAGGGGAGGAGGAAGGGTGGGGACTATGGAGTTTAAGCCATTTATTTGTTTATTTGAAAGAAAAGCCCAGGAAAAACTCACGACTTGGAGTTTTAACCACTTTTGCTGTTGAAATTACTTTCCTGCCAGAGTCCTGGCTGTAGCGAATCAGTGGTGCAGCCTGAATGTGAAAAATAAAAATAATGATCCACTCAGCATGAGATATTTGTTAGAAACTCAAAGCCCCTGAGTGAGGGGCTTTATTTCGTACATAGTCCATGATAGCAAAGCGAATTTATTGTTCTGGCGGAAAGCTCAGAGCCTGTATCCACAAGACAAAGCCTGAGCTGAAGCCAAAATGCGAGGACAAAATACTATCGCTCAGAAGATACAGTATGTGTAGAAAACGGATGGAAAATGATGGCACCAGTTGGTTTTCCTTTGTGTTCTTGGCTTCCACAGAAAAAGGATTCTTCTTTGGGAAAGTTCCATGGCCTACATCCATCTCTCTCTTTAAAGACCCTTTGGGTGAGTTCTGTCTTTCATCAAACATTCTGAAGTTTCCCTACTCAATGAATTCAACTCCAAGATTTTCTTTTCAGAAAAAAATCACCAAAATTAGGGCTTTTACTAACATGCCCACAGTGTCAGAAGACACTCAAAATACAGGGACCATTTAGCCCTTGGGTTCAAGGAGGGACTTCTCTTGGAGTTTTGCAAGTTTCATGGACTCCTATTCAAGGCCTATCACTGTATCTAAAAATTAAGGGAGACAAATATGGAATGGATCAGGAGGATAAATAGCATAAAATCAGGAACAGTCCAATCCCACCCTTGCTGTTTGTTACATAGAGAAGAAGTAAATGGGATTCACATGTTGGGTATTAGCTGGTTGTTAGACTGTAAGATAATATTAACTTTAGTGCTTTATGGTTTACTCCACTTTTCCAAAGACAGCTCCAGGAGGGATCCAGCCTGTAATTTAGGATGGCACATACTGTGCCAAAATGGCTTTGGCACCAGGGCCTTCCCATCACATTAAGGTGATATTAACATAATAAAAGGTTTGGAGAGCATTCAGGAGCTCATAAATTAATGTATTCTACTGTTTTAACGCTAGCAGCTAACAACGTGTTTCCTGTTTGGCTGATACTTACTGCTGCAGCCTGACAGCTGTTTTAAAGGTGCTGGGAAATTAAAGAGAGGGAATATGATTGTCTTTAAATCAATGTTTAATGATGTGTTATTATAACGTCTTGCTCAAACAGATGTTTACATGCAAAATGTACATGGACACGAGGAAGGGGAACTTCTCCTGTAAGCTCCCTGGATGCTGATGGGAAGGAGGAGAGAGGGAAGCAAATGGGTGGGGAGACCTGGAGGGCAACACACAGACAGAAAGGGAGAAAACAATCGTTGCAGCAAATGCGTTCTCCGCGCCTTCTGCCACTTCCAGCTTTCTATACAAGGCTTAATAACTCACAGCAGGCCTCAGATCCAGCCCCATCTCCAAATGCCCCCTGACATATAATGAAATCAAAGCCTATATTAATCTAAGACACTTCCTAACCTGCTGCAGACACCTCAATTCCACTCAATTTGCCTTCTCTCAGAATATCCAGACCCACACTGATGCTTTCCAGCAACCCCCAGCAATAGCTGCTTTCGCCTGTCATATAAGCACTCAAAAGAAGACCACTCGAGTTTGTACAAACACATTGGTTCAGTCGGTCCCCACTGAAGTCAGTGAAGTCTTTTGGGGGAAGAATGTGTCCCAGCCTGTCTAGTAAATGTACCTTTCCCTGGTCTGTACACTTTAGGCACACACAATCCTTCATTAGGCACCAAGGTTTCACACTTCCCCAGTCAGGGATGGTCTAGAGGGTCCTGCCATGATCCGCCCATGGTCCCTTCCAGTTCTATGATTCTCTAACAATCCTGCTCCTCAGTGTTCTGAAATATAATGGGAAAGGTAATTGGGAACCTCTCGGAGGACACACCTTTTCTCCAGCGAAAACTTAGCCCTTTCTTCCCTTTTACTCCCATTGCACCAGAAATACTGTAAACTGCTGCAGCGCAAAATGGTCCTAATGATTTCCTAAAGTTCCTTTCCCAACATGGAGTCTGTAGCATTAACAACCCTGTATTAATGCTCTTATGCAACTGCGGAGCCATTTAGCAAGGATGCTGAGCTGGCTTCATATTTAACGCTCAATGCTTATAATACTGCAGTTTGCTTTGCTTGACTGATGTAGGCTCACGTACAGATCATTTGAATTCTCCCAAGTCAAAATGGCATCAGAGCCACTGCCAGGTTCACCAGTTTCCACCTGAACAAAAATCACCAATTTTGGTTTACAACCCCCATGAAAAAGTAGGCCATGCCTGAAATTTTTGAAAGTCACCTTTGCTTTAGGGACCTAGGATCCTAAATCCCATTGTCTTTCAAAAGGCCCCTCTCCTGAGCGCCTATTTCACTTTTGAAACTGGGACTCGGGCCAACTCTTAAGTCATTTAGGGGCTTTTGAAAATTTTACCAATGTCTTTTGTGTGTGCCAAGTCTATATCTCTGGGACTTAAATTAGCCCTTCTGTTAAAGATGATCTGTAAAATGTGAGAAATTTAACTAGAAAATTATAGGCATATTATACAGTATGTACTACCACGGTGGCTCTTGGCACCTTGCCAATTGCCTTCCATACCTAAAAAAAAGTATTTGTAATTAGATAACCTCAGTATTTGCAGTATTTAAAGTAGTGTCTAAAGTATGTATCTGGACAAGGGAATACTGCAAATACTGAGATATCCTTATCTCTTTATCTTAGGTAAACCATGGCAAGCTTTCAAGCCACTGTACCTGTCATTCAAAGATCTCAAAGCACTTTATACACACTAACAAAGATGCAGAGTACCCCTGAAAGAAATTAAATCTCTTATAGAGGATTCCCACTGTGTAGATGGCTAAAGCCATCATTTATCCTACTTTTAGAGATGAATAAACTAAGATATAGAGTAACTTGCTAACGGTCACACAAGAAGTTCGTAGCAGAGTTGTGGCTAGAGCAGGGCAGTCTGGCTCCTAGATCCCTAATTACTGGAGAACCCTGCTTAACCTCTATATAAATCTCTCTTTAAGTCAAAATCCCGGCTTTTATGACGTCAATGGGAGTCTTGCAGTTGACTTCAATGAGGCAGGATTTCATCCTTCAGACTTTAAAATGGAGTCTGATTTTATGTGCAGAGCACAGGACCAGAAGTTAGGAAATCTGTTCTATGCTTGTTTATACCATAGTTTCAGTACATGGGACCTTGGTTACAACAGTGCCTGATCCAAAGCCAATCTGAAGATAGTGCAAGTCTCTGTGCCTTAGTTTTTCCCATCTTCTAATACTTCTCTCAAAGAAGTACAGTTAAATTCACACTGAGATCCTTGAATGGAAGGCACAATAGTACTGCAAAAGCAAATAATGAAACAAACAAGGAGCCCTGTGGCACTTTTAAAGACTAACGGATTTATATATTGCATGAGCACTCGTGGGAGAAAATCCCACTTTGTCAGATGCTTTCTCCCACAAAAGCTCATGCAATACATAAATTTGTTAGTCTTTAAAAGTGTCACAAGACTCATTTGTTTTGCTGTACTAGACTAACATGGCTACCCCTATGGAGCAATAATGACAGAATTGTTTTCCATCTGTGGACTAGTCATCAGAATGGCATCAAATAATTCCTATTTCCAAAATACTAATGGAAGATGTATGCAATGATCAGTTTAAGCACACTAGATCAATAAATGTGATTTCAATTTATGGGTAGGCAAAACTGAGTGGTTTACATTGTTACCCACTGGCTGGTAAAATTGCATACAACCATCTTAGTTTGAGGTTTTTGAAAACTGATATATTTCACACATTCTAAATTGCAGAAATAACAAGAACAACAATTAATACATTAAAAACAAAAGACATGGCTACATATGCAACCTTAACCATAACTGGCCATAGTTATAAAACTGTGAAAGAATACTGCAAACTTTTCATATATCAGCAATTAACAAAAGTTTGAAACAAATTCCATTCACAAAGCTTGCAAGACCCTTTAAAAGAAGATACTGGAATGAGGATCTGGATTTTTGCATGCCTGTGTTTACATTGTTTTGTTGTGAACTCTCTCTAGCTAGTGGCAAACTGAGTTGCAGAATCAAGAATCACACACACAGCAAACAAACAACTTTGGAAAAGCCTGTCATACACAATCAAATTCTTTCAGGCCTTTCAAAATAATTACAGCACGGCTTGTGGCTAATGGAAAGGCCATTTGCTCCTATAAAACTGCTTATTATTCCTTAAGAGTGACTTTTTGGAGATGTTTCTGTGCAATTTAAACATCATGGAAGCAGAAACATTACTGCATTCTCTTTTTTGGATGACAGAATGATGGTTCTACAGCTTGTGGTCTGTTGTTTACTTACCAGTTAAATCACAACACTTTCTAGATATCTGTCTGTGTGTTGTCTGCCCAAGAACAGGATCTTGGGGATTTTAGTATTAGTGAAAAGTTACTTGTGTCTAGACACTGATCCAAGTACCTCAAATGGTTCATTTCACAGCAGATGTATTCTTCTTTAGCTACTATCTAACATTATGTATAGATCTTGAACATATCTCTCAGGTTACATATGCATCTTCAAACATATACATAAGAGTTTATGAGTCATGTTCATTGTGTCAAAGACAAACGCTATATAGTTGTTCTAAATGTACTTAATTTCATTTATTTATACATTGAAGGCAGGACCAATGTAATATTTGATTTTCTAGATGCGATACTGGGTCTTAATTTGACAAATGTTTTAGCCTTTATTTTAGAGCTCTATGTAGAGCTCTAGGTCTTCACTCAGGAAACCACTTAAACATGCGGTATTTAAGACTCAGTGAATCAAGACTAAATATTTTCCTAAACAAAGAGGGACTTAAGCATATGCTTAACTACCTCATGTTTCTGCAGTACCTCTCACTACCTCCTGTTTCTGCCTAATAGAGGTTCAATAATAAATAATTCCTCTCCCAAGTTTCCTTAAAATTAGTTAGGTGCCTGGTGGCCCATCTGCAACTCATCTACATTCTATGCACAAATCCCACATATTAGTTTTATAGGTGTCCATGCTGGCAAGTGAGCAGAAATGAGGTGAATGCCTGTTATTTGACAGGGATTATATTTCATTGAAAGGAAAGGGGAAGGGGACAATTTTCTGCATATTCCTTCTATGTCCATAGGGCACCATTCAATTACTCCCTCCCCCTCCGATAGTTAATATTTTGTTACATTTTCCCACTAGAGCTACTGCTTTCTTATTACTAGAAGGAGCATGCTTGCTTTGGGAGATGCTGCCATGTGCTGACGTGGACGGCTAGCTGGGGCGTATCCTCATCCTTCCAGCCACAACTGCTCTTATGGGGTGTTTTGCTCTGGAATCTCTGGTCCTGTTACAGTTTCCCCTCACAAGCACTAGCTGCCTGCTGCAGGGATGTGCAAACTGAGGGGTGCCTCTTTGCATCCTCTTCACGTACATGCAGCTGCCCACCCACACAGCAGGTCTATTCAGACCAGTGATCAATGTAGTCTATAGCTCCGCGTCACAGAATTCCATTTTTATTTTTCATTTCATGTTGACAGTTATCAATATTTCTTTTAGAGCATTTTCTGAGTTTTATCAATTCAAATTTGCACAGTTGTGGGAAATGATGAGAGGACCAGACAAAAGGAAGGTCAGACACTAATTTATTTAGTAACAGTAGACTATGGAGATTTAAAAAGTTTAAGCTTTATAAAACACAAATTGTCAACTTCACAGGTCAAAATAAACAAAGCAAATATTCTTAAATCAAACTCAAATGAGTTCCCAAGCAGCATTTTTCTGACTTTGATTCTAAATTTTGATGATTATTGATGGAAATATTTTTGTTGATTGGAGTGTGTATGGTGAAATTGACGTTTACTACATTTTTTGATTAAAAGTCAGGCCTTCCAAGCCTATCTATAGCTTACATTCGATATGATGTGGCATTTCCTAGGGAATTTGCACTATCCAGGCCGCTACAGTTATGTAGGAGGATGCATCACACTCCCCATGGATTTCTCAAAATGCATCTCGTTACTCATGAATGTCTCAGACAAATAAATATTTAGTTGGTCTCTTTATTTGTCAAGACGATCCCTCCGGGTTTTTGAGTTCATTGGAGCACAAGTGAGAGAAAGCTTCCAAAAGAAGTATGAGAGGTCATAGGTACTGAAGGGAGTAAATGTGTTTTGTTCCAAAAGAAACAAGGAACGTGTATGAAATATTCATTGTTTTGATGTTGTCAAAGATGAACTGATTACTCAGGTAGGGTGCGTCTTCACTTGTAAATTAAGTCGACTTAAGCCTGCTTAAATCGACTTAATTTACTCTGCGTCTACACTACAATTTCCTTAAGTCAACTTTATAAAACCTTGTTTAAAGTCGACTTTACTAGCTAAATTGACTTTATTAAGTCGACTTAGCCAGTGTAGACATGGATTAGCCCTAAATTGACTTTAAGTCGACTTAAAGGGACCCCAGGGCTGCCCGACTGACCTCTCTGCCAGGGTGGCTGGCACAGCTAGAGCCTGGCATGCCCCCCCACAGGGCAGGACACAGCCCTGCCCACCCTGCTCCTATAGCCTGCCCCTGTCCCTGTCCTGCTTAGCCCCCATTGTACCCTGGTACAATAGGGCAAATGCTGAGCCCCCTGGCACTTTGAAAGGGGTGCCCCCCCTTCCACCATGGACTACTCCCAGGTCCACCTAGCCCCATGAAATCGACTTAGGTGTCCAGTGTGGACACTCTAAGTCAATTTGGCAAGGTCTACTTTAAGTTGACCTAATTTTATAGTGTGGACATGCTAAGTCGACTTAACAAAGTCGACTTAAAGTCGACTTTATTAAGTCGACTTATTTGGCCAAGTGTAGATATATCCATAGAGACAGCCCCATACAGGCAGGTTCTATGAAAGCTTCTTCAAAAACTTCTGCCAGTGCATCTCAGGCCTGCCTTCCAATGCTCCAGCTATTTCACTCCTGGGTCTTGATGTTGTGATGAGGCCAGAAGACTCTTTGGCTATGTCTACACTTACTAAAATTAGTTTGAATTAGTTAGTTCAAACTAACTAATTCAAACTAATTTTAGTTACTTCGAATTAACTTAATTGGAACTAGAAAAAATTAGTTCGAACTAAGCAAGTGCCATGAATGGCACTTGCTTAGTTTGAATTAGCGATCTCCATTGATTTCAATGGGCTGGTTAGTTTGAACTTCTTAGTTCAAACTAACATGGCCACATTGGTTAATTCGAACTAACTAGTTCAAATTAACCATTACTTCTAATACCCTATTCGAAGTTATTAGTTCGAATTAAGGAAGCCCTTAATTCGAACTAATTAAAGCTTAGTGTAACCATGGCTTTAGTTAGTTCGAATTAAGCTTCCTTAATTCGAACTAACTTGCCAGTGTAGACATAGCCTTTCAGACTGTCTCATTCCTTTCTCTCATTCCTTCTCTCCTGATTAGGTTTTGAACCTATTTTTCCAAGCATAATGGCCAGCTCACTAATATATTATGTGAGTAGAACTTTGAATGTTACTTTTTTATCCAAACTCCAGAAACCAATGGAGAACTGACAGTTTTGCTTTACGACGGCAGTTGAAAATTGAAAGGCCATGTTTGAGTGGACAAAAGCTAATTTCCTGCAGTTTCATTACCTTATTCTTTTTTGAGTTCTCAGAGTTTCATTCATCATAAATATTAAAAGAATAAGTACATACAACATTTTAGGAAAAAGAAACATAAAACTCAGTGGAATAAGAGTTTTTCTCTCAAAATCCAAGTTACATTTTTAAAGGAAAAAATAATATTAATGCTCATGAAATGTGCTGGTAAGGTACATTATTTAGGCCATTCTTCTAGGATCTGATCCAAAGACCTTAAATTCAGTGAGGCACGTAACGCACAAGGATCTTTGTTATTTTGACCAGCTGATTTCTAGATGTTCACATTTCCAGTATACTCTGACTTGCTTTTACGTTTACAAGATTTGCCTTATTTCTACATTGCTCAGAATTCTTTTCTTTGTCATTTTGTTGCTAAAGACAGATTTACATAATTTGGAATGTCAGTTGTTTTTTAAAGTTGCCATTAATTTAATACCCTTTGAAATTTATGGATTATATTTTATGGATTATTATCCAAGAACCCATAAAATCTGCTCTTCCAGTAACTTGATATTCACGTCGCTTTCCCCACCACTTTTCTAATAACACTCATCACATGATAGTGGGCCTGATGAATAAAATAATTGCACTTTATTTACATGTATGTAGGGAATTTGTTGTTGTTTTTTAGCGGAAGAGAGTTTTCAATTTGCAATTCACTATTTCTGTTCCCTTGTAGAGACAGAAGGATCTCTCCATTACTCAACTTGAGATATAAATCAGAACTGACAACACATTGACAGAAGGGAGCCAGCCTCAAACACTGATATCTATTTATTCAAAAACAAAACAAAATGTACCAAAACTTGGAGTTGCTCTGGTCATTACTTCCTTAAATTAAGATAGTGAATGCAGAATATTTGAGCAAAGTTCATTTATTAAAACCCAGAATAATGGAGTCTTGGCTTATCTGCATTTTTCAAAGAAGACAGCAGTGTTTTGAAAGGAAAAGGCATTCACTGGCATGGAAGATCCTATGCTTATCATCGTTATTATGTTAAGAGCTCTTCTCTATCAGCTGTATAACAAGTATAGGTATGCACAAAAGTGACAACATTTTTATTCAAAGGAGCGCTTAGTAACACACGGAGCTAGTCAGGATTTTATTTTGGATGATGTATTTTCTTATTGAAAAAAATAACAACTTGTTGCAGCCTATGCTGTCACAAAACAGATGTGATTCAGATTTGATTTGATGAATCTCCTGGTTTGAAAACATTTCAAAAAATGTTTTGAAATTTTAGAAGCATTTCTTTTTTGCAAATTATAAATGAAGAATTCCAGTTTTCTGAATCAAAATGACTTTTTGCTTACAAATTTATTAATTGGACAAACAAGGGAGAAGAAATGTCAAAAGTGAAATGAAAATTTTCAAATTTATTAAAACAAAGTATTTCAATTGACTCAATGTGATTTTTTTTTCAGTGTTTTGGTTTGTGACTATTTGAGATTTTCACTTTTTTGCTCTGATCTGAGGTATAATTTTTTTTTAAACATTTGGAAATAGTTCAAGAATGGGAAACCATTTCCCACTTAGTGCTAGGAACGTATCTGTTTGGTCTGTTGTGAAGTTTATTGATTGTTTTGACTCAGAAGCAAATCGATTTATGGACACTCTGTTTATATACTTTATTTGTTTAGTCTACAGTATCCGTGTTAGGCTGGTTGGAAGACAGGGGAAAATTACATAGAAATATTGTGAATTTCTTCTTTGTCAAAATTCAACATTTGAATGGAAAAAAAATTTAAAATTAGAACAACTTCAACCAGTTTTAACCCATATTGTGCCCTAGCATTAAAAAGATTCCCTTCAGTACACATAAAGTTAGAGATTTGGGGAAAGATTTTCCAAAGGCCCTTCGTTGCAGTGACACTAAGGACTCGTCTACACTGCTGCAATATGGATGATGGGGTTTTGAACTGCAGAGTGCACCAAAGAGTTGAGCTCTCTTTTCCCCATATAGATGTTATTGCCATGAACTAAGAGGTTTCTAGTTAACACTGTCCTCTTTGAAACATGCAAACTAGGTACCTTTTGTTTGCACACAGTGCAGTTAGATGCAATACTTTTGTATACTCTGCAATTCAGAACCCTGTAGTCCACACTGCGGCACAGTGTAGACGTAGCCTTTGTCTCCTAAGTCCATTGGATGCTTCTGAAAATTTTACCATTGGTAAGCAAATGAAACCACTAATTCCTGTTTTGACTGTAAACTGCAAATATGCAGAAACCTGGGCGACTGAAAAAACTATCTAAAAAAGATACCCCCCTCAAATAATTAAACATTTTATCTTTCTACACTATTTCTCAGCGACTCTGAATTGTAAGGGACATCCCTAACCCTGAGCCTGAAGTTCATTCCCATCCCATACAAACCTAGTGTTATTTCCCTGTTTACTGTAAATTAACATTAGAAATGCTAATCATTTTGGAAATTTCATATGTATCACATGCAGTAAAGCTATTGCTCTTGACTTCATTCTTTCTCCTTTATATATATTTAAAATTTCATTGTATTGTTTTATTTTTGCTATATCCTCTTTTCAGGTCTTGGTCACATTGTTTAAAGATGAGTATCATATATTTGGTAGCATGCACAAACTGCAGTGCGTTTATACCTGATGCCTTTAGCGATAATTATGAAAGGCTACATTGCTGTTCTGTAATGCTGCTGAGAACATTTACAATCCTCTTATTATGAATGTTAGAGTTTATGAATCCTCCAAAATTCTTCCCTCTGTCTCAGCTGATCAGGTCTTCTCATTTATAAGGTTTGTGGGGAAACTCCCCTGGTTTAAAGGATTGGAAAGTAAATGGGTGTTTATGTTAACTGCATCGGGTGACCAGATGTCCCAATTTTATAAGACATTCCTGATATTTAGGGCTTTTCTTGTATAGATGTCTATTAACTCCATCCCCTTCCCGATTTTTCACACTTGCTATCTGGTCATCCTGTAACTACGTATCCTGTGGTGTATATCTAGTAATGGGGAAGCCTCCTTGGGTTTGATTCAGATAATATTTTGGTATTTGGCTGAAGATTACCTGACTTACTCAACCTTCTTGAATCAACAGAATCAGGTTGAAATTCTCAGGAGAACAGGCATGCTCATGTACTTTCTAACTTCAGATGAGCTGAAGTTCCTCAAGAACAACCATGATTTGTTTTGAGATTTCAATTAGAGGTTGATCTGACCTGCAACATCTGGATCCAGGTTTAAATATGTCACAGTTCAGGTAAAGATAAAGGGCTTGTGCTGGGAACCCACCAAGGGCAGTCAGGGTCTGGAGGCTGGAGCAGGGGCAAACCTGAGGCTGGGAGTAGCAGAGGAGTCCATAGTTAGGTCAAGACCAGGGTTGACACCAGGGGTGAGAGTCCAATTCAGGTCCCAGGGTCTGAGTTAAGAGGCAAAGTCCAAATCAAGCTGAGGTCAAGCCAGGAACTCAAAGGTAAGGAGCAGGAATGGTCATGGCAGCTACAGAAGATCTGCTTTGTGGTCTGGGACATTTCCTGGAATGCTCCTTGGATTTTTATAGGGCAGGGAGCCAATCAGGAGCCATCAGGCTGGTGTCTGTCAAACCCTAAGGCAGAAATTCCCATGGTCTGTGTCCAAATGGGTCATGACCAGTGGAGCATGTGAGCATGCAAGTTGTGATAGCTGTTGCTGGGGAGCAGCTGGGAGATGTCAGATACCTGGTAGCTTTATAAGCCTTTCAGCTAGCTATGAAACTCAGACTGGATTTCCAGTTTGTGGATGTTTGGGCTAATTTCCCTATTTCTCCGTTTGATGCCATCTGGTTACAGATGATGATCTACATAAAATTATCTAGACATTTTTTTGCAGTTCAGGTTGGATTTGGTTTGGTTGAAATTTTGGACAAATGGGCATGCCCATGGATCTGATCCTGCAAGGTGCTGAGTGGCACTGGCTCCCTGACTTCAATGGAATTAATACTATGTTAGGTCCATAGAGTTAGGAACTGGGGTTTCGTCAGCTCCTTTTGCTCCTGTCCATGGAAGCGTCAATTTAAGGGCATGTACTACTTGATCAGGAAGGGCAGGTTTCTTCCAAGTACTCACCAGGGCACTGCCCAAGGAAAGAGGGAGGAAATAATCACAGAAGCTAGTGATAGAAATTACCATTATCCATTGTTCCCAACAGATCCTAGTGTTTAGTCAAGTCTAGTTCTAAAGTTCCCAATTGGCATGGCTCCCACCATTCGCCTCTAGAAGATTATTCCACAGCTCACTGTTGGGAAATATTTCCTCATATTCAGCCTTAAGTTTCCCCATCTTTATCTCATCCCATTACTCTTGGTAATACCCCCCATGTACCACCATAAATAATTCCTCTTTTGCCTTGATGTTTATAAACTGCAAATATTTGCAAGCTGTTATCATGAACCCTTAGTCACATCTTGGCTAAAGTGTACACACTTATAATCTTTCCTCAGAAGTTGACACCCTCACCCCAGGCCTCTTAACACAGTTTTCAACTTTTCTCTGAACTCCTTCCAAAATGTTGCTATTTGTTCTGGTTATGAGGTGCCCTGATCTGAATGTAGCATTCCCAGGGCAGCCCAACCAGATCTATATAGGGAAATAGTCTTACTGGCCTTCTCCATGATATGAGTTTTCTATGCTTGCAGCCCATAACTGCATTGACTGGTTTTGCAAATTTACTTCTAATTTGCTGTCTGCTACCTTCCCTTACTGCTCTCTTTTCTCTTTGCCTCTGGTTGGAGCAAGGGGTCCCTCAGCCTGGTCCCCTTCTCATGGTCCCTTCTGGGTTAGATGAAAGAGAGAAAATATCCCCCTCTCCTTGCAAGCTCTCTCTGGCCTTCAGTTTAAATGAGTGAAATTGAATGTGAAGTCCCCTGGCTGAAGAATCACACTGGGGGAGAATAATATATATATTTAGAGCATGAAGTTCTGATACCTCGACGATCCCTTTCTTAACATAATTTGTCCTTTATCTCTTGTTCTGGCTGCCCTATAAAGTGGAGGCTCATCCTGGAAATGATAACCCTATTTTGTTAACGGGTGAAATCCAGACTCCATTTAAGACAATAGCAAAACACCCATTGACTTTCATGCGGCCAAGATTGCACCCCAACAGTTTTTTGCATTTATCTGGGCTACCCCGTTCCAGTGCACACCAAAAAAAAAAAAAAAAATGGAATTCAGTGAAGCTCTAATGTCACAGAGGGAACAAATGCCAGAGGTAGGGGGTGGGTAAACCTCAGAGAGCTCAAGGGTGCATGACTCTCTTTAACAAGTGAGAGCAGCTGACTTCAAACATAGCTGATTGTGGAACTTTTACTGAAGTGTCTACCTTCAGTGATCATTTCCCTGCCCTGTTCCATAAAGGGGAAAGCCAAGGTCCTCAGCAGACCTTTTATGCTCCATCGCAGGGAGAGGGGAATGAAGATACTGGTGTTCTGATCTGTCCTTTATGCAACAACATGTGCAAGGCTGGGGGAGAGGTTTCACCTTTAGAAATCACATCCACTTCTGTGCCACCATCTTCTCCAAAACGTTTCCTCCAAAAAGAGTGGCTAGAAACGGGCAGCTAGCAAGATTATCAACATCAAGAGCTGGTTTCTGGAGATGAGGCTTCACAACAGCTGCCTTTGGAAGAGCTAGGGTGGATGAGAAAATATCTTTTATTGGACCGGCTTCTGTTGGTGAGAAGAATAAGCTTTCAAGCCACACAGAGCTCTTCTTCAGGTCTTGGAAAGGAACTCCCATGCTAGGTTTACATTACCCCTTACTTGGCTTAATTTATGCCATTCAGGCGTGTGAATAAGCCACCCCATGAGTGATGTAAGTTACACTTATCTAAGTGCTGGTGTGAACAGCTTCTTGCTGAAGTGGATTTATTTCAGTGATGGAGTAGCTCTCTCTCCTGTTGGCATAGAGCGTCTACACCAGTCACGCTACTGTGGCGCAGCTGTATCATTGCAGGGTTGGTTGTGCTGATGTTAACCCTCTAATGTAGATTTGTTCCACCTTACATATTGCTTTGACTCTGAGGACTGATTGGTTAGCATAAGCAGTAAACACATGATGTAAGGGACCATTCAAGATAGAACGACCTGATACTGCTGCAGCTAGAGGCCAAAAAGAGGGAGTTAGGGGCTATAGCTGGTAATAAACCATAAATCCAGTGTCTCTGTTCAGTTCATGATTTTTGGTGTCAAACAGAGCAAAGAATTTAAGCTTCCAGGTACATCTTTCATAAGTGTTTTCTTTGAGAATGAAGACTGAGAGGTCAGATATAGAGTGATTGCTTTGTGAAAAGTGTTCCTCACAGGTAACAGTGTTTTCATCTTTGGTCATTTTTTTCTACGTGAGTTCATTCAAGGGTGTGGTGATTGTCTGGTTTCATCTACGTAATTGTTATGAGGACATTTAGTATATTGGACAAGGAATACCACATAGTTCGATAGACACATGTAGGATTCATGGATGTTGAAAGACGTATTGTGAGGGACGTTGACATGTCTACAGGTTTGCCATATGTTGGTATGGAAGAGTCTAGTGGTGCTTTGAGTTGCTGGGTCCTGGTTCATAGGGAGCTTGCCTTCGATGATGAGTTTGAGGGTGTCTGAAGGCCAGAATAAGGAGTTCATGAAGATTTCCCCATCAAGTCTGGGTTGTAATTGTTGGATAATACTGTGTATGGGCTCTAGTGTGTGTGGGGGTAAGTAACAATGAGAGATGTTCTGTCGGAGCAGGTTTTATTTCTGTATTCTGCTTTTGAACCTCGAGGTCTGACCACATATTTCAAGGTGATGTATCCCCTATAACATCTCTTCAGTTATAGGGGTAAAACGGTGAGGGGTCGGGGGAGTGGAGAAAGGCACAGTTATTAGTTCCAAGCTGTGTAATTTTACATTCTTTTTTATTTCCCGCAGCAGGGAAACCCAACCCTTTTTGGCAAGGTGGACCTCCCAGCCACTACAAATTAGAGCTCTGAGTGGCAGCTGTCCTAGGGCTTCTGCTCTCACTTATTGACACATTGCCATGCCTCAGGCTGCAGACTTGTTGATGCGTATTTCAGCCATTATGGCACTTTTCCTTTGATGCAGAACATTTAATTATTTCTATGTTATTCTGAACCAATCATCTTTACTTGTCCCAGTTGGCCTGGGGCAACAACAGGAGCAAAAGAAAGCAGGTGATTATAAATCTGCTGTAGCTTAGGTGCTGTGTGGAGGGCTATCCATTCAAATGTGTCTTGCTGCACTAAAGGGCAGTGTGACATTCATGTGGATGAAGCCTTTGCTGCCTTTATTCAGCAATAAGTGAGAGGGAATTGAAAAGGCCTTACCTACACCAGGTAGGTGTGTTAGACACGTCATCTTGTGACAAAGGGAGGTCATAACTTCTGGGTTTTATTCCTAGTTCTGCAACTGACTTGCTCTGCGACCTCAGGCAAGTCACTTAGGTGCCTTATTCACACTGGAACGAATGGGAGTTATGCATCTAAAAACTTCGAGGACTTCTTTCCTGAGGCCTGATTCTCTTTACGGACTTTCCACCACTCTGGCAATGATAAAGGGCCAGAGACAGAGCAGTATCAAAGGACCTTGAAGATAATGAGGTCCTCGGTGCCAGATTCTTTGTCTAGGAAAGGGGAAAACGTCTTTGCAGGTGTGTGGTGAAAATGAATGGACTGCTCCTGCTCCTCTAGAGCCAGTAATAAACCTCTTGTTGACTGATGATACAACGGGGGGGGGGGGGTGTCTGAATTCGTTATTAAATATATAAAAGCACAAAGTACCGTTATTTTGCTTTATTATAAAAACTTTGTGTATATTGGCAAATTACAAGCCAGGGGAGTGTCTCTGTGAAAAACCTGGTAATCTAAGCCAATTGGACTTGACTGTATAGTGCTATCACCCGTGGGTTATGGGCCAAAAGAGCGTATACCAAGAGAAAAACAAAGGTAAAGCCTTACAAAGTCCATCTGGTGCTAGTACAAATAGCTGAAGACTGACTTGGGGGCGGTGGGGGGGGGGGTGATGTTACAGTAGATCACATTAATGCACACCTACCCCATGGCCACATATACACAGCCTTAGGCAGTGTTGCAGGCAGATTGGCGGTCAGGCCAGAAAGCATTTTACCATTGAAAAAATATTTTGAATATGATGAAACTGCCACCCCTTTATAATTCTCAACGACGTGGGCTATCCTAAAAATAGGTCACATGTTCACAGCTGCACAGTTTGCAAAATACATTGCTCATATTATACCCATGCTTGGTGCAAATGGGTGCTTTCACATTTTAATTTTCTTGATTTTATTAAATAAACATCAATATAAATAAATACATATTTCTAATCACCTTAGTTGCATGAATAGTTCCATTGGTTTTTAAGGCACTACTTGTGATTTATGACATCAATTTTTGGGCTTTTTTCCACCAGATTTATAATAAATATTTCCATAGAAAGAGTTAAATCGGGGAAGTTCTATGGCCTCTGTTATACAAGTTCAGTCTAGATGATCATAATGGTGACTTTTGGCTTTATAATCCATGACAAATAATTTGATATACCACTGCTTTTTATATAAGAATAGCTTTACACACTGAGTAATGTCATGAACTCACCAGCTTAAAGTTACATATGTTTTTGCAAGATCTTTTGGCTTGTTTTGCAAATTCTATATTGCAAAACCTCACCTATCTTGGATTTACATATTTAATACAGACCTAACCTATTGGGAATTTAATTTATATACATTTTTGCATCTTTGTTGAAAAGTTTAATTTATTATGGGGAATTCCACTAAAGCCGTTGGGAATTTTGTGTCAAAAATCAATAGCTATTGCACTTATTGGTATCACATTTTTTAAGGGTTCTGCTGATTTACATATTTGTACAAAGGAAGAGATTGCTAATTAAATGCTACTTTTTCTTCTAACATATATTCATTATTCCAGTTAAGTACCATTTCTCTCTGATCTAACAAGTTCTTGCTGTTCTAAAGAAATGACTTGCCCATACAAAATCTTCTCTCTATATCAATACAGAGTATAAATCTTTCCCAACGTTCAATATGAAAATGTTTGTCTAATCATCAGAAAAAACAAAGATTTAGAACAGCCATTGTGAATAATTAATAATGGGTTTTAAAAATAAATAACAAAACATAAGGAATATCTTGTTATGGCACAAAATGGAATAAGATGTAAATGTCATTTAGAAATGGGCTCTGCATCATAGATTGTCAATGTATGCTGAAAACATGGTGCAAACATAATCCACAGCCAACAATGCAAAGAAATTTATCGTTTTCTTTTAAAATGGTTTTTATCTGTGTATTCATAATGTAGCCATCATATTCCCTAGAACCAGTCCACATTTTTTTTTAAAAAAGCATGAACGTTAGTCATTTTTTAATGTCTATGAGAAAAGTAAAAAAATGACAATGAAAATTTTCATCAGAATCGGAAATTAAAAAAATTTCAACTGGGCTCTATAACTGGTTGTAAAAACATGTTGTGAACATTTAGTTGAAATAAATGTTTTTTTTTCCCCTTTATCAAAATTAAAAATGTTGATGAACCTTTTTGTCAAAAAATTTCTAATTTTAGGAAAAATTGACCAACTTTGATTTTCATACTGATTTATGAACTAATGGGCAAAAAAAAAAAAAAAAAGCTTTAAAACTGTCAGTTCTTAAGGGACCCAATTGTGATGTCACTCCGGTTTGACACCAGTATAATTTCAGTGATCTCTGTGGAATTATACTCTGGCCCAACTGACTTCAATGGGACTTTGATCATTCTCTCAAACTGATTTTACAGTTGTACACTCACTGAACCAGAGTGGGATTACCTCAGATTTACAAAATTTACAAAATGCAGAATCAGCTCTTAGTTCTCCAAGTACCACTTTGGGGAGTAGGAAGTAAAGGAAAGCAAGAAATCACCTTTGAAGTCCATATAGACGTGTTTTACTGAAGTAAAAATTAAGGGATTAAGAGTTAGTGCCTCACACCTGCTCCATCCACTTTACACCCCCTTTTACACTTAGTAGAAGGGCTGGAATGCATAAAGGCATCTTAAAACTCAGTATTTGACCAGGTGAGGATTCCTCTGGTGCATTACTGTGGAGGACTACCGTAAAGCTGGTCCCCTTTCCAAGGACCCCCTTGCAAACCATGGCATAGGGGGTGTGTTGGATGTAGGTCTGCAACCCATAGCACTGCAGTGAATCCAAACAATGCTGCATCCCATAGAACAGCCTGGGGAGGAAGCTCTAATTTAGACAGACCCCAGGGCTGCTTTATGTCAAAAGCGTCCACGGCCCAGGGCACAAAGATAGTTTAATGCTCCTTTGAGGTGCAGCGCAGAACTGGATCCTAAATATTAACAACATGCAACATGTAGCAATGTAATGTAAAAAAAAAAAATCCCACACAAGAAGCTCATTTTTGAATTTATCTTCATGAAATAACACCCCAGTTTCATATAGCTCCAAGCAAGTCATTTTTACTGACAGAAATGCAAGCAAATCATTAAACTAAGGGGTCATACTCTGGACATTTTGTCATATGTACAAATTAAAATAAAATATTTGATCTTCTAACTTGCAAGCAAAGAAAACAAAAAGGGATTATTAAACCCAAGGCACTCAAGAGGGCTGAGATTCTGGACTGTTTCTGGTGGCTGTTTCCAAGGGGAAAAGCTGTTTTTGTATGTTTTGGTCCTATTTTAATAACATATGGCCAGACCCTTCAAACTCTTACTCACGCTGAGTAATACCCTGCTCTGGTTGGATCCTTCACCATTAACGTCAATGCGAGTTTTCCATTGACTTGAATGAGAGTAGGCTCAAGCCTTTTAGGAGAAGTTAGACTCATAGACTAAAAGTCAGAAGGGACCAATATGATCATCTAGTCTGACTTCTGCGCAGTGCAGGCCACAGAACCTCATCCACCCACTCCTGCAATAAACCTCTAACCCAGGGGTGGGCAATAAAATTTGCAGGTGGGTTGGTGGGGGCGGCAGAGAGCCGAGGGGTGTGGGGTGCACAGAGCCAGTTAAGAATCTTAGGAAGGATTTTGGAAGGAGTCGCAGATAAAGAAGCTCTTCTGATGAGAAAGAGAAATACCAGAGTTAAAATTTCCAAGGGTATGTGTTATTGCTGGATATATACTACTGCATCAAGGCTATGTATCTAGTGCCTTCTCTGATTACATAGTCATTGTGCTACCCATATCTTCCTTATTGCTTTGTAAAGTGCCTCTCTTGTGACAGGACCTAAATAAAACCATGTCATTTTCTAACATCTGATAAGAAAACAAACTTCATTCCACTGAGTGTATTTTTCTTTAAATGCTTTAAGATTCCATGATTCCAGGGTTTCTGGCTTTAGGATTTTACTGAGGCTCAGGTTCATTTCATATTCCAGGCAAATATGATATGTGATCCAATTCACTAACCAATTAATTGTTCTGCACCACCTATTCCCAAGTCACTTTCCCTACATTGCCACAATTACCTGTATGCCCCCAGCCCTGCAAGGTCTTTGTGCACAGAATTCAATGACAGTTCCTGCCAAGTTCTGACTATAATTTAGCAAAAGACAATCAGGGCACAAAAATATCGTGGTCTGGTTGCTTGGAAATTAACTTTTCACCTATGAGATCATGGTTTAATTTCACCGTAGAGGGGAGTGAACAAAATTAGTACAATCATATAAGACTGTACAAGAAAAGTGATTTGCAGTACCCCTTTCTATCTGTAGGGGTTATCTTTGTTATAACAAAAAAACCCAGACACTCAGAACAACCAGACTCTTTGCACACAGGGCTGGATCAGAGAGCCCTGTAAATCTTGGTGGTTTTGCTTTGCAGGGGATTGTTTTATGCCTTTATTGCTTGTTTTATGCTTGGATGCTACATTTTGTTCCACCAGTAAACAAGGGTGCCAATATTGCAGTTCAAGTTGTTGGAGGAATTCTGTGCTTAACCTTTTATTGGACAGTTGGTTTCGGTAGAACTAGTTACTACCTTGGTTAGGCAACTGATTAGTGTACACGTAATTGGCATTTGTAGTCATTACTAGTCAAAGAAGATATGCTGCGTAAACATCTCCTATGGGCCATAGTCTCACCTTCCAGAAACAATCCCACTAGAGGGCAAATCATGGGTCAGAACCTCAGCTGATGTAAATCAGCATGGCTTCATGACATCAGGAGAGCTTTGCTGAATTACAGGAGCTGAGGTTCTGGCATACCATGTGAGGAACTCTTGTGACTTTAAACATATGGAATTCCAGTCTGATTTTTCACTCAGGGGGAAGGTATTGGAAGCCTCCTGGAGCAAAAAGAGTGCATGGATACTAACTCCTGCAAAAGCGAAGGATCTGCAGGGAAATCCCACAGATCTTCGTGCCCCTATGCAGAGTATCAGTTCTCTCTATAGGCCAGTTTCCCCTTCCCTTCAAGCGGTACAGTGCCAGGCATGTTTTGATGGGCCTCTCCAATACTTTTGTGCAAAGGCCCTTCTTAGGGGTATGCACAAGTATAGAGCTTAGTATATGGTTATCAGTGAGGATATCTGCTGATTTTGCGAGGCGATATCTGTTTAATTTTAATGGGAAATGGGCATCTAGATTCCTTTGGCAGCTCTGAATATCCTCAGTGTCAAGGCTCATGACTGGACAGGATAATCACCTCATGTACACTGTTGGAAATCAGGGGCGACTTCACAGTATTCAAGTGGAGTGAAATCAGTGTAAAAATGGAGTTCAGAAAGATCAGAATCAGTCTGTAAGTCTACACTGCAGATGTGTTCTGAGAGTAAAAGTACAAGGTATAGATTAATGGTATTAGAATGGGTCTTCTCTTTAATCTCATATTTCACAGACATTTTAGTGACATTCAAAGTGTATGAGGGGACTATTAGGTAAATTCTTGAAGACAAGCAATTTCTGATTTTGCTTGTGGCTGGAGCTAGGTCTGGGAGAGAGAAACTGAAACAATCAAATAAGGTTAAGAGGAAGCCAGATTTCAAGAAAACTGATGTTATGTTTATGCTGGACTTGGCAGAGTTCTACAGAGTTTGATCCAACCAAAAATTGACTCTGCAGATGATGAGACATGATGCTTCCTCAAGTCTCTGGCTCCATCCTCATGAAATATAATTATAATTCCAGTCTGAGAGGATGCTAAGGATTTACTACTGTGCACTGCTTTCCCGGTCTTTCTATTCCTTCCTCTTTCAGGTCCTTTGTGCCCTCTATAATCAAGGGCACTTGTCATTATTTAATATTATGAACATTGATTGATTGTAGAACTGGTTAAGAAATGAAAACCTCTGTGGGGAAAAAAAAAAGGAAATTTCCAAGTTATTTTTATTTTTCAAGTGGTTGAAATGGATTCACTTCTTGTGTTTGCAATTCTTTTTCATGAATTTTGTTTTACACTTTTTTAAAGAACACAGCGAAAGTATATACTAAATGGACCTTTAACTAACCAAAAGCTGCAATATTTGGTAAATGTAAAATTTTGATAGCAGTTCTGAAATAAAAAACGGAGAAAAGAATCCATGAAATAGTCAGTAAAAAGTGAAAAATATCAAGAAGATTGGGAAATTTTCCTGAAAAATTTTACTTTGGAGAAAAAGTAGATTTTAAACCCCTGTCCTCCAGTGCAATAATAATAATAAAAAAAAGTTGAAAAATTTTGACCAGCATTCCTTAATTGTCATTTTCATGGGAAATGGCCTATAGCGGCTGATGTGCACTTACAGTGTGAGCCCTCTTCCATAGTCAATAGAAAACTCCCACTGAGTTTCATGGCCCGGAATAAAGACCTTAAACAAGAATCATAAGATAATGGAAGCCATTAAAGTCACAGAGCTCCATTTTCTAACCTGGGTGCCTAAATCCGCATTTTGGTTTGATTGAGCATAATACACTATTGATATATTTCTCCCTCTCTTTTAAAACCAACGTATATCCAATTTTCAATATGTAAAGATAGAGGCCAAAATAAATGTTTAGGCATCAAGTTACATATTTTAGGCTGATTAAATGCTTAAAACAGGTACTAAAATGCACAAATCTGTATTTGGACATTTATATTTAAGTACATCATTTTTTCAGTTCTGAGTTGAATGAACCCCAGAACTCAAAGCAAATTTAGCTCAAACTGCTGGGTTTCAGCAGGTCTCAAAATGGGGTTGAGGCTCAATCCAAAGGCTGGTGAAACTTGGCAACTGAAGTGAGTTTTGATTTGTGGTGAGACATGCAATCAGGTGGTTTCACACAATAGTTTTCCAGAAGAACATTTTGCACAAAAGTCCAGACCATTTCCGGGGGGTTCCGGTAAAATTCACATAATATAAAAGTTTAGTGAAATACAGAGACCCTTCAGGCAATTGTTACATTCATTGTTCAAAAAACAAACAAGCTGTTTGAATGTGACAAGAAGAGTCTATTTAATCAGGCAGATCTGACCATAGAGATTAATTTTGTTAAAGACACTTACTCACAGAGAAAAAGTAGTTGGGTCATCCAGAGCCCTTTGAAAATTTATTGCTCTACTCAGGAATTCTGCAGAAATACCAGGACAGGGAATCTGAGTAGTAGGGTGTTGTGGCAAGAAAAAAAAATAAATGGTGTTATCTTGATAGCCAGATAACACAGTATCTGTTCACATAAAGTCATTTGGAGAATATTGTTTGAGAAAACCACTTTGCTTTGGACCCATTCCTTCTTCTTTCCGTCTTCTGATAAAAAATCCTAAACACCAAGCAGTTAAAGGCTGCCATAAAACTGAGAAGAAACACTGACGCTGGTGGTTTATCACACTCCATCTGGGAGGCAAGCCAGCTCTTCCTACTTCAAGTTTATTTCTCCTACTCTGCTTTACCTCAGATAATGTCTCATAAATAGTTAAGAGGGTCATTTATAAACGTTTCAGAATGGTTATTGCTCTCATCATACAGAGCTTTTAGGTCATCTTGCTTTGAGATAGTGAACGTTCAGTTAAAAAGCAAAAGCAAAATGTAATAATTATTTGATTTGACTTGTCCACTCTAAGTCTGGAAAGTAAGTTGCACATTGTCATTTTCCCCAACTTTTTTTTTTATTATAAAGTTCACATTCAAACGTAAAGCGGGCTTGTTAATTTTCAAGGACGGCGGGGGGTTCGCCCTTTTAATCAACTTTTGGCTGGAGATGTCTAAATTAAGAACTGAGTTACGCATAGAGTTGCACCAGGTTAGCGAAGATTGGTTTAAAAAACAATTTAATTAAATGGGTGAAAAGACCTTGCCATGGACACTCGGAAATCAATTTATATAAATTTAGTTTGAGGCCTTTGCAATACACTAAATTTGATTCCTAAGAGTCTATACAAGGCAGCTCTACTGTGTTAACTAATTCACCTCTAGATAGTTATTGAAGCAGGACTAGATCAAAGCATACTAATGAACTGTGTTAATGCCTGTCAGAAGGGTCCATGTGGACACTTGGTTAGAGCATGGAAGAGGCACACCCCAGCTTGACACAAATGAATTATTCATGTAGATCAGCAACCCAGGTTTAAATAAAAACATTTACACAGGGCTTTGCACCAGTTTAGTGAAACTGGTTTAAAAATACACTGTCAGTTAATCTGATGAAAGCTGGGGTGTAGACAAGGCCGGGTCGTGTGGCTGTGCTGCATGGTGCAGTGGAGTCTTCAGGTGACCGAGAACTGCTCTGACCGCTCCTGTGCTATCTGCAGGGGGATGTGATTAGAGAAGAGGATGCCTGGCAGGGCCACCCTTATGTCCTGCTCAACTCTGCCAGCAAATATAAGAACTTACAGGGCTAAAAACTTGGCCCATAAGGCTTCTGAGCCACTGATGTCTCCACCCCTTCATAGAAGGCTTAGGTGAGGCTCTTGTGGGAGGACCCAGTAAGGCTGGGCCTGCAGAAAATATTGCCCGTCAGGACCTGAGTGGCAGCTCTTCATAGGCCACTGATTGGCTGGCATTGGTATTTAAGCCAGGAAGCCATGTTAGGGAATTGTCTGAGGAACAATACAGACTACCTGCCTGTCTTGTGTGTGAGACATCCCAGGCTCCAGCTTCTGATACTTGATTTTTGATTTATCCTCCAGCCTGTCTCAAACTCTGATCTCCTGGTAACCGTACCTGTCTGCCTGCTGCTGTCTGACTCCTGTTTTGCCCAATGGCCTGTCTTGGACTCTGGCCTGCTGGTACCCATCTTGGCCAGACTCCTACTCTAGGTCTGACTGTCCATGACCCAGCAACGACAGCATGTACATCTAACGCACTGCATAAATAATAGCAATTCCGTATCCCCTTTTATGGCCTAATTACTAATCTGGTCATCAGTAACCCTGGGAAATTACTGTGTGCTGGCCTTACGCAGCCAGTCTCCTTTCTGGTCTGGTGATTTCCTAGTCACAGGTTGTATCTGAACGACAAATCAACTCCAGCCAGTTCCACCTCCATGGGTGTTACTTGGCAGCATTACTTTTGGCTAGCCACCAGGGGAAGGCCTTACAAGACTTTATACCACCATGATTTCTTCACACCACGCCTGTGAAGTAGGAAAGTATCATTAAAAACGAGAGTCCTGTGGCACCTTAAAGACTAATAAATTTCTTCGGGCAAAAGCTTTCATGGGCTCCAACCCACTTCATCAGATGCATGAAATGGAAACAACAGTAGGATGAAAGAGTACCGTAATAATGGCAAGTGCTGACAAAGTCAATTCAGTGGGGCAGGTGAGGCCCAGTCACACCTGTGGAATAGAAGGTGAGAATGTGTGAAGACCGACAATTACTTTTTGTCGTGCGATAACCATTTCAAGTCCTTGTTCAGACCCCGTCAGATTGTGTCAAGTTTGCAAATGAGCTACAGCTCTGCAGTGTCACGCTGGAGTCTGCTTTTGGAGTTTTTTCTGCAGGAGTATGGCAACTTTCAAAGTTGCCACAGGCCTCTCGATTTTTGCTGTATACAGACAAACATGGCTACCCCTCTGGAACTTATTACTCTCATTATACAGATGGGGAATTGAGGCACCAAGGCTATGTCTACACTGGCAAGTTAGTTCGAATTAAGGAAGCTTAATTTGAACTAACTTAAGTGTTGGCTACACTAGGCTTTCATTAGTTCGAATTAAGGGCTTCCTTAATTCGAACTAATAAATTTGCTTATACTTTTTGAACTAACGGTTAATTCGAACTAGTTAGTTCGAATTAACCCAATGTGGCCATGTTAGTTTGAACTAAGCGCTTAGTTCGAACTAACTGGCACATTGACCTTAGTGCAATTGTCTAAAAAAGCAAGTGTCATGCATGGCACTTGCTTAGTTCGAACTAAAATTTGCTAGTTCAAACTAAGTTAATTCGAACTAACTAAAATTAGTTTGAATTAGTTAGTTCGAATGAACTAATTCGAAATAACTTTGGTACGTGTAGACATAGCCAAAGAGATTAAGTGATCTACCTAAAAGCACACAAAAAAATCTGTGACAGAGTTGGGAGCCAAACCCAGATTTTCTGAATCCCAGGCCACTTAGGTACCGCAAGACCACACTTCCTCTTTGAAAGAGCCTTCTTGAGCCCCGAATGTCGTGGTAATAATAGTCTACTTGGCTAATATCTTTGACTGAAATTGAAGAAGGAGGCTTTTAAAAAAAGACTTTTACAATATTTTTTCATGTTCTCCAACAGAAAAGGATCCACCTGTGTAATCTTTTGAGTTAATTTTCTCTCGGGTCTTGTTTAACATTATGAACATGGCAGCTTGTATCCTTTTATTACTTGAGCTAAATACGATTCGTTCGCTGTCTTCTAGCTAATGTTCTCCTTATCCATATCAATAAAGCTACTAGGATATAATGACTTTATAGGCTTCTTTTTTTATTACTCCAAATGTGTTATTTGCATGACTTCATTGATTGCACAATTAGCAACTGAATGTAACATTGAGTAGTATATGTTGCTACATTACTATTGAATACAAAATAGAAATGACAAAATATTTACTTGTAATATAATCTTTACTTTGCAGTGATGCTTGGAAGACCACCGAGAAGAATATTTTTTTGAAGTAAGAGGCAAAGTGAATAGAATTGCTGTCCTGTTGTTATATTTGTTCTGGACTCTTTAGGGACAATGACCGTACGTCAGATTCTGACTGACTGTCTGTGGCTTTAGGGAAGAGTTCTTTACACCCCAAAATGACTCCTGGTGGATTTCTCTTGTTCACAGTTCTGCTGTAATGGAATTACATGGTTTAACCATAAGGAGCTGGCTTGAGTCAATGGGTATCGTCAAAATACTTTGGATTAGAGCCTGACAAGATGTGTCTCTTTACAGTGGTCAAAATTAAAAAGGTAAAAATATCAGTAGTATTCTGATTAGATAAAAAAACATGTGAGCTGATATTTATTCAATATGCCTACTTGGAAAGATAAAGGGCCAAATCCTTCATTTTTGTCCATACCGTGGACCAGTGAAGCATAGTGTGTGTGTCTATTCTAGTGTCTATGTTCGTTCCACGTGTAGGACTTCCACCACAGTTCTTGTCCAAAGTCTGCTGAAGTCAGAGAGTTTTCCCTTGACTTCACTGGGTTTTGGGTGAGGTGCCATCAGAGTGCTGCATGTGGAATGAACACAGACAAGAAATGAGAGTCAAATTCCAAAGGGGTAGCCGTGTTAGTCCATTGTAGAAAGACAACAGAGTCCTGTGGCACTTTTAAAGACTAACAGATTTATTTATCGCATGAGCTTTCGTGGGAGAAAATCCCACTTCGTCAGACACTTTGAAGAAATGAGAGGACTGCTCTGTGGTTCATAGCTCTGCATTCTGGATCATAAAGGAGAATTTTGTCCCAAGGCAAAATCTTAAAATTTTGCACACATCCCAAAAGTAATTTTTCTTAAGCTGGCCAGAGTAGCCAATTTCTTTATTATTTCATAGTGTTTATACCTGTGTATATCTCCTGGCTTCAGAAAAGACTTCCTGGAATTACGTACTAAGATATGTAGGTCAGACTAGTTTGTAATATCTGACTTGAAATGCTAACTTTTTTCTAGTTATATTTATTTTTGTCATTTTGAAGTACTATTTGATGTTTTCAAGGAAAAGCAGTTTCACCTGTATAGCATCAAGGATGCAGTTGCCAACTCTAGCTTTTTTCTTTTTTTTTTTTCTTTCTTTTTTTTTTTTTTAAACCTCAGCTCCAGGAGCCATGTGGCTCTATTGGAATCTCATCTCAGGATTTTTAAAAAAGAGGAAATATCTAGCAAGGGAAAGCTTGGAAACATATGCCTAAAGGCTCAGAAAGCAGAAGGCAAATCAAAAGTACCCAACATTTATTATCCCATAACTTTTAGGGGTCTGACTCCTGATCCTTGAATGACTCTGGTAATACAGAACTACAGAAGATAATATTACTGGGAACCTGCAAGCTGGACAAAAGAGAAGTGAGATTGTACTTGAAAAGAGGAAATGAAATTGTAAGTGGGCCAGCTATCGTCTTTTTTTTTACAGTTTTAACTTTATATTTGCACACGTACTAAGGGAAATCAAAGTAACACAAGACTGGGAGGCTGGAATCCCTGGGTTCCTCATCTCTGACACTGATGTTTCGATGGCTTTAAGAAAGTCACATGCCTTCTGGGCCTCAGGTACACATTTGTAAAATGGGGTTAATAAGACTTACCTGTCTCACAAGAAGGCTGTAAGCTCTGGTTAATGTTTTTAAAGCACTTTGATGATGGAAAGCTCTGAAACTGCCATGTGTTATTTTTATTGGGCTCAAACCTACAGCCCCGACTCTCTGGGACAGATTATGACCTTTATTCATATCAAGTATTAGTTAACCCCACAAATGATCGCACTGATTTCAATGGCTATGTCTACCCTTGGTAATTTAAGTCGACTTAGCATGTCCACACTTAAATTTAAAGTCGACTTAGGGGGGAACTTACAAAGTTGACCTAGAGCGTCCACACTGGATGCCTAGGTCAACTTCTAGGGGCTAGGGGGACCTTGGGCAGGTCCACGGTGGCGGGGGAGCACCCCTTGCCAAGTGCCAGGGGGCTCAGCCTTTGCTCAATTGTACCTGAGTACAATGGGGCAAAGGGGGACAGGGACCCTGGCAGGGCATAGGGGCAGGGTGGGCAGGGCTCTGCCCTGCCCTTTCGGGGGGCATGCCAGGCTCTCCCTGTGCCACTCCCGCTGGCAGGGAGGGCAGTGGGGGAGTCCTGGAGAGCCCTAAGTCGACTTAGAGGCGACTTAGGGCTACTCCATGTCTACATTGGCTTAAGTCGACTTTAGAAAGTTGACTTAAGCCTAAAGTCAACTTTAAAGGAGGTTTAATAAATTCGACTTAATTTTCCTTAAGTCGACTTAAGCAAGCTGCCTAAGTCGACTTAAGACGCAGTGTAGACGCAGAGTAAATTAAGTCGACTTAAGCAAGCTTAAATCAACTTAATTTACAAGTGTAGACGCACCCATTAGGACTAGTCATTGTTTAAGATACAATTTAGTGTGAACAATTAAAAAGTACAGTCTGGCCTTCACTCTTAGGTAGGCAAAACCCCTTTCAGTGCAACACAGTCTAGGTTGATGCGGGCGTATGTTATTACTTATTCTTATTTATTTGAAAAATAAATGACCGTAACATTTACTAAAGTACGTTGTCTGTGTTTGTAAAGATTCCAGAATTGGGTCCTGACCATTTAAAAACCCAATTAAATAGTTTACCTAAGTATAGTTCTATGCCTGTTTAGTTATCTTGAAACTTTTGCAGCTGTCTAGCTCAAATATTTCTAATAACTGGCAGTAACATTTGTTCACCAGATGAGGTAGGAGTAAGAGATAAAGGGGAAATGGACGGTATTAAGTAATGGAAAGAAGACAGGTTACATATCTCAATGTGACATGGAATATTGTAACTTAAGTTTGAAGATAAACTTTAGCTTACTAGATTACACAACTAAAATAAAATAGCAGGTGGTACTGTATGCATCACAGTGCTGGCAAAAAAGTGTGTGTGGGGGGGCATCTATCTTAATAAATTATTGAGAACCTAGTTATCCAAAGTCCTGGTCCAAGGAAACAGTCAACATTTTAGTAAAGTGGGGTTTAAGTTCCTTTTCAACTACTTTTTTTACTTCTCTACATTTTTTTGGAAGGAAAATACATGTTGGGTTTGCACTTCAGCATCAGATTGCAGATGTGGACCATTGCACGTCTTGCTCTAAATTGGCAGCAAAAATTCTGTCTTGACTTACAAACCAAACAATTCCATTAACTTCAGTGAAGTTGCAAGTGGCTCTTAAATTTAACTTCAGAACATTTGAATATGAACTCTTCCTTGCTTCATTTTGCTTCTCTTACACATTTTTCTTGCATAATGATTTGATCTTTCTAGCTCTGTTGCATTTTTGATGCATTTCAAATTCCATGGCATCTTAGCTGATTTTGCCTCTTTTCCCCCCAAAATGAATGTTTTATTACTACATTTCCATCTTTTGTAAAACAGCATATGTATCATTACTTCTTGGTTTTCATGCTATGTATTAAATCAATGAAGATCTCCACTGAGAATTCCCATAGGAGACTTATTGATAGGAGAGATCTTAAAAAAGGAAAGTTCTGTAAGGAAAAACATATTCTTGTTTTTGGGTAAAGGTAGATAGAATATTATGAATGTGAAAGTCTTAAATCTATGATCCATGCTGTGGAATCTAACTCTCCACATGTACCATGTTCAGCTATGCTTCAGTTTGCCACACAGGTAGCTAGTTTAATCTGTTATACAGCTGAGCTCAAGGAAGCGACTGAAGGATGATAGAGAGAATGACAAGAAAAACATGCTCAAACCCGTTCTTCCCAGCAGGATTTGGAGAGCTGCTGCCTTGACACCCCTATGGAAGATTATTAGGGTGTGAAACACAGGTACAGGGCTGGGATTTGTGGATTGCCAAATTTGTATTTGATTTGCATAAAATAATTACACTGCCACAAACCAATCCTTCCTCTTCACAAGAGAAAGAAAAGAGGGAGTAGAACCATCTTGGACAAGACGAAACAATACTGGTAGGAAAATGCATTATGCTCCTTTGGATAGTTTTATCACAAGATGTGGCTGATAGCATGGTGTGGTGTATGCTGCTGAAGGACAGCATATGGGTCAGTATAGCTAAATGTTGGTAAATTGAGGCTGGGATTTTCAAAGCGGTACAAGGGATCAGGATGCATAATTCCCATTTAATTTCAATGGGGGCTATGTGTCCAAATCTCAGCCTACGTGTTTTACTACTCTTTTATTTCACAGTCTGCTCTACTCTAAATGGTGTAGAACTCCAGATTCGTGTACATGTCATGTTTGCACTATGGAACGCCTACCAGCATAAAGGGACCCAACATGGTTTGGCTTAAAATCCAAGAAAAAAATGTAATAACGTGATTGTGTTCCTACCTCTGACGCAATCTGAAACAGGTGGATCTGGCACAGCTGAGGGCCTTATTTCACTTAAACCACATGTGAAACTTCCACTGACATCAGTCGGAGCTGTGCCTGAAGAGCAATGTCAACATATGGTTGGGAGTGAGCATAATTTAAAATTGACTTTGGAAAATATGTGCTTTGCTGCCTCCTCAGATGTGTAACGAGCAGGGAGATCTGTAGCTACACCTGTTCATATGTCACTTTGAGATGTGAAGGGAAAGCCCAGCTCTTGTGGACATTGTGGAAATTTCCAGCAGTCACTGAAATTCGGTGACCAGAGTGGATTTCACTGACTGATAGATCAGCAGGTTTTTCTCTCTGACAGATAATAGTAGCTGGGAGTTTCGGAGGACCTAATGGTATGTCTACAGTGAGACACTTGCGGCTGGCCCAAGTGGTCTCATAGACCACAGGCTGTTTAATTGCGGTGTAGAATTTTGCTCTAGGGCTAGAATCTGAGCTTTGAGACCTTCCCATCCTGCAGGACCCTGAAGTTCAGTCTCCATCTCAAGCCCAACTTCTACACCACAGTTAAACAGCCCCTTAGCTTGGGCTCCAAGTCAGCCAGCATGGACCAGCTGGGGGTTTTTAACAGGAGCATAAACATATCCTAAGTGAGTTAGGGGCCCAAATTCCATTGAAATTCCTTGGGAGTTGGGCACTTTCCTTTGCCTCCTTTGAAAATCCAAGCCCTTAATTTTATTTCCCTTTTTACTTATACAGAAAGCTGTGTATTAGGGAGAACACAGTAGGATAGAAATCTCCTATAGAAAGGATGTCAGATAAGTAACAAGCCTGGGAGGACTGTGCGCTATTCCTGAGCCCCATAGATTTCTTGCATACCCTGCGGCTCATCTTCTTCAGTGTAAAACGGGGAAAGTAACAGTGGTCTGCTCAAAAGAGTTGGAGTGAGGCCTAATTCATTAATATTTGTAAGGAGCACTGAGCTCCTCTGTAAATCTTTATGGTGTATTAAGCCATTTATTTCCTTATCCAGATATAGGAAGCGGTGCTCAAAACTTGTCTAATGCCCTTTGCTGGGCAAATGTGAACATTTATGTGGTTTTATCTACCTGAGACTGTACCTGTAATAAGGGAGAAACACAGGAGTGTTGGTCCTCTTTATTTCCTGGCTCCAGTCACACAGCCTGGATCAGGATCATAAAAGGTCACATACCATTGGTCAGTAAACATTCCACTGACTCACTCCAAATCCATCTCTGGCCTGGATGGCCAGCGCAAGGATCTTTGTACCATATGAACCTCAAGTGGGGCTGCATGTGAAGGATGGTGGGCATAGCAATAATACAGACCATCTTTGCATGTTGCAGAAAGTTTCTCAACCCTTGCCATGTGAGGTAAAGACTTCAGGGACATTGGTTCTGCTCCAACTCCCATTGAAGTCAGTGGAATCTTTCGTTGACATCACTGGGAGCCGGCTTGGGCTGGATGAATTCATTTTACTTTGCATGAGAAACAAAGGCATGTAGCTTTCCTATGATATGACCAGTCTGCCTGCCCCTCAGCGATCCCCTACTGCAGTGGTTTTCAAACAAGTTTTCTCGGGTCCCAATTGAAAAAAATCATTTATGCCCATGACCCAACAATTATATCTTTGAGCAATGGCTTCCAGTCTTTCAGTGGTGGCAGCAGGGGTTGTCACGACTCAGTGCCTGAGGGCCTGTGACTCAGTACTGCGTCCTGACCCTAAGTTTGAAAACCACTGCCCCTTGAGTAACAAGACTGCAATTTATTGAATAAGCCAGGGATAGTTCTATGGCTATGTCTACACTTGGTCAAATAAGTCAACTTTGCTAAGTTGACTTAGCATGTCCACACTCAAAAATTAAGTCGACTTCAAGAGGACCATGCCAAATTGACTTAGAGCATCCACACCGGATGCCTAAATTGACTTCTAGTGGCTAGGTGGACCTGGGACTGGTCCACGGTGGCAGGGGGGCACCCCTTCAAAAGTGCCAGGGTGCTCAGCATTTGCCCCATTGTACCTGGGTACAATAGGGGCTGAGCAGGACAGGGTCACTGGCAGGGCATAGGAGTGGGGTGGGTAGGACTGTGTCCTGTCCTGTGGGGAGGCACGCCAATCTCTGGCTGTGCCAGCCACCCTGGCAAGCTTAAGTCGACTTAACTTGTAAGTGTAGACGCAACCTATAAGACTGGGTTGAGTGTTTGTTAGTGGTGCGCATTTATATGGAAACCTCCTCACTCCCAGCCAGCCCTCAGAAGTCATTTTGTTAAAAGAGGATAGAGATAATTTACTTATGCCTCAGGGCTGCTGCTATTTAAACTCTGCACATTTATGTCTATTTACTCTGGTATTTACTAAAAAACCACAGGTACATTAGCAATTTCTGCACCCCATGGTATTTAAGCTGTCTCTGAAGTACAGAGCACCTCCTTAATGAAACAAACTCAGCTTTGTACAAGATGTGTCCTAAATGCAGAACAACAGGAAATGTCATAGTACTTCTTGGGGCATGTGGAATGGAAAGAGACCTGAAAATGATGCCTAAGCTCATGGACTTTGAGACCCATATTTCTAAACCGCCTACTGTTAGACACCCAGGTCCATATTTAGGTACTCATGGCAAAGTGATTTAACTTTCAGCATCACTGATCTCAGTGGGAAACGAACGTTCTCTCAAAACGCTTATTTAGGGATCCGTCATTTCCAGTTTTGGTCTAATTACTTAACAATGCTGGCTGGTTGCCCACTCGCATCCCATAGACATATGTTGGTCCCCAGGGAATCTAAGTTGCATTATAAAGGTTAAAAATCACACAAAAGAGGGAAGATCTCAGAGGAGCGCCCCCCCCCCCAACTTTTAAATGTTTTCTTGGTTGGCATTATCCATAATGACCTCTGTGTACTCAATAAATGACTGGCTGGAGTTAGTGATCCAAAGCATATCAACTTCTTTGAGCTGGTTACCAATCCCCAGGAAATGCACCCTGCCTTGTTCCCATGCGTGTGCTAGGAACTTTCTTCTCACTGGTATTACCTGTGTGCATGAAACAGAGTTTTTCAATCAGATAATACATTTGTAATGAAACGACTTTCTTTCTACTCATTTTTCTCCTCCTCTTCGGTTAATGTTGCAATGACATCTTACAGTAAAGTTCCTTATATTCTTTTGAAGTTGCTATTATTATTAATTTATTGTACGCTGGGTGTGCAAAAGTGGTAGTTACTAAGTGGTATACTGATGCATAATAATGACCAGCTCTTTTTCCCCAAGAGCTTTCAATCTAACTCAAGCCAAGGTACAATGTATGTAACAAACACTAGCAGAGAACTGGGAAGGAATAAGAGCCATAGAAATGTTCATGGAAAAGGATATTAAGAAAAAGCATGGTAAAGCCAAGTCAAGCTATAAATGGTCTGAGCATGTAATCCAGTGGAATTACACCATAGATGAATTTGGCAGGCAGCTATTAAACAAGGATCTGTATTAGTCATAGGGGGTTAAAAAGATGACATATGCTGTGTGTCTTAAAACTTGTTAAAATATTTTTAAAGCCATATTGTTTAGGAAACAGGGAAGAAAAGTAGCAAGTGCAAGCCGTTTGGGTTCAAGACTTTGCAGTGGTCCCCTTTTAAATACACAACTGTGATAATGCCACAAAAATGTTCATTCCACTAGCGGAGATGTATCAGTTGTGAATTAAAACATTTTGCGGAACACTAAATCAGATTAGAGTTAGAGTTAGTCCTCATTAGACTTGAAAACTATTCCAGCAACCTTCCTTTTAACATTTTAAAAAAATTTTAAATGTACCGTTTTCCAGTGCTGTTAAACCGTAACTAGTTTCTGATTGCCAGGCCTGTGTTAATGTGTGGTAAATGCAGTGTGATTCCAGCATCTCCCCACTAAAAGCAACACACAAATCTCCTCCCCCACCGCGTATGGATCATGGCCTTCAATAGCCTGGCACAAAGTTAGGAGGCATTAAGCCTGCAAAGAAGAAGAGCTCCAGCAGGTATTAAAAGGGGTGAGCTGCACAATAGCCCCATGGATGGTAAAAGGCCTACTTGGGTAGGCCTCCCAGCCCAGGCAGACAGACGTGCTAGGTTTGCTGGAGGAAGGCTGTTAACAATGGCAGTGTGGATGTTGCGGTAGGGTTGGAGGTATGGGCTAGCCACCTGAACCCAAGCCTGCTGAGCTACTGGGTTACAACATCCACACTGTTATTTTTAGAGTACTAGTGTGTGTCTGTCTACCTAGCCTTGGAGACATGTTCCCAACAGCAGTGTGAACATATCCTTGGATGTCCAACACCTTGGGTCAGGTGTACCACTAAGGTTTTAGGACTTAGAGTGTGAGGCATGAGGACAGGAAGGAGGCTTGCCACGTCCTTTCAGATCAGATGACATTGAGCTGATGGAAGAGAACTACCTCTGTATTTGAACAAGCATATGTTCAGTAAAACAGCTGCCAGTTTTCCACTTTAAGTTGTGGTGTCTGTCCTCACTAGGGTGTGTCCCCTGTAACCATAGCTTTCATGTTTGCAGATTGGCATCCACTGACTGTAATGATTCATCAAGATGAAGTTTGGAAGAGGAAGTTTGACCCATTTTTCAGGTTCCTCTTTTTTGGTGAGAGTAATCACACTCCCAGTCCTCGAACCGATAGAGTGTTTTCTTTTCAAATTCCCTCCCACCCACTTTTTGTTTGGTATATGGTGATCTAAGGACTGAGCAGAATACAGCCATCTTTGTAACACATTATTGCAGAACATTTTACTTGGAGGATGAGTAGGGAGGGAACGTTCCAGAGCGGTAGCCATGTTAGTCTGTACATAGCAAAAACAATGAAAGTCCTGCGGGACCTTAAAGACAAACAAATTTCTTCAGGCATAAGCTTTCATGGGCTGATGCAGCTGTGGGTTGCAAGTGGGTTGCAGTCCACAAAAGCTTATGCCCAAGGAAATTTGTTAGTCTTTAAGGTGCCACAGGTCTTTTGCTGTTGGAGGGAAAGTTATACTTTATGGCAGTTGTCTGTGGCATAATGTCTGTGTCACATGGAAAGGAAAGAATAATGGGGCAATTTGTTATGGTCGTGGATTATTTCTACTCAATAGTTACAGGAAATCCTTTTTTTCAAAAGGATTTTCCATCATTGACCTGAGCACCGTAGTCGCCTAAGAAAAGTACTTACCAGCAATTTTCTATGTATTATAAAATAAAAAGCTTTGCAACAAAATATGAAGTACATAGCTCTGAAACTTAGTTCTTTGGTGTTCTTTGTTCTTAGTTCTTTGGTGTTGGTTTCAGTGGTAAACTTCCCACTGCTCAAGTGCCATTGAGAACCATATCATTTTTCAGGACCAAACAGCAAAAACCCCTTGTCATGTTTAATGGAAATCGGTCTCAGTTGGAAGTTGAGCTTTCAGTAAATTAATGCCATTCCTGCGCCTTTTGCTAATACATGTCTTTTTTTGTGATTGTTACAGTTATGCACAAGTTCATTTAACATCTAGTAGCCATACTTAGGACACATCAGTATATGAAACAGAGAATTCCCTGCCCTTTAAATTAACCACATTATAGGCCCAGAACCTGTAACCCTCACTCTACTGAGTAATCCTTTTTCATGCTAGCAGTCTCATTGATGCACGTGGGTAGTTGGTTGCAGGATCAGGCTGGGCAATATGCTTCCAAAATAACTCGAATTCATCCTGCACACTGCACTTTGTAGCGGCATAACAGTGAAAGCTCTCTGTAGCATGCATTTGGCCGCATGAAGGATCTATGCCAATGCTGGTGTGAAGTGAAGCTACCCAGCAACAGGACAAACTCTGTCAAAGGAAATAAATTCTTTGAGACATGTTTTTTCGAGCTCTCTAAAATCAAACCCTTTCTGAAAGTAATCAGTGATTGTGATGTAGGACTTCACCTTCCCTGAAATATTGCTTGTCAACTTAAGCTGTTTGTGTTTAGTTCACATCCTAAGAGGCTGTCATTCATCCTTTGTATCACCTTCTGCCTTACGCCGCCCATTACCATCTATCATTGGCAAGCACTCACTGGTTCCCTTTTGAGGATGGGCTGCAAATGAAGGCATGTCTAGGAGAATATTTAGTGGAGGAATAAGTCTGAGGACTAAAACACCAAACCACTAAGGTGCAAACTTGTTCTTCCAGAGGATATATTGTCCATGAGCCAGAGTGAGGAGCTTTCCCACTCTCAATTGGATGAAGTGGAGGGGTGAACTATGGAGTTACAACCAGTGCATTATACACAAAAGGCAGATAAACTCTCTCTAGCAGATTATTATAAGACACATACAATCATCCATCACTGGACATGTGGCTGCTAAAGAATTCATGCAAATATTTGCTTGTATTTGTAAATAAATTCTCCTGGGCTATGCTGATGTCACTTTTTTTTATTACTCATGATTTGCTAAGTGCAACAATGTCCTGGTTCTATGCAAGACAGAAAAGAAACTCAGTCCTATCCTATAGAGCTTGCAATCTAAAAACCCGAGACTTCTGGAGGGCATTGTTAAAGAAGGGAATCTGCCCTGTCTAGTTTCCCATGAACATTTGAGTGATCGCACTTGACTGGCACAAATGCTCAGTGGAAAGTGAAATTGAAAGCTGAATGTGTAAGTCAGCACAGACCCTGAATTTTAAATTTACGTTTGTTTGCATGTGCAGCAGAAACACTTCTTGCATGTTTATCTAGCTAGAGAAAAGAAACAGCAGTATGTGTCATATCCAGCCAGTCACACCACTGAGCAACATAGCCCAATTTTCGACTATTAAATATTCACAGTGAGCTGCTCATTCCATACAGTGGAAGAAAATAATTCACCAATTTGACAGTCTAGTGAATCAAATCAAGGATATCACCATGATCTTCTCAAGGATGTTCCACAAACAGAAAAAGCCAAAGTCATTGGATACATTAATTGGTTCAGACTGCTTGCTCAGTTGTTGTGGCTACCAGTCCGAAGCAGAAAGATACTATGGAATATGCTTCCAGGGCACAACAGAACTTTAAAATTCATGAACTGACTTTGGCACTTGACTGAGAAGGGGTTATACACAGCATTTTTGTGCAGAATACTTCCTCATCTGGTGCCACTTGTTTATTGCAGTATTACTTCCTGGTGTTATAAAAAATGTAAGCTGGGGTAGTCTGCACTGAAAAGTAGTGTTCTTAATTCAGTTACTGGAAGCAATGCAGAACGATTGCACGTAGAGTTAACACTTGCATTATCTGCCCCATATGCAACCATCTGGTTCTGGTGAAGTTTCTGATCTCTCGGCATGGTTTGATTTATGTGGCAATAGCAACCGCATTCACATCATAGAAAGAGAGCACAACAGTTAATGCTGGCACTACTTAAGGGGAGAGAAAGTTCCCACTAAGGGAAAGAATCTTATGTTCTTCTTCTTCGACACATCTGTATACATAGAAAAGAAGCTATCTTTTTCAATAGTGCAATCCGATGGGGTTTGGGCCTGGTAAAGTAAACACAGTACATATTTAGTAGCACATTATGCTTTGCCTTCTTTGCATACTTCTTTCCAGACTGTATCAGAATCTGGAAAATGACACTGAAGAGATGGGTGTTACTAAGTTTTCTGTCGCAAAGAGCCTGTGTATTTTACAGTGTGGTGGAGTGAGGTTCCTACCTCTCATGGCGGAATCTGGCTCAGAATCTTCCAGTTATATAAAGTAGAGTCTGATTATTAGAAACTCAGGGGTGTGTTTACAGGGGATAAAAGCCATAATCCTAATCCAGAGTCCAGTAAACATGAAAATACAAGATAGAGTCTGGAGATGAGCTTGAACCAAACCTCCAGATCCACTTACCTTCTCCCACCACTGAAATGCAGCTGCCTCTAAGAGTGGTACTAAACAGCAGCATAGGACAATAAGTGAAGAAGAATATTGTATTCAATTGAAACATCAAAGTATCCAAGTTGGAATTTGTCTAGGATCTATGTGGTGGCAGCTAAAGCAGAATTGGGTAAGCCCTGGAAAAAGTGATTTGTTAGGGCTTGGGTGAATTTCTGCAATGTAGAAACTGGCAGGAATTTTTATTGAATCCGGCCCTAATTCTTGTGGAATCGAGAGGATTAATTGACAAAGGGAAATCTGATGTACTGCTTGGAATTTATGGAACAAAGAAATAAAATTATTGGAACCACCAGAATTGCATTAGTATGCGGAAGGCCATTTAAAATCTATATGTACAATAAGGTAGGCTTTGACACGAAGTCTTCAGAAGCATCTGAGTTGTCATTTACCATCACATGGGAACAAAGATGGAGACGCTGTCATTGGTTGGGGAATTGGAAGGAGGCTTTCTTTTAAGAAATGGGATGTCTGAAGCTCTTCGTACTTTGCAGACATCACAGAGTCGCAGAAATGTTTACAAAGCACTGTACAAGGACAGCTGGGCATTGGGAATTGTCCAGTGAGAGCTACCACTAAAGCTTCTTATGGCTCTGTTTGTACTTTCATGCACCTGTGAGCATGTATTGTTGCCTACCATGTTCTGGACACACAGCAATGGAATAGGAAAACAGTCCACCAAGTTCCCCAGCTATTTCTGAAGCAATTAGTCCAAATAATACATTCAGATACGTTCCGACTATGCACTGATCTTGTTATCTGTGACTTTAATGTCACAACTTCTATATGCTTCAACTGAGCAGAATCAATTCCATAAAGAAAACTGCAAAACCCAGAGAGCAGGTAATGAAAAGATCTATTGAGTGATCCAGTCCAAGGCCTCGCCATCAGCATTGGACTATCCCTTAAATGGCAGGATGTTATACAGAATGATGCCATATAGATTTGGTTTGTGTTTAACCAGCAGCTTTTACGGCTATGGACATTTGTTGCCTTTTTATTGCTGTTTGAACCAGTGTTTTTTTGGTGATGGTACGCAGGGGAACGGCGTACAGGTACCTTTTTTACCGGACTCGCTGCCCAGCTGGGGGCGGGGGCGGCAGGAGAAAGGAGCACTCCACTGGAAGAAGAAGGGTGGCGCAGGAAGAAGAAGGGTGGGAGAGGCATTTTTCAAATTTACTATCAAGATATGAGTACCGGCACTTTAAAAAAAAATACAAAAAAGGCACTGGTTTGAACTGTTCTCAAACATAAAGAGTAGCTAGATAGATAGGCATGTGTTGCTGTATATCTTGGAAAATTAAAAGAGGGAATTTGGTCTCTTGGTTAAAGCAGGGAAGCGGGGAATCAGAACTTACGTGTTCAGTGTCCACTTTGCCAGTCATTCAGTACATGTTCTTGGTTAAGTTCTATAACTTTGCTGTAACTCAGTTCCCCACCTGTATAACATTTGCCAGAAGATGGTGGTGATAAGGCATAATTTTTAATGTTAGTAGAAATGCAACAACAGCTGGGAGGTGATATAGAAGTGCCCAGTATTATAATGATAAAGATATTGCATTTCTATATCTATTCAGAATAACTGATTGTGAAAGATTTAAGCATAGCATTCCAGGGCAGGAATGTGACTCCAGAATTGGTGAATTCTGGTATTTCCATGTCTGGTTTATTTCTAAATCTAAGTGTTCAAGGGCCGTTTGATAAATTGTGCCTAACCTCACAGCAGGCAGATATTATATGTACTATTGGTTTGGTGATGTAAATTTTCATTCTTTTCACTCAGTCATACCTGACCTTTCAGAAAGGTCAGGATTAATGCAGCAAGGGCTCAAATGGTGAATTTGTTGCCGAATCTATTTGTTTTTAATGTAAGCTTCCAAGTGGAAAGTGTCAGTTCAGGATGAGCAGTTAAAGATTAATTTTTGCATTCTAAAAACAAGGAGGGAAGAAAAAATAATCTTCGTGCTTCATTTAGCCCACATCAAGGTCATTTTTTCCTTTCATAAAAACGGTATGTGCTTGGTTTTTATACATCTTTGCAAACAATATTTTTGTATTAAAGAAGCAATGCTAATGTTTTAAAGGCCACATTTTCCAAAATGCCCACAAAGCCTGCATTTATGCCAGGCGAGCCTGCAAAGTCTGTCTTTGTGTGTGCAGAAGCGGTACTCTCACACGTACATTTTGTGGTCATAGCTAGTCAGGCTACTTTTAAAATATGGCCCGAAGTAAGGAAAAAATCCAAGGTGCCAGCCAAAATCCTTTAATGAGAATGGAATGATGGAGAAAAATATTTTACTAGGTAATCTGTTGTTCCACATAACAAACACAATGTAAGCAGTCTCTGGAAGGGCTGGACAATAGGAAGATAGTATAAGTTAATAAAAACAGAAGATTTAAGGTGACTGGAGATAGATGAAGTTCTTGGAATTGTAAAGGAGTGTTTGAGGGTTTCAAAATCAAGCTGAAGCATCTAAACCAATGTTCTGCTTTTCAGTGAAGTGCACTCAGCATCCCCCGTTGAAGTTAATGGAAGTGTGTAAAGATATTCATGTGTTTACAGGTTTGAGTGGGTGTCAGCATTTCACCAAGAGCTGAAAGCATCTGCACTCTCACAGTTCTATGGAAGTGAGTGGAATTTGCTTGATGTGTAAAATGTTACTCATTACTCAGCCTGACTAAGGACAGCCGAATCCAGACCACAGGCACCTGAATGTCTCTATTCTGTTAAAAGCTTCCCAAATTATTCAGTTGCAGCTCATGGCCGGTAAAAATTAGAAGCCATTTATGAAAATGTGGCCCATCTATAATTACAGTGCTAGATGTCAGTACTCATAGAGTCATCTTAAGTAGTAACCTTCTTCCTCAGTTCGTTTCTTTGAAATCATCTGTGAGTGTGAAACTGCAGAGTCCCTTGCAGTTGCAAATACTGAGTATAAGCTTGCAATCACTTGTGCAGGATGAGATAATTTGAAGAGTATCAGTATCAATAAAGGGAGCAGAATCTAGCTCATAGCTATTTGTTAGCCTTATAGAGAAATAATAGTGGATGTTTGATCACAAGCTAATTGCTTGCAAATTCTTCACTTTATGAGTCCGTCCTTACAGAAGTGGCAGGGAAAGAGGCCTGCTAACTTCAGTGGGATTTGGATCAGGCTGCATATGTGTGTACATACCCTAAATATATCATGATTAGGTGATTATACACCAGACTCTGTGTTGTTAGCACTTTATTCTATTTAAGTGTCCCACTTTGCCTGTTTTGTTCAGGGATGAAGAATTGGGGTGCATTTGTAAGATTTAGATATATATGTGCTGCTTTAATCATCCAGGTCCACTTGACCACCAGAGCAGTGACCTGCAAACCTAAGTGTTATGTCTTCCTTTTGATATCCTGCCATTTTGACTTCAGCATTCACTTAAACTGCAGAGGGCGGGGGGAAGGGAGAAAGAACACAAAGCCAGCAAATTAGCATCAAAGGGCTGGTGCGAGGTTTATTGGGGCATTTACTAGTGTTGTTTTCATTATTTACACCACTGTTGATTCTAGGAGATCTCATTAAAAGTGTAATAAATGTAAAAATATTTACAAGCCAATAAAACCTCGAAAGCAAAAATAACTTTATATAGGACGATTTTTTTTCTTTTAAAAAAAATGCTGTGTGGTGTCATACTGGCCTTGCTGATTACTGATGGGATGATAATGAAAGTTTCATTCCTGATCTAGTGCAAGTGGACAGTACGGGGTTCTGGACATAGTTTTTCTAGCTACTAATTCAGATAGCGGGCACAATTTTGCTCTCACCGAATCATTGGAAAAATTCCCACCGGCTTTGAGGAGAATGGGGTTGGACCAAATGTAACATTTAATTGTAAAGGGAAAAAAAAGATGACATATGTTTTATTCAAATCTTTCCTGTTTTAAAAAGGGAAATGTATCCATGAGTTTCTTGGAAAATATGGCACTAACAGAGGGAGAATACATTCATGCTTTTAAGTTCCTCTGTAAAATATGTTTGCATAAACACACTGTGTGTAGTCAGAACAAGCATATATTTTTTTGGAAGTATGTTAAACAAGGCCAGTGTTATTTGCCAAATCCTCTATTATGGTTTTGGGAAATGCAGTTTTCTGGAAAAGGACTGAGATAAAACCAGGAAACACTTTGGAATGAATTCAGTTTGGATTTAATCAAAAAATCTTGGGAATGAGTGGATGGGGAAAAGTTGAATTTAACTCTTAAATCATCCAATCACAGTTTGGGAGAAGGAGTAACATCAGAAAGGTTTATTCCTTTGCCCCCCTTTCTCAGACACCCCTTCAAAAGTGCCAGGGAGCTCAGCATTTTCCCCATTGTACCAAAGTACATGGGGGCTGAGCAGGATAGGGACAGGGGCAGGGTACAGGAGCGGGATGGGCAGGGCTGTGTCCTGCCCTGTGGGTGGGCATGCCAGGCTCTGGCTGTGCCAGGCACCCTGAGAGGGAGGTCAGTGTGGGAGCCCTGGGGACCCTTAAAGTCGACTTAGGGCAAAGCCATGTCTACACTGGCTTAAGTCGACTTAATAAAGTCGACTTAGCCAGTAAGTCGAAGTAAATCTAGGTTTTATTAAGTCAACTTAAAATTTCCTTAAGTCGACTTATGTAGCAGCTTAAGTCGATTTAAGGAAACTGTAGTGTAGATGCAGAGTAAATTAAGTCAACTTAAGCAGGCTTAAGTCGATTTAATTTACAAGTGTAGATGCACCCCACGTGTGGATGTTCATTACTTCTGCATATCAGACTAGCCCATGAAAGTGAGGTTGGGAGCCTAATTTTAGGCACTCATATTTGAAAATGGTGGTATTAACACCAAATGTTCAAAAGTGATCTTTATAGCTGTTAGCACAATTTTGCATAACTCTAAAAACTCTGCATATGTATGTGTATGTGTGGCCTGCTAAATTTCAAATCTAGATACTCAATAGCTATACGTTTTGGCAGTTGATCTAGATAGTGATCTAAAAGGAAGGCGGGATCTAGCCGGAACCTGGGCTAAGCGTTTTGAAAAGGAAATTTCTATTTAGCTCATGCACTTTTCCTAAAAAATTGGAAAGAAACAAGACGTTAGAAGTGGCACAATCACTTAAAGAAAACATTATTATTTTTACTGCTACTAATAGGGACCAAAGGCCATAGTTAGGTTTGGGATCTCATTGTGCTGGGCATTGTACAAGCAGAGACAGTAAAGAGACAGTCCCCACTCCCAAATAGCTACTTTGTTTATTAGTCTTTAATTGTTTGAGCAATTATTTGTTGAATATTATACACGATTACAAGATGATAACACTTTGCACTTATGCAGAACCTTTTATCCAAAGTTCATAAGGGTGAGTGCTATTCTCTGTATTTTTTTAGATGTGGATGCCAACGTATAGAGGCATTAAGGGGATTTTCAAAAGTAGTCTGGCCCAAATTCCTTTAAAAGTCAGTGTGAGTAGGGCACAGAAGTTCCAAACACCTCACATAAAGTCTCATTCAAAGCGACACACGCTCAGTGACACACATTGAGTCACTGACAGAGCTCAGAGTAGAACTCGCATGTTCCATTTCCTGATCTTGTGCTTTATTGTTGCAAATGCAGGGTCTAGTCATAATTCTTCACTGACTACGAAAATTTCATTTTCTCATCTTTCTCATGCGAATGATCCACCAGTTGATTTAGGTTTTTTACTGTGACGATGCTTTCGTTTCCACCGTGACTTACAGGAAATGCAAAATTGGATGTAATCACTTTTCATAATTTGAAATGTTAAACCTGGCCATGTCACTCCAGCTGTGATACATACAGCCTGCTCTATTAAACTTTAGTGTATCCCCCGAATGGCCAGATGAGGGTAGAAATCCAGGGATTAACTTTGATTCCAGTTTAACTGCTGATAGGCGCCTGCAGTATTATAAAAGACTTTCTCCCCTCTGAAAGACATTGACTGTCTTTGCCTTTGTTTGTTTATAATACTACTGAAATTTTTAGCCAAGCATTGATTTTCCCCTTAATTGACTATTATAACCCAGGTTTGATCTATGTAAAGAATAGTGCATACAAAGCGGAGTGACTCAGCATTGGAGTTAGTTTGAAAAATGGAAACTGCTGCTTTAAATATGTTATAGAATATAGATTATGGAAAGAGGTCCATTTTCTTTAGCAATGAACCCACGCTCCAAAATTCAAAGAAATCTGGATTCTGAACATGTGATCACTGGGGAGTGCTTGAATGTGGTCCCACGGGACTCAGTGGCGAAATTCTCATTGACTTCAATGGGGCCAAAATTTTACCCAATATTTTGGCTTGGGATCTGGCTCTAATTTTGTTCAACAGTTTTCCTAGAGATGGGGGGTGAGGTTTATATTCCTGGTGATGACCAAGATCTACAAGCCCCTGGAAAAGAAGGCCAGGCTGTTTGGACTATACAAATAAATAGGGAAAAGAAGAGATAATTATTGCCATTGGACCCAATTCTCATCCACACTAAAGCCCCCCTCTATATCACAAAGAGATGTTAAGATGGGCATAGTGAGACTCAGGCCATTATCTTTTTTATGTTAAAAACAGGACGAATGTACAGAAAATAATTTCTTGGACAGAGCAAGCAACCTGCAGTTATTCACTGGCACTCTGTTACATGCAAAGAATCTAACTATTACCTAATCATCAATGTCCAGCTGGACTGAATAAAAAGTACTGTATAGCAAAGGAGTATTTTCTTTTACAGAAGAAGATATGGTCACTGATCCAAAAAACAAGGTTGTAATCTGTCCTTTAAGATACAGATTTTATGGCAATAACTCATGCCGTTGTGAACTCCAGAATGGGTTGCTGTGACCTACCATCTATGGAGCTATTCCTGATAGAGCCAGGGAAATAATGGATTTTCTAATTTACTGGTAACACTGAAACATTAATAGATAAAAGCAGTTTAGGATCAAATAAAAAAATGAAATTTCCTATATTTTCAGTGAATCAAAAATTCAAAAAGGCTCTAAACCAAACAAAAAAAAAAATCCCCAAAATTGGGGTTAAACACAATGTTCTGTTCAACTCGAAATACAATGTTTCATTTTGATGTCAAGCTTTTTGTATGTTTTAAAATTTAAAAAAAGAAAATGAAAGGCAAATTAAAAAACTGCAGAGGGCCCCGAGCAGCTCAGCTCCCCCCCCCCCATATTTACTTCTCATTATAATAACTTGCCTTTTATTATGTTCCAAAGAGGTAACTGTGTTAGTCTAGTTCAGCAAAACAAACAAGGAGTTTGGTGGCACTTTTCAAGATTAACAAATTTATTTATCTCATTAGCTTTCATGTGAGAAAATCCCACTTTGTTAGATGCTTGAAGATGAATACAATAATAATACATTTAAACCAGCTACGTATTTTGCCAATCAACTACCCCTCATTGTGAAAAGGTAACTAATGCGAGAAAGCTGTGACAAGAAATATGCCATCTACTTCTTGTGGCTCCTAAACATGCTATGCTCTTTGGCTCACTTTCTTTTAACTTGAGCCCAAGGCCATTTAATTGAATGTACAAGCCTTTTGATTGTAATCATTCAAAAGCTAGAATGTGCAAGGCCCATATTTGCATGGCAGCATGTAGGTGGATTTGAGATCATAAGCCAAACACAAGCCTTTTCCACATAAGGATGATCACATGACCAGGAAGGAGTGAAAACAAAATAGTTGCTTAGAAGAGTGCCATGTCCGATGCCTTGCAGCTGTCCCTCCTATCTACCATTCCCCCTTCTCCAAATGTAAATCATCACTCTTTTCCCTTTTAACATAACATTCATGTCATTTAAAAGCTCAAAGAGCTGAGAAAAAAGTCGCTTTGTTTAAAGAAAGCATTAAAACAAATTATGAGCATTTAATATCTGGGGAAAAAATGTCGATTTATCATAACACAGATTTTTTTCCTTTAAACATCCAAACAATCTCCCCAAAGGTCACTTTATACTGGTGAGTTTGGGGGTATGTCTTAGTTGGACTGGTCAACCCCTCTGTCTCTGGTCTGCAATTCAACTAACATTCATTGGGCCAGATCCTTGGAGAGGGCTCAAATGTATGGAATGAAAATCAGGGTGCAACTATATAAAACTTGGTAAAGCCTTCACTCTCTAATGCTTCTCTGACACATCCTCCTCCTTGCACTGTCTTAGGGTAGCCATATTGAACTAATGTCACCTGGTTTGCTGATTAAAATCTAAGCTCACCATCCCTCCAGTCTTTCTCTAGCCATCAATCAGAGAGAAAGAGTTGAGGATATTCAGTACTTTCCAGAATCAGGCATAGAATCAGCTCTTCATCTCAGACATCAGCCATCTTCCATGTGAATCCATCTTCCTGGAAAATGAATTTTGGCTGTCTCTAGACTTCCAAATTGACAAGCTCCTTATGATTAACTGGTCCCAATGAACACCACAAGATTTTAGCTTGAACAATACAAGCAGGTATATTTCATTCCAGTTATCTGAAGGATAAGGAGCAAGACTCTGAGGAATACACAAGGAGAGCTGTCTAGTCTTCTTACAAACATACAGAAATGGAGAGTGTTCTGTAGCTCTGTGAATGAAAATAAATAAGCACATAGAGACAACCACTACCAAATCAATCCATAGCCTCCATGTTTGCATTGATAAACGTTCCTGGAGAGGTCATTAATGATGAGGGTGGGCACTGAGAGAGAATATGTAATGTTTTAAACCACTAAAATATTGCCTTTAATACTACAGTAGAACCTCAGAGTCATGGATACCTCAGGAATGGAGGTTGTTCGTAACTCTAAAATGTTTGTAACTCTGAACAAAACATTGTTATTCTTTTAAAAGTTTACAACTGAATATTAACATAATACAGCTCTTAAACACTACTATGCAGAAGAAAAATGCTGCTTTCCCTTTAATTTTGTTTAGCAGTTTACATTTAACACAGTACTGTTCTGTATTTGCTCTCTCTCTTTTTCTCCCTGTCTCTCTGTGGCTGCCTGATTGTATACTTCTGGTTCCAAATGAGGTGCGTGGTTGAATGGTCAGTTTGTAAGTCTGGTGTTTGTAACTCTGAGATTCTATTGTAAATACTAGTTTAATAATTGCATTTTATTGATAAATTCCAATGCCTTCTCGCATCTCATGATATTTCTTTTTTCTGAAGAGTCCCAGATCCCAATCCCCTGTGCTCTGGGAAAGTTCAGATCTGATCTGATCCCATCATTATATCTGTGAACTTTGTCTGTCCAAAGCAGCACTGGGATTTACCTGCTTACTACTGTTTGATGCAATCCATCCATCACTTCCTTAGCATTCCTTGGCATCTCTTTCTTACTATTCTCTCCTGCCATGCCTTCTTCACAAGGTCTTTTGTGTGTATCTGAACCAGCAAAACTATACTACCCTGGAGCGTGCCAATCACATCACGGACTTTTGCATCACAACACTTTCATTTCAAATTCTGTCCCTTTGCGTAAACTAATGCAGACATTTCCTCTCAAACACCTGTAGATGCTGCACCTGATGTCTCTTTACTGCTCCTGCTTCTGCACCATACAGCATTGCTGAGTGCACCATTGTGTTTTTCATTTGGGATTTCAGTCTCAATGGCTTATGCTTGTTGTACACTACACCTGAGATGCTATCCTATACTCTTCCAGCTCTCCCAAGTCTGGACTGTATCTCACATTCACACTCAATGTTTTCCATCACTCAGTTGCCAAGGGTACTTAAACTGATCCATCTTGTTTAGTAGTACTCCCTTAATCTCTGTATCTTGTTTCCATGTGGCACCTCTACCAACCATCAGGCCTTAGTTCTAGTAAACAAGTTATATGACCTGCTAAGCAGGCATAGGTTGAAAATAATGAGCATTACTCATTCCTTTAGATCTTTTGAGAAAGCCCTTATTGCTATACCATTGGCACATAGCAGCTTCTCAGATACCCCTAATTGTTTAATATGTGATGCTTGGTCAAGAAGATTATCTTGAAAAGCCATGAAGCCATTTTTACACAACAGTTGCTTCCATAGCATTTAGACAAACAAACAAGGAGTCCTGTGGCACTTTTAAAGACTAAAAAATGTATTTATTGCATGAGTTTTGTTGGGAGAAAATCCCACTTTGTCAGACGCTTTGAAGATGGGGAATTTACACTTAAAGGCCAGATTCTGCCTCCTTAGTCATTACTCAGGCAGTGAAGTCAGTGGGAACGTTTATCTGATTCAATTGTTGTTCAATGTGATTGAGAGTTCTGTAAGTTCTGATCTGTGACTGATCTTTGAGAAATATTCACTTCCTAGTTCTCAGGAATGACTGATTCCTGACTAAATTGCTTTGCGAGGGCACAGTTCACTCTCTTTTTCCTTGGGCTTATCTATGCTTAAAATTTATAGAGGCACAGCTGTATCGGTACAGCCTGTGCCACTCTACGAGCTCCTACTGAAAAGCAGATTTTGGCTCCCTCAGGAAATTGATGGGCAGGATCCCTTGGGAGGCTGATCTGAAGGGGAAAGGCACCCAAGAGAGCTGGTTGTATTTTAAAGAAACCCTGCTAAGGGCACAGGAAGATACCATCCCAATGTGCAGAAAGAACAGCAAATATGGAAGGCTCCCAGCATGGCTTAGCAGAGAACTTGGTGGGGAGCTGAAACATAAAAGGGAAGCTTACAAGAAGTGGAAGCTTGGTCAGATGACTGGGGAGGTGTATAAAGATATTGCTCGGGACTGCAGGGATAAAATCAGGAAGGCCAAAGGGCAATTGGAGTTGCAGCTAGCAAGGGATGTGAAGGATAACAAGAAGGGGGTCTACAAGTATGTCAGTAACCAGAAGAGGCTCAGGGATGGTGTAGGTCCCTTACTGAATGGGGCAGGTATCCTCGTGGTGGATGATGCGGAAAAGACTGAAGTACTCAATGCTTTTTTAACTTCAGTCTTCACAGGGAGGGTGAGTTCCCAGGCTACTACACTGGGTAACGCAGAATGGAGAGAAGGAGAGCGGCCCTCGGTAATGGAAGTTCAGATTAGGGACTACTTAAAGAAGTTGGATGTGCACAAGTCCATGGGGCCAGATGAACTGCAGCCGAGGGTGCTGAGGGAGTTGGCCGATGTGATTGCAGAGCCGCTGGCCATTATCTTTGAAACCTTGTGGCAAACGGGGGAGGTCCTGGAGGATTGGAAAAAGGCAAATATAGTACATATCTTCAAGAAAGGGAAAAAGGAGGATCAGGGGAACTACAGACCAGTCAGCCTCACCTCAATCCCTGGAAAAATCATAGAGCAGGTCCTCAAAGAATCCATCCTGAAATACTTGGAGGAAAATAGAGTGATCAGGAATAGTCAGCATGGATTCACCAAGGGCAAATCGTGCCTGACCAACCTGATTGCCTTCTATGATGAGGTGACTGGATTTGTGGATACGGGAATAGCCATCGACGTGATATACTTCAATTTTAGCAAGGATTTTGATACGGGTTTCCCACAGCATTCTCGTCGGTGAGTTAAGGAAGTATAGGTTGGACGAGTGGACCGTAAGGTGGATAGAAAACTGGCTAGATCATTGGGCTCAGTGGGTAGGAATCAATGGCTCAATGTCTAGTTGGCAACCAGTAACGAGTGGAGTGTGCCAGGGGTCAGTCCTGGGGCCGGTTCTGTTCAACGTCTTCATTAATGATCTGGATGATGGGATAGATTGCACGCTCAGTAAGTTTGTGGATGACACCAAGCTGGGGGGAATGGTAGATACTCTGGAGGGCAGGGACAGGATTCAGGGAGACCTAGACAAATTGGAGCACTGGGCCAAAAGAAATCTCATGAGGTTCAACAAGGTCAAGTGCAAAGTCCTGCACTTAGGATGGAAAAATCCCATGTACTGCTACAGTCTGGGGACCGATCGGCTAAGTAGCAGCACTGTAGAAAAGGACCTGGGGATTATGGTGGACAGGAAGCTGGAAATGAGCCAACAGTGTGCCCTTGTTGCCAAAAAGGCCAATGGCATATTGGGCTGCATTAGTAGGAGTGTTGCCGGCAGATTGAGGGATGTGATAATTCCCCTCTATTTGGCACTGGTGAGGCCGCATCTGGAATACTGTGTCCAATTTTGAGCTCCCCACTACAGAAAGGATGTTGACAAATTAGAAAGAGTCCAGCGGAGGGCAACGAAAATGATTAGGGGGCTGGGGCTCTTGACATACGAGGAGAGACTGAAGGAACTAGGCTTATTTAGTCTGCAGAAGAGAAGACTGAAGGGGGATTTGAAAGCAACATTCAACTACTTGAAGGGGTGCTCCAAAGAGGAGGGAGCTAGGCTGTTCTCAGTAGTAACAGAGGACAGAACAAAGAGCAATGGTTTCAAGTTGCAGCTCGTGAGGTCAAGGTTGGATATTAGGAAAATCTTTCTCACTAGGAGGGTGGTGAAGCATTGGAATGGGTTACCTAGGGAGGTGGTGGAATCTCTGTCTTTGGAGATATTTCAGGTCCGGTTAGACAATACCCTGACTGGGGTGAGTGGGAGTGGTCCTGTTTTTAGCAGGGGGTTGGACTAGATGACCTCATGAGGTCCCTTCCAACCCTAAGATTCTATAATAAAACCAATGAGCAGTGGTAGCTGTGTCAATGGGAGATACTTTCTCTCCCACTGACATAACGCTGGACACACAAGCACTTTTGGCAAAACTTTGGTCACTTGGATATGAAAAAACACTTCTCTGAGTGACGTAAGTGCTAATGTAGACAAGGCCTTAGAAAAATCTACATCAGTTACAAACATCTGTACAGTGCTGTTAGCTTGCTAATGTATCTATTAAGCAATCCCTCGTAGAACATGGACTTTATTGCCACACATAGCTATGCATTTGCAAAGAAAAGTACAAATGGATCCATTCCAATTCAGTATCTGAGTGCCTTCCAGTTTCTTATTATTGCTGGAGTTCAAATCACTGCTGCTTCCCGCCCCCCCACCCAGTTATTCCATCTCTGACACTGACATTAATTGTTTTGGTCATAAAGTAGTTCTGGCAGCTGCAGGACTGTGTTATAAATCCTATACAAATGCCAAGGTATTTCCTCCAGGCATTTCAGCATATTGCTTCGTCTGGCACCTCTATTGGCACTTATACAACTCCTTGGGCTCAGCTTGCTATGAGTGTATTTCTATGAGAGAGGATGATGTGGCTTAGTGCTTCGAAAGACTAAGATTGTAAAAATACTCATGGCTTGGAACTAAGCAGTTAGATTTCTCTTTTACCTCTGCTCAGGTTTTAAGAGTATTGTCATTCTTACAGCCTCAGCCTAATGGGTGCTGTGCTTCTGTGTTGACAGATTGCACAAATTAGCTGTGGAATTGATGGACACATTTGCTACCTACATAGGCTATGTCTACACTTGTTAATTTAAGTCCACTTAGCATGTCCACACTTAAATTTTAAGTCGACTTAGAGGGGACCCTACAAAATTGACCTAGAGCGCCCACACTGGATGCCTAGGTTGACTTGTAGGGGCTAGGTGGACCTGGGACAGGTCCACGGTGGCAGGGGGGCACTCCTTGCCAAGTCCCAGGGGGCTCAGCTTTTTCCCCATTGTACCTTGGTACAATGGGGCAGAGGGGGACAGGGACCCTGGCAGGGCATAGGGGCAGGGCTCTGCCCTGCCCTGTGGGGGGGCACGCCAGGCTGTGGCTGTGCCAGCCACCCTGGCAGGGAGGGCAGTGGGGAAGCCCTGGAGCCCCCTATGTCGACTTAAAGTCGACTTAGGGCTACTCCACGTCTACACTGGCTTAAGTCGACTTTCTAAAGTCAGCTTAAGTAGCAAGTCGACTTAAAATGAGGTTTTAAAAAGTCGACTTAATTTTTCCTTAAGTCGACTTAAGGAAAGTGCAGAGTAGACTCAGAGTAAATTAAGTCGACTTAAGCAAGCTTAAGTCGACTTAATTTACAAGTGTAGATGCACCCATAGGGTGATGTTTTGTGTTGCCTGCATCCTTGAATCACTGGAAGATGTTTGTAAGGCAAAGCAAAGGGGAAAAGGGAAAGGACAAAAACTGTGTACGTTATTTTCAGCCTCTGCTTGGATTCAAACTGACCAAGGAGTTATGGACAATAAGCAGAAGCGGGTCGGTGAAACTATAATATCAGAGGTTGGGCAGCCAAGCAGTTGACAATAGAGCAATTCCACTGATTAAGCTATTGTAAAAGATGTTTTGGATTTTGTATAATACACTAAAAAAAAAAATTACATTCCCCTGCTGTGATGCCACAGCCATGAAATATAGCTCACTGCTGTCATCACATCTATGGCATCCAGTCACACTGTCTGATTTCCAGAGGTGCTGAGTCTCCACAGCTCCTATTGACAGAACGAATGTTTCATTATGAAACCCCAAACCATGGGAAACTTGGCTGGATTTGGGGCTTCACATGGAAACAAAACTAACTGGGTTACTTGCACATAGTTTGGACTAAAAAACATTTCATTGAAAGGAGATGCAAAATGTCCTGCTGCATTTGGGAAGGTATGAATTTTAAGAGACTTAATTTTGTGGGTTCATTTCAAAGCTTCATTCCAGAGGTCTTGTGTAGTACATCAGATGACTGATCTTCTAGGTTATGAAGAGCCTCAAGGATAAGGACAAGAAGACTGGGCTTCATGCAGCAGTGGAGAAGAACCCATTGGAGGGTCTCAGATGATGAAAATGATATGGTCATAACGGTGGGTCAGAAAGATGATCGCAGCAGCTTTGTTTTAGGTGGACCAGATGGGATAGAGGTGTGTGCCAAAAAGCCAAGAGAATGAGAGATTATGGTAGTCAAGATTGGAAGAGATAAGGGTATGGACAAAAGTTTTCTCTGTGTTGGCGGAGAGAAAAGTTTGGATCTTAGAAATGTCACAGGGGATGACACAGAAAGATTTTGGAACAGAGTGGACCTGTGGGACAAGAGTGGAGATGGAGTCAAAGATACCACACAAATTACAGGTCTGAGTGATAGAAAGTTTAGTCAAACATAGTTTGATTTTTAAGTCTCAGTGAAACCTGAAAAATGAACATTTCTAGCTTCAGAGATTCTCAAGCAATCAGGTCACAAATAGAAAATATGTAGTGTATTTTTCACATTCAAATCACTCAAATTTTTACTCAAACTTTCAAAAATCCATCAGTCGGCCACTTATCTTGAATCAAACATTCAAGTTTGGGATGCTATGAAGTAAGAAAAAAATTCAGCCCAGAAGGAATTGGAAGGAGAAAGAGATAAGGAAGAGTGAAATGTGTGTGTTAATGGAAATGGTCTTTTGAGTCACACCATGGATCCCGTGTGAATAATAAAGCAGCCTTAATTAGGGTGGAGGACTGAAAGCATATCAATTTCAGGCTGAGTATTTTATTACTTCCACATCTTTAAAAAAAAGAAACTCCTGTCCCTTTAACCATCCCAGCCTTTTAATCTCCCAGTTCTCTGCAGTCAGTTGCATAAAAACTTTTTGAATCAAAAGGATAATCTCCCCCTTCTCTCCCACAGAATTTAATCGCTCCTTTAGCTTCACCATGCGGTTGTGTAAGCAGTTCCCTGGAAAATGAGGCACTAGCAATATATAATTAAAGCAAACATTTGGCAGTAATAATTGATCTTATCACATAGTTGGGCTTTTTCAGTTCTTTGTGTGATATTCATAATCTGCCCATTTCAAGTTCACTAATTACAAGGTCCCTCCAACACAGTTAGGTCCTTGAATGTTTTTTGGCTTATGTTACACCACATGTTATGATGCTTTGTGCATTTGGTGGCTAGGAGGGGCTGACAGCCCTTGAGAACATGCGCTGACATTGCAGTGATTATGTTTACTACGAATAATCATTGCAGGAAAGGCTCATGCTTTAGTTTTGAGCAAAGCAAGTGGATGTGCTTAGTAAACGTACATAGTTATCACTATCAGGCCATTGTGTGGGACATAGTCAGTTCTCCAAGTCCATCGATGAACAAAATATATATGGAGAAAAAAAAATAAATGTAAAAGCAGGCATAGACTGTCCCCCATTGGTGAGTTCCCTGTGTTACATTGTGATTAGAAGATCAAGATCCAGTCCAGTGGTTCTCAACCGATGGTATGTGTACCTCCAGTGGGATGCAGAGGAAGTCTAGGTGGGATGCAGGGTTTCCATAACAATTACTAAAAATTCGCTCTCCTTCCCACTGTTCTGGCTTCCTAACAATACTACTGCATTTTTTTATGTCCTTAAAACTTACTGTAAGTGATAAATGTAATAGCAGAATGCCTGTAAACATATAAATGTCCTTCTCTGAAAAAGTGGGCTTTTTGTTTCTATCATGGTGGGACCCAGGTTCTCTGATAGAATGGATGGAGGGACGTAAGATACGAAAGGTTGAGAACCACTGATCTAGTCCAGCTCTCTGCAAAGATTATTCCCTATTGCCTGTTCATTAGTGTTTTCTATCTGTCTCATGGGTTATTATTTTTCAATAATGCTGAAAGATCTCATTCAGGATCAGAGACCCATTGTGGCAGGCACTGCACTACCATGCAGGAACATTTGGGGGCGCATTTTCAAAGGTGAGCAGGGGCCTCAAGATGCAGATAGGCACCCAAGGGAGTTTTCAAAAGTACCTGTGCTCTTGACTCCCATTTAAATCCAGGTGCCTAAATGCGTTTGAAAATCCCAATGGAGGCTTATCTGCATTGTTAACCTAAATACCTTTGAATATATGGCCCCTGGTGTTTGCCTCAAGAAGCATGCACACAAAATGTGCTGGGTGACTGCAATAAACCAATGGGAAGGACAAGGGACAGATAGATGGGTATAATGGCCATAAGATCACATGATAAAACAGAATAGCTATGTGCACAGCTTGATGGTTTCAAATTATATTAAAGGCTTATTTTTTTTAAAAAACTGTCCACTATCCTCAATCTCCTTCTATCTGGACATCTACACCTGGCTGATTTCTTGCAGATATCACAGAGCTAGAATTTTATGGAAGAATTTGAAGGAGGAGAGAGCTGTGGCCTAATGGATCAGTTCCGGGAGAGCAAGTCATGTGCAAGAGGCACCCCTTGAGCATTTTGTTGAAGAAGTAAACAAATGAGAGTACTAGACTTGTATTCATTTAGCTGTGCAAGTGAAAACCAGTTGAGCATTCTTGCTTTCCCTTTGCCACTTGACCAACAGAGAAGGAACCTCTTTTTGAATTAATTGATCAACTGGGAGTCTACAGTCTAATTCAAGGCAGCTTTCTAATAGCAGGCACAGCAGGTTCCAGCATATATGGATCCAGAGCTGATTTTGGATTTATGTTCATAGATTACTTTAAGGCAAAAAGCACTTCATTTGGGCTTAAGTAGATAATGAAATTATAATCAAGTAGGGATTACCCTACCCATCTTCACGATGTCATTTTAAAGCCTTGTTTACTTTGTTTTCTTCTAACCTGGAATGCTATTTCATTTACTAACTTATTATTTGCTTTACGCGCAGGTCACTTACTTATCATCACTAGCTACAGAACAAACAATTGCTATACAGTCATGAATAGCAGCCCTTTTTTGTAGGCACACCTGGTTCAAACATCCAAGATAAATGGGAGTGACTTTCAAATTCTCTTCTTTGCATAGCAGCAGAAAGTTTTTGACCCCTTTCCATCACATTTATGCTATGACAGCTCCAGGGCATTCACCAAGAAATGTGCCATTTGTTCAGAAATGAACTTTCTGAAACTATGTCACGTCAAAGCAAAGTTCAAGCACTGTAGTTGAATGCCTTTCCCCTTTACTTTGTTTGGCTGTGTACTATGGCAAGCAATTTTGTGTAACACAGGCAAAATTCAGCCATAGAGTAATACCACTGAGTTCTGCTGTGTTGCATTAATTTATAATAGGCTTCAGTTTGGGCCAGTTTGTTTAAATTTACTTCTGGTTCAGAAAAATCAGAAGTTCAGAGGAAATGCTCAAATTGTTTACAAACTAGCATCCTGATTCAAAAAAGCACCCAGATATATACTTAACTCTGAATTTGAGTTGTCCCCTTGATTTCACAGTCACAGGGTATGTCTACACTAGCAATTTAGGTCGACTTAAGGACCCTTAACTTGATCTAAATTACTCCATGTCTACATTGGGCTTTCATTAAGTCGACTTAAGAAATTCCTTAAGATGACTTAATGAAAGCTTAAGTCGACTTAGTAACTACCTCTCCTTAGGTCAACTTAAGGATGGTGTGGATGGGGAGTAGCCCTTAAGTTGACTTTATTAAGTTGACTTAATGCCTGTGTGGACGCCTATGTCCAATGTTAAGTCGACTTTATTAAGTCGACTTAAAAGGAGCTACTTTAACTTTTTCTAGTATAGACATACCCACAGTGTCTAAAGTTAAGCTTGTACCCAAGTGTTTGGCTGGTTCAAGGTCTCAGATTATAATACCATAAAAACCAATGAAAAACACACAATTCCTTGGTCAATGAAAGCAGCTCACTAATGAAGCTTAAGATAGGTATTAAAATGTAACTGGAAGTAGGAAGTTACCTTCTGTAAACAAATTATATGTTGATATAAAACATTTAATTAAAATGGAGTTATTTAACTGAAGCTTAATGCATGTCCTTATAAATAATTAGACAAATAGTCTGATTCCTGCTACATAAAGATAATCTCTTCTGGTTTGCTCAAACTCAGTTGAAAAATAAGCAACTAGAATGGGCCCATTTACTATGGTTTCACACTTTGAGGAATCATTTGTGCTTGTACAAAGAGGATGTTAAATACCACTTCAGGTTTCTGTGTGGAGGAATTCTGATTTGGTAGTGTTTTAATGGGGCTGACTCTTTATTCACACTAATACACTAGTTTGGCAGTATACCGGTATAATGCCATTGAGCTCAATTGAATTAGACTACTGCAGAACTGGTGCTGTGGAATGGAGAACCAAGCCCATTTCATGTGGGTGTAAATGGCCACAAGTTGCAAGGTTGTGGTAAAGGCTGCTTTTAAAAATGTATGGTTAATTGATCCTTGCCAATGCCAAGGGTTCCAAAATGATGAGTCAGAACTCAAAAATCACAGGATTGACTTAAAAATCACAAGATCTTAACAAAATAATGTATCTTGGGTTGTTCTTAATTTTCTCTGGTTTCTGAGCCTTTAGGTTACATGTGGGTCATGTTTTCAACCAGAAGGACTAAGCACTTCCTCTGGAAAAAAAAAAAGAAAGTTGAGATTCTCACAAAATCACTTGATTCCAGGAGCTGAGCCTTAAAGGAAAACAACCAGTATGGTAAGACTCATGATAAAATTGCTAGAATTGGCAACATAGCAGCTTGTTAGCTCCAATTGTGCTTTTCACGGGTAAAGGCAATGACGTGTCTATCAAATTCACCAATGATCTTTGAGTCATTTAATCAGAAAATGTATTTTTATAAGGAACATTAATTTTCACACCCAAATGACAGGAAACACTGGGGAGAGACTCATATGTGGTGATTACTGAGTGTTCATTTGGGTCCTGTTCCTCAAAGATCATCCCGCTTTCAATGCTCCGAGCTTTCTTCAGGTCTCTCCAAGGAAATTCTTTTTCAGCTCTCAAACTGCTCCCACAACTAAGACTCAAGTAAACACAAGAGCAAAGTAAACACAACCTAAAGTTCTCTTCTCCCTTTCCTCCTCCCACAGATGGTGGAATGCTTTAGGAGACTACCTCAAGTTGGAGGCTCGGGTGAGGTTCTTTCTCTTTCCTTTGTCCTGCTGAAAAATGAATATGTCATGCAGTTTGGATGCTCTACTCTTTAATAACAACAAATGTGGATGTTTAGAAAATCCATTGGAAAATGTTCGGGCATGTAAGGATAAAAATGTAACAATAAAACCTTAAATGATGTATCTAATCCCATACATCAGCAGCAGAGGTGCCCATTTCTATGGTATTGGAGTACACTTGCTTTCTTTCCGTTGATCTCTTTGCTCATTTGAAAGTGGCTATACAGCTCAAAGGATGAAACATCCAAGAACTGATTTAGTCATCAGCATCAACAAGGTCAGTGATAAAAGTCATCTATGTTGCATAATAATTATTACACCCATGTTGTAATAATCAGGCTCGCACAGTTTGATATCAAATCAATTCTAGTAATCAAGAATGGAGGAATAAGGCTATTTGGCCATCCTGCTCGTCTAGATTGAGTCTAGTCATTGTTGTTCTTTATTTCTCTTTGATACATGCAAGCATGATGTACAATACTTGGTACTCTAGAGTCAGACCCCGGGCTCATTCAGATCGAATGGCAATTTTACCAGTGAGTTTAGTGACAGTAGAATTAGATCCACACTATGGTTTTCCTTGGTATACTTTACAGCACTTTATCATAGTGGCCAACTGTAATTATCCCTATTTCACAGATAGGAAAAATGAGGAAACAAAGAGTGACATGCCCAACTGGCAGAGTCAGAAACAGAACCTGGTTCAAATCCTTTGTTCAGTCCAAGATGGAATGCAACATGGTGGCTATGGACTGATTTGGTTGTGGTTGTGTGTATGTGTAGGTAAAAAAAGAACCAGAGAGCCAGCAAAAAGCCTAGAGAATATTGGTTAACTGTTTGGGCAAATGATGGAAAAGGAAAGGTTGAGCTATTTGGAAAGTAGCAGAAAACGGAAGAGATATTAGGAGTAGATAGTCCAATATTTCATAATGAAGGAGGCCTTCTTCTCAGTGGCTGTTGCCCTGCCATACAAAGATGTGGTAGAATTAAATTTTAATTTTTAGTTATTTCAACAAATCATGATATTTATTTTGAAGCATTTTTTCCTGATTTTTAGTCATTTAAATGTTCATTATTATGCAAAATTATCAGGTTTTAAGTTTTTAAAAACTTTTATTTATCTAAATGTACACAGATGCAGGAAATTATGGGGGGAAGGTCAAACAATAATTATTTTATGACAGTAGATGCTGTGATTCAACAAGTTAGAGCTTTATGTAACTCTTAAAACACAAATCATAGACATCACATGCCAAAATATACAAGCAAATCATCAGTCCTCAAGCAGCATTTTTCTTACTTTTCCGATCTGTAAATTTTGATTCTTATTGATGGAAATATTTTTTCATTGGTTTATGTGTGTACAGTGATGTTTGCCCTAACTTTACTGATAAAAATCTAATCTTTCCAAGCCTAATCATGGGACGGAGATGCAGCCTGTATGTCACAGCCCTTTACTTTTCATTGTATAGATTCTGAATGTGAACATGACCTCCTCTTGCATCAGAAAAATAGTGCTTGCATCACACTTTGACCTGTATATTTCACACTGCAGTTCCCTGAAGACATAAACACATCTACCTGTTGATGCTTGCCTCCAACCTTCAAGAAACAGAGAAGAGATAAATGCTGGGCTGGAGCATTATTTCCTTGACAGACAGTCATACTTCACTCCTGAAGTTCTTTGGAACCATATTACAAGAGCCACAGTATGAAAGGAGACTGAAAACAGGTTCTGCCCAGATTCATATTATGTCCTTGAGCTATTCCTTGAGTATACAGGCAGTAGGTTTCTACAGGAATATTTCCTTGTACTGTGAGGTTGAAAATAAAAAATAAAACTTCTTCCTCTAAAGACTGAAATACCTTAGCTCTTCAGCAGGGCGGGAAATGCTTCGTAAAACTGGACTGAACCGTTTAGACCAGGGTTTCAACATCTTTCTGGCTTTACTTTTTACATCCATGCTATTTTTGGATGCGTTGGCTGAAATCTACTCAATGCCTTGTACCCAGTAGACATTCCAGAGTGCTTTTGGGTTTTGTGGTTGAGAAAATTGTTTATTAAAACAGAAGGTGGGTGGATATATTTCATAATATCAAATATGTCATAAACACATAATAAAAGGAGTGGGGGAGTAATATGTGTAGTGACTAGAGCATGTGAAAGGACTCAGGAGTCTGAGTTTCAGTCTCAAGCTGCCATTCACCTGTTTTATGCAGGGTAGTTGTTGGCCCCAGGATATTAGAGAGACTGGGTGGGTGAGGTAATAGCTTTTTAAAGACCAATTTCCGTTGGTGACAGAGACAATCTCTCTTTCACTTGCTGTGTGACTTCGGAGAAGTCATGGTCATACAAGCTGATGGACAAGCATGATTGTATATATGGATGGACCCCTAAATCCATGCAGAGTGGCGTGCAGGTTTGGGGTTTTAATCTCTCTGTGCCTAAGTTTTCTACTAAACTAAATTGATATAAAAGTACTGACAGTATCTTACAGGGCTGCTGTGAGGCTATAAAGAGTGCTGGAAAGTGCTTGGCGTGTGTTTGTGTTCCTGTATCATATTTTCTCTGAAGACCTCAAAATACTCTTATTCTGATTTCATTTATCACTCTTTATAATTATATCATTAGTTACTGCACTGTTTTGTCTGTCCCTGGGCAAAGAATTTCTTACGGTTACATAAAATGTCCTATCTCGCTCATATTAATTACAAGTTCTTTTTAGAGAGAACTTTTTAAATTTATTTCCAGAATAGGCCAATCACAGGCACATTAGAATATCACTAAAGAGAAATAATAGATGGCATGTGACTATTCCATGCAGAACAGAAAAAAATTAAGGGGTCATTTAATCCAATAAAACAAATTACAACCCCCCCTAAACCCCCCAAACCAGATTTCTGCAAGAGCACCCTTGAAATAAAAAATAATATTATGCAAAACTGAAGCATGAGCCTACTCCCATGCAATGTGTAGAAGTGTCTTGTGCATATTCTGTGTTTGCACAAAGCTTAGGATAATGAGGTTCTGGTCCATGACTGGGGTTCCTAGGAGCTGTTTCAATAAAATAAAATAAAAAATTAATAGGTCTGAGAGCAACAACACAAATATTCTTGGGCTAATCCCTCTTCCTCAGTCTTGTGGTCTGCGCACACACCTGCCTTCTGTCTCCTGCCTCTTTACTTTCAGCTTTACTGCTCCTCATTGGTGAACTGTCTCTTGCAGCACCTGAAGAAGAGTGCTCACTAGCGCCCTCTGGAGCAGTGCAAGTCCGCCTGCCAGGCAATTGGCAAGCCGCTGGTGTCCCTTGACCACTCAGGTATAATATAGCACACTCCTTTGCAATTAGACAGAGACACATTATAATGAAATATTTTATTTATTAATATTTTCCCTACTTTCTTTCCTGATCAACGGAGTTGTGGGTGCAAGGCATCTATCATGAACAGGACTGGAGAATGTGTCTGATTTACTGTAAGCCCAACACAAATCACATTTATCTTTCCACCACTGTATGTAGATGTGCCATTGATAATTTTGCTTTTGTTTTGATTATCTCCAGCTATAAAACAAGCTACACTTAACTGGCAAAAATGACCTCATTCCAGACTTGATTAGTGTTTCCATATGTGTTTTATAAATAAAGTGTCCCTTTCAGCTGCTTTATGATTTTGAAGCTATTTTGGAATAAATATGATTTATAACGCCTTGCTTGTTTTCGTCCATCCTGGCTGATTATTTAGCTTTTCCTCAGTCTAAGACAATTTAGCATCAGAAAGCTGATGTAAAAATTGTATTTGTTTGTTTGCTGAGTGATAATGAGAAGCCATGTTCTGTTCTTTGCAGGTTTTCATCGCTTTTAATATGGCTATTGTAGGGTCTACATATGGCTAGGAGTCATTCAGAGGTTTAAACTACTTGTGGTGACAGAAACTGACTATGAAATGTGCAGCCCTAATGGTATGTACATACTATATAATTCAAACATAACGTGACTCATCACTGTCACAACAAAATAGAGTGGTGATGATGGATCTGCAGAATGATAGTATTTTTCCTTGACAATATTTGCACAAACCAGAAAACAAATGAATGAAGTTTTTCATGGGCTTGTATAAGTCCGTTGGCAATGCACACACACAGCTGTACGACATGACAGAACAGATTATTATTTATAAACAGGTTCTTATAAAGCCAAGGCCACCGTTTGCTGTCAGAACTTGAAAGTGTTTGTTAGATATGCTGCTGTTGTAACCTCTTTTTTTTTTTTTTTTTTATTATTATTGCAAATAACAACAACAGCAAGGCCTGTTGCAACCGGCATTAAATTGCAACCGGCATTAATCTGCTGCAGTAGCTTACCCCTGAAAGGTCGCTTAGATGGGTTGCTGAGTTGCAGCAGTGAAGGGAAAGCCCCATAGCAATTCCTTGGCTCATATAGGCACACTGGAGCGCTGGCAACAAATTCAGGGTGAAATTCAGGAGAGGACCAGCCTATGGCCTATGAAGCTAATAAGACCACAAACCAAGGGATCTAGGAGGTGCATATGCCTTATGCTCTCTGTCTGTCCCCTGTAAATCATCAGATCTTCCCTCTTTACTGCTGTTGTTACAGAGGCAGTTACTGAAATCAAGGCTACAGGTGGCCAGACTAGACAAATGCTCCCTTCCTACGCTTCCAGGGATGTCACTGCAATGGGAGGAAACATTCAGAAGGGAAAATGTTGCGTGGACCTAGCCTTGGAGACATCTCCCAGGAAATCAGTTTAGCCTAAGGCTAATGAATGGTAAGGATTACCATAGTTAGTATAAATTCTACTTCATGAAGGTGCATTTAGCTGGTGCTGGGTGTTGCTTAATCAATTGTTAAATTGGTATGAAATCTTGAGTGTCACTCTGTTAAAAGAAGTGACTAAATACATAATAATAATAGTAATAATAATTAATAAAAGAAATAAGGACCAAATCAAGACAAAATGCAATGAATACTTTTTTTAGTCCCTTGTTCTTTTTTGTTATGTAAGGCCTTTTGTATCTAAAAAATATGGGCGCTTCTGTCAGCAGTGTTGTTAACTCTAAGCTTTCAAAACTCAGGAGCCAGGCTCCAAAAAAATCAAGAGATCAATTTACAATATTTTAAAATTCTCATTATTGTATTTTTTTTTTTTTTTGCTTTCTGAAGCTGGAATGTTTTGGCTTCAATGTTTCCAAGCTTTATTATGCAGTCAGAGTGATGAGCAATGCACTTTACAAAAATGAAACCTGAGATTGTCAGGTAACAACCTGATTTCAGCAGGGGAGGCTGTAAAAATAAAAAATGAAATAGTGCAAAATGTGTGATAAAATCATCAGCCACTTACAGGGATTTACAGGAGTGTTCTTTTCAGGTGGATGCGACTATTCTAATGGTGGTCATTCTGAAATGTCTGTACAGAAATCTGTTGATGTCCTTCAGTTAGCCTGATTATGGTTCATTGAGTTCAGATTTTTTTGGTCGTTGAATTTTGTTGCTAATTCAACTATGGAGCCAATGCGCATGAGAACATTTGCTCAGATATGTGTATTTTCCAAACAAAAAGGAATCCCTTTCCTAGAAAATATAATTCCCCCTCCAAGTCATGTGGAAATGTAGATGAAAGAAAACTGGAGATTTCTGTTAGTTCTGAAAAGAAAAAAGAAGGCAAAATATGAGGGGCGTGACATGATGCACAAAACAATGCTCGGAAATGTGCAAGTGAAATTCCATATAATAGAAATTTGGAATTTTGCACAGCTATGGAAGTAACTCAGTAGAAAACAGTAATACTACATTGGTGCAGGAAATACTCCCAGAGGCTGGATGCCAATTTATCTGAGTTGGCTGCAAGCAAGACAGGATGTTTCTAGTTTGTGTAAGTATCCCATGCTAAATATACTTAATTCCATAATGCTCAGTACAGTAGGTAGGTAAAAGAAGGCCTAGTCCAGCCATCTGATCTGTGTTTAAAGACCACTGCACCTATGCTGAGTCCCACTGAAGCTGCACAAATAGATCAAATTGCAGGATCAAGATGAAGTCTGTATTGTTTTTAGAAACCCACGAAAGCTTATGCTGAAGACAATCTGTTAGTCTATAAGGTGCTCTTGTTGTTTTTTATGTTCAGTGAGGTTCTCATTCAGGGCATTCATGAGGTGATTGGTTTGTAATGCATGTAGCACTTCTTATTTACAACAGTGCATTTCCAGCAGGGAGGGGAAGAAGAGACACTACGATTTGGCCTGGGAGATATAGGTAGGATTCCTCTGGTATTGTATTAAATCCTGACTCCTGGGGAAATTATTTTCCTCACAGTGCTAGTTCTGTGCTGGGGTCACATATCCAGGAAGACTATTTTTCTGTTGGTTTGGCTTTTTTCCTCTTACATGAAGAACTTTAGCTGAAAACCAAAAGTCTAGCTGGAACAGAGCAGGGCTCTTTGGGTGCGTCTACACTTACAAGTTAGATCAACTTAAGGAGGCTTACGTCGACCTAACTTACTCGCTATCCACACTGGGCTTTTATTAAGTCGACATACGCTGTTCCTTAAGTCAATTTAAGGAAAACATAAGTTGACTTAATAACATCTAGTTTTAGGTCAACTTAAGGCTTATGTCAATTCCTTAAATCGACTTAAACCAGTGTGGACGGGGATTAGCGCCTAAGTCGACCTTATTAAGTTGAATTATATACAGACTTTTTTTATTCCTGCAATTAGCCAAATTGCTGTGGTTTTCTCATCTGCAAAACATTAAATATTGTTCAGTATTCTCTAGACTATTCAGGAACATTTGCATGGGGTGGATGCATGGGTCCCACTCAGCTGTGATCCCTCAAATTGCCTTGCTGAATCCTGTAAATGTTTCATGCTTTGTGACTGCTCAGCTGAGAACTTCCACAAGGGGCATGAAGTATGGCACACTTTCCCAGCTGATAACACTGTGCAAGGGCCTGTTCCAAAGCCAACTGAAGTCAAAGGAAATGTTCACCCTAACTTCAATAAAACCTGTGAGAGGCAGCATTGTCTAATGGACTGAGTGAGGGTTTACAAGCCAGGAGCTCCTGAGGTCTGATTCTGGCTCTGTCTGTTCTCTCATCTGTAAAACTGGTATAATACTCACCCTCCTTGCTGAGGTCTTGCAGGGCTATCCAGTTATTTTTTGTATGTTGCTTTGAAAATGAAAGGCCCTATTCACGTGTCCGTTCCATACTGATCAGAGGAATATTCCCTTTCTCTTCCTTCAACCATGAATCTGTTTATTCACTGTCTTTCCCTCCTGAGAAATCTGAGGACATGAGAGTGTGTGTATCATTTATGTGAGCTGAATAACAATTGTAACTCCCCCTCCTGTCTTGCACCAACTGGTGCTCCTATTGGAAACAGATTTTCTGGGCGCAGAATAAAGGAACTCTGAAGAGCCGTCAAGATGCCAAATGACAAAACACACTTTCTTCTCACCAATAACATTTTTGGGTTTGTGAATGAACACCAAGGTTTCCTTGACACCTCTAACCATTGTAGACGTTTAATAATAACGTTTGCATTAGTGTTCTTGTGCTTTGGAATGATATTTGAGCTTCCTTCACTTTCAGCACCAGTAAACACATTTTAAAAAAAACACTTTAAAGGGAATATGTGTCAGCCTAGTTCAGGTCAAAATTTAGATTTAGGATGTGGGAGAGGGAAGGGAAGAAAGGGGAGAAGGGAGAGAACGAGAGAAAATTTTGCAAAACACAGTCTAAATACATTAAATAAATCTATTAACTAAAACAAGTGGCCTATAGATTTGAAAACACCTCTGCAGCTTTGTGAATTATTCCATATTTGTACAGCACCTAGCACCTGGTCCACAAGTGAGGCTACGACATGCTATGGTAATAAAAATAATCAACTGGAGTAATATTAGTGATAATAATATTTTGCTAATAGATGAGAAACAGAGAATGAAACTGACCAGCAACCGCAGTGAAACAGAACAGTGTTTTCATTGTCCAAGTTGAGTGAAATAAATATCATTAGGACTGCTTGAAAGTTTTCTATCAAAATCTTTCTTGTTGCAAAATGGCCTTTTATCTGAACAAACAATGTTGTGGGAAAATGTTTCTTTCATTTGCAATTTTTTAGTTTTTCAATGTAACCCAGCCCTCCCATAATTTCAGTATTCAATGTTCAAATATCAACAACTGATGCACAGGCTTTCAGTTTTTATGAAGAAAAAAAAATGAACAAGCTTGTTTCTATGGAAAATATTTATCATTTTCTGAGCAATTCTAAACACTATTTAAAAGCCCCTAAACATCCATTGGAGGAAAAATTGAAATAAAGTTGGTTTATGAAGAAAACGCATGAATCAAAACTAGCTAAAAAGTTTTGGTAAAGCTGAAAACCCCCCCAGTGATTTACAAAGGTAAAACCAGACTGCTGGCAGGTGTCACTAGGTGGTGCTGTTACATATAACCTTCCACATGCAAGCAAGTGTTGACTCTTGGGAGGACATGCTATCTTGTTGTTAATTTTGGGTTATGGCTATGAAAAGTTTAGGATGGAGGCAGCTTTGGGAGATAGGGCACTGTGTGAACAGCAGGACCTTTACTCACTTCCTTGAGCTCTGATTAGAGTTAATTCCTGAGGCAGAATAGTTCCCAGGGAATTGAACAGTGGTATTGAACTGGCATTCTTGGCTTGCCCTGTATGCCGTTTGACCACCTCATTTCAGGACTGGTGTATGAGTGTAAATAAAGCAAGTTACACTTAGAATGTACCCAATCTCTCATCACTGATTTCTTCTCCATTAGGAAGCAGCCCTGCAGGACCCCAGACACCTGCTACTGCTTGGCAGAGGGATGACGCCTGACAGAATGGGACACTAGTGTCAGAAGAAGGGGCAACAGTCTGCTTAATAAATTATAAGACCTCTCAGAGATTGCAACGAGGCCTCTAGACTTTTGTCTCCAGATATGACATCTGGAGTCTGAGAAAGGGAGACAATTCAGACTGCATGATGTTTGTCTATTTTTACCATGGTGATCCATCTTTCCTCCTTGTAAATTAGACTAGAAAACATTATTTTGTTTTAAACAATGAGAGATGTTATAGTAACACAAGGAATAATTAAACAAAATATGTGTAGGACAGATTCACTGCTATGTTATTCTGGTTTTATGCAATTGTAATTATTTTTCTGTTTTATGCTTCTTAAGGGCCCAGTTATTTACATCAGTTGTCTGAGTTACTATGTATGAGAAGGGATGGACATAGTAGTCAATCCACAGCTGGGCTATTGCTTTGCATCCTCTTCTTTTTTTTTTTACTTTTCTGATTTTTGTAACCCAGAATAGCAAGAGCTCTCTGTTTCCTAACCTTGGATATTGCTTAATAAGGAAAATAAAACAAGCTTCTGCCAATCCCTGCATACTACCATCTATGGGGAAAAAGGAAAGACTTTCATAAATCAGAAGAATAAAGTCTGCACTCTTCATACAGAAGGAATAGATAACAGAAAAGCGACAAGTTACAAATAGGAGAAAGAGTACTTAGTGGCAAGTAATGAAAGCCATTCTGTATACTGATATTAAGAGCCTTGTAAATTAGATTAATGTGCTGGAAAGACAATGATATTTTAAAATCTGTTAACTAAAAAGATTTTAAAAGTCAATTCTTCATACTAATCATGGGTAACGACATGGAACGTAATTCAGAATTAGTACAACATTGACTTGTTAAGTCTTCTAAAAAATCTGACACAGTTGAAGCATTTATCATAAACCATCGCACCAGGTATAAAACAACAAAGAGCCAGACGTGTTGATTATGCTACTGCAGGCTGAAGGTTCAGTGTGGATCGCTTTTGAATGATATTGGTAAGAGAAACCTTTGACAGACAGACACATATCTCATCTCTCGCTTTGTATGTCTCTCCCTGTCTCTCCCTCCCATCCACCTTCCCATTGATCCATATACCCATGAGTTTCAATACTGTATATCACCATAGTACCTATACACTAAAATTATTGTCCTGGTGCATCTTGAATGCTAGGAGAAATCTTACTCTGTAGTGTGAAGGTTGTGGTTGGTAGGAGGTGAGAAGGAAAGGGTCTCTTACATTGTCTTTCCCCTTTGCACCAGAATAGAATCTTAATCTTAATTTGTTGCCTAGGATATGAGAGATTCAAAAAACTGAGTTCAAAGTGCTCAAGAAATCTGATATTGTAAAGACCTGCTGTATTTTCTTTGGGAAGAAAGAGATCAGAAATTTCCATAGCGATTAGGGGTTTTTCTTGTTTTATTGGCACTAGGTTAAAATGACTTGGATCTTTAATTCTTTATTCACATTTCAGAAAAGAATTCCCACCCAGGCTATGAACCTATCTGCCAAGTTGCAGCTCCAATGGAATTTTTACGGTAGAGTTGTAAACTCCGGTCTATTGGGTAAATAATAAGAGCTGAAAACAATTTCTGCCCGGCATGTTTACACAATAGGCCCTAACAGCTTCAAGGGGCCCTTAATGTTAATAGGGGGGAATAATCTGTGTTTTAAAAGTCCCTTAAAACATATTTACCTTATCCACACTTTGAAAAGCCTATTCAAATGTATTTGCATGACCAACGGTCACTGCTCCAAAGGGCACACATCACAGTGCATCTTGTCAGATTGGACACACCCCTTTCAAAAATTATCTTTAGAAAAGAAGGGGAATTCATAGTCAAACCCTATTTAACAGTGCCATTGCCTTCTGTACATACTGGGTCAAATCGTCCAATACAAGAATAACTTGTAAATCCCCAAAAGCAAGCGTGCCTAGACCGATGCGGCCCATGCAACTGATTGTTGTGCACAAATCCGGATTCCTTCAGATGCCAAAGTGCTGAACTTGGGAAAAATTGGCTTATACTTGTCATCTGGCATCTGCCTAATAAAATCATCATCATCATCATCATCATCTCTAAGTATCACAACAATAACAATACGCTTTATATTTTCACCCCCAAATACTCCAAAGAACATCACAAGATGTGGGTTTTATTTACCATTGCTGTGTCTTTTGTGTCATCATTGACACCAGTGCAAAGTAGAAGTTCCCACTAACGCAGAACGGTAGGACTTGACTCCTGCTTAGCACTCATGTAGAGGACTGCCCATGATTCAGGGCAATGGGGAATTATGATCTATGCACATATAGGACCAATTCAGCCACCACAGAAATGCAATCGTTCTGAGCTGAGGGCAGCAGGCTAGTGAACATCTCATATGGAAAAGATTCTGCCCAAAAGGCGAGGCGAAAGGGTTTAGCCAAGAACCTATTCTTATAAAAAGTGCTATGGGATCCTTACTGTCATAGTCATACCATTCAGGGGCCAAAAGGACCCTATAGGTTGACCTCATATATATCACAGATCATCAACAGTACACAGCAAATTATTATATGCAACAGGAGACTAGACCATTATATGCCACAGCCAGAGAATAGGAGGGACCAAGATGCACAAAATGCCTGGGGCCTCTGCAATGGCAGGGAAAAGATTAAGGGAGATTTACATCTGTGTAATCCTGGCAAGTGACCTTCACCCTACATTACAGAGGAGGTTGAAGAACCCCCAAAGTCACTGTCAGTCTGACCTGGGGGAAAATTCCTTCCCAGCAACATATATAGTAATCTATTAGACCCTGAGCATATGAGCAAGAACCAGCTGACCAAATATCCAAATAAGAGAGTTCTTGGTGTCACCTCAGAACCCTGTCCCACCTCAGAGCAACGTCCCATCTTCAGCTATGGCCATCCTCGATGGTTCAAAGGAAGGAGACCCCAGAGGCTGGCCAGGACTCAGGCTCCAGACTTACCCCGCCCCCCCAGTGCTGGCTAGGCTGTGGGCCTGGACATCCCCAACAGCGCTGGCTGGGTCATGGGCCCTGGACATCCCCCCACCAGCACTGGCCAGGCTGGGGTACCACCATGGTACGGGGAGAGGAGGAGGACAAGATTGGGCAGCCCTGGGCCCCTGGGGCCATTATATGGCCCTGTTTGTATCCGGAGCTAATCTGGTTAATTTTCTGTAATCAGTATTAACCTTTTGGGCGTCAAACAGTGCTGTGCACTCATGCAAAGCGGGATATTATAGAAGTGAATGGGAATTTTGCCATTAACTTCACTAGTGGTGGCAGCTGTATGCATGAAGAAGACCGAATAATAAGGGTTATGTAGCTGATTGGCCTGGAAGTCAGTTACTGTTTGGTGAAAAGAGAGAGTGTTAGTAACTGGGGCTTGGTCACCCGTGGGCAGCTTTGCCATTTGAACAGCCCCATGGTATAGTCCAGAGGAGCCGTAGGACTGCTTTATGATATGCTGACTGGAGGGATCCCTGAAGAGCACTCTGCAGGCTGAAGAACAGAATGTAGCACGCTACGGCCTACCCAAGAACCATGGAGCGGAGCAGTGGGTAGGGTACGGCTGGCTTCATTTGGGAATTCCCCTGCGTCAGCTTTATGTTGTTGAGACAGAAGCAGAGGTCGAGATCTGACCTGTGATCTCAAATTAAGGCTGCTTTTGCAACATAGATAAGATTGGTGGGCAATACACATAGTTAAGAGACTAGCCAGGATTTGGACACGTACCCTCTATGTATTTATTTCGGCTTTCCTAATTCTCCAATGAAAGAGCATTGGGATAAAGCTCTAGGTTGTCTTGACAACCTTTTTCTAATAAATAAACAAATAAATAAACAAATTACAATCAACAATGCACCTCAATTACTCCTCAGTGAAATATCCCAGCAAGAATTCTGCTAAAACAACATTTCATTTAATCCCCTCACAGACTCTATTCTGGAGCCCTATATATCATGGCTTCCCAGTCCTACTGTTCACCCACAACCCATCTCCTGGGCCTTGCAGGGCACCGTTAACATAAGCAGAGAACAACCTACCAGAAGCACCATCTCTTTTATTCCCAGGGGGTTCCTGTTTCAGGTGCCTTCACTGAATGACTAGTGTGGTATCGCGCAGTGAGAGGTACACCCTCTCACCCTTGACTAGGTAGATTATATATGTTACATACACACACACTTGTGTGCATATGTATGTGCTTGTATATATAATATAGAACAATTTAAACACTTTGATCAAGATTTGTGCCACCTCATTTGGTTAAAACCTAATCCTAATTAGTGCTCAACAGAATTTATAAGGACACCCTTAGTACAATATTCGGTGCCGTCTGCACTTTTATGAAAAAAATATCCATTCTGCAATGAAATGGTTAAATCAAAATAACAAGGGTGATTTATCTAGTAGCTTTGGCTAGACCCAAGGGAACAAATTTACCTATTTGTCAAGTCACTGACAATATCCTATTTCTTTCTTGCTACCCATATGCTTTATTAAAGAAACACTTGACTTACCTGTCATATCAAACTGCTTTCTTTACCCAAACCAGAATAATATAGACATTCCCCTTAAGGGAATCCTGATGCAAATATGTAAGGACAGGTTGCCAATTTGTTGAGCATATTAGGGTACGGAAAACTGTCAAGGGAAACAGCTGTAATACAGAATGTTCTAACAAGCTCTTTTTTCTTTTTTTTTTTCCAATGGAACTTTTGGGCTGTCTGTAGTTTATATTCCACCAGTTGTACATTGCAATTTTTATGGACAGCTGTCAGACGCAAGTGTCTTTTTCCCTTTGAAAAAAACAAAACAAAACCCAAGCGAAAGCCGAAATTTGGGCTCCCTTCATGTAATGCTGATCTGTGGTTTAGCCTCTGCCAATCACTGTCACAAAACTCTCAACTGCAAAAAACTATGAACAAAGTTGTAGGATGAAAAAAATAAGTGAAAAGGGAAAAAGCTTTATAGTGATGGTGGGAGGGGGTGGAGGGGTAAGCAGACTTAAAAGGCATATATTTTTACATGAAAGTTTCTAAATGCATTGTGACACTTTGCATTTTCACCTGCCTGCTTGCATATTTCCAAAGGCTATTTGATACCTCGCACTAAAACATTTGTTTGATCAATAGGCTGATTTTGAAATTGCACAGAAGGGTCTAAATTTTGGCCTTAGCACAGCAACGCCACTCTAATGGCTTCCGTACAGTTGAAGGGGTACAAATGGGGGCAGGGCTTGGCAGAAGGAATTAAGTGTGACAGAATGGCTATTTCGTATTTTGTCCTGAGACAGTTGGTAATCCAAGTAACTGGTTTTGATGCATGATTTTAAAATATAGCAGAATCATGGGGTAGGAGTTTCTTTCAATATTGTGCAGATGCTAATATTTTTCAAAGATTGTAATTTTCTGGGACTTTAAACTGAACTCTTCATGGACTAGGAACAATTCGGAATGGACTGTGCATTATTTAGGTTCTACACTGATTTGGTGAGAAAGCAAAAACCCTGCTAATTTGACAGGGTGGCATAAAACACCAATTAAGACAGTAGATTGAATTAATTTTGGCTGCAATTCCATTGAAATCAGTGGAGTTACTGAAGGAATTAATTTTGCCTCTTTGTGTTTGTTTTCAGGTAGCATACTGCAGATAATTTGCTGAATAAAAATGACTCAGCAGCACAGCTGAAAAGTTTGGACAGCCCCATGGTAATGGAAACAGAGGAGAGAAATCACTGTGTTTGGTCTGGACTTCAGAATCCAGAGCAGGTTTGTTTTCTTGCTGCAACCTTATTGTTCTAGTTAATGAACACATCATCCCAGAGTCTTACATTCTATAAAGTGCCTATTAAAAGGTGATTATTGGATCCTGGACATAGGAAGGTCCAGACTTTGTGGTTCCTATTCAGACAACACTCAGTGTGGATTAAAGGGAAAGGGGAAAAAGCTCAACACGAACAATTAAAAAAACCACAGCCTAATTCTCTGGAAAGATCTTTGCTTCCCAGAACGTGGCCAGCGCAACACATGTTGCCCTAAAAAAAATTATTAGAAGAGACTGTAAACTTTTTATTAGGAAACAAATAGTGAGCTAGATTCCTCAAGTGAAGAGAGCATAGAGCTCCCTATCCATCTGAATTTCTGCATGCAATAAAATCTGGACCTAAAACTTGTTGTCATATTTACATCTTCATCTTTCCAGTGAAACCTTTATTAGATTCAGAAATGGTACTGGTAAGACCAGGAGTGCAATGACTCATGCTGGGTCTGATCTGGCACCACTGAAGTTAATGGGAGCTTTTCCATTGACTTCAACAGGCATAGGATCCAACCTTATGAAAATTCTTAATATGGAATAATTTGAGTCCTTCTCCCAAAGAGCAGGGGTCTGGTTTTTTTTTTGATTTGGGGCCATCTCTATGATACATTTAATACAGGCAAATTAAGTGGGCAAAATCTTGGTAGTTATGCTATATTGTTGCCTTCAATAGGGGGAGGCTTTCATTTAATATACTTAGCAAGAAAAAAGGCCAACCTGCTATTAAGATCAGAGGGAGTTTCCTGGTACATGGAATATAAAAGGCTATGTCTACATGTACAAAAGGTAGTTAGAATTAGTTAATTTGAACTAAGTAATTCAAACTAATTTTAGTTAGTTCAAATTAACTTAATTCGATCTAGCATGGCCCCACTAGAATGGTAGTTCGAACTAGCCATGGCCATGCAGGGCACTTGCTTAGTTCGAATTAGTCAGTTTCAGGAAGGTCAATCTGCCGATTAATTCGAACTAAGCAGTTAGTTCGAACCAACATGGCCACATTGGATTAATTCGAAGTAACTATTTTGAATTAAGGGTTAGTTCGAACTAAGCAATCGAATTTATTAGTTCAAATTAAGGAAGCCCTTAATTAGAACTAATGAAAGCCTAGTGTGGCCAAGGCTTAAATTAGTTCGAATTAAGCTTTCTTAATTCTAACTAACTTGCAAGTGTAGACATAGCCAAAGAAAGCAGCAAGAGGTATCATGATATATCATGGCAGAGATGTAGACTGTATATACTGAAGGAACTGGTAAGAAGGGACTGAAATAGTGTGATTAGGTTTGTAAAAGTGCCATATAATTTATGTCTAACAATTGTCAGATCTACAGTGGCAAATCCAACATATAAACCAATCTAACCCTAACCCTAATCCACCACACCCCCCCAAGAGAAGGAGAGCCATCCTGCCCCAGCCAGCAGCGGAGCGAACTTTGCAGCCACAGCTGCAGGGCTACCCAGCATCCGGAGGCCACGGCTGCAAGCGGGGCAGAGGCCCTGGCACCTCAGCTCCGCTCACTGCTGTGGGGTTCGGAAGCTATGAGCAGAGCAGAGCAGAGATGCTGGTGGCCCCATGGCTGAGAAGGCCGCTGCCACAGGCTAAAGTGAGCAGGCCTTAGGGCCAAGTGGGTGGGCCCTGCCCCACCCGGGATCACCCATGGCTATGCCCCTTCCCTCAATAGGGATAATCCTGTATTTTGTAGAGAGTTTGCTATACACTACTTCTCACATCTGCTTATGTAAATAAATAAACAAACATAAAAAAAACATGTGCTTGTCAGCTGCCTGTCATTCTGACCTAATGGGATACATTGTCAGAATAGTATCTCCCCTTTCATGCCCTTTTGCAACTGCATAACATTTTCTAGGTGCAAACTGTGGCCACAAATGGGGCCTTTGGCTAGTTGAAATATGCTCCTAGATATACATAGCGGTATATATTTAAATTGCACCATCAAAATCTGGACCTTGGTGCTGAGTTCTAATCTCAGCCCTGCTACTGAAACACTTGTGTAAATCACTTAAAATCTCTTGTCTGCATTTGTTAAGCTATAAATCATAAAAATGATATTTGCATAGCTCCTAGCAGGTGTTGTGAAGACGAATGTGTTCATGGTCATCCAGTATTGTGAAAATGGACAATGTTTAGGGAAACCCCAATTCTGCAGACACTTAGACACATGCTTAAATATATACATGTGAGGAATCCATCTAGGAGAAGGATCCGGTCCACAAATTGGAAACTCCTGTACTCGAAAAAGGTTGGCTTCTTTTCACATAAATTTCAGAAATAGTAATAAGAATTTTTAATAATATATTTAGTAATAAGAATTTAATAATAATAATAAATTTAGTAACAAGAGTAGTAATAAGAATTGCCAAGAAGGCTAATAACATATTGGGCTGCATTAGTAGGAGCATTGCCAGCAGATTGAAGGAAGTGATTATTCCCCTCTATTTGGAACTGGTGAGGCCACATCTGGAGTACTGTCTCCAGGTTTGGGCCCTTCACTACAGAAAGGATGCAGACAAATTGAAGTGAGTCCAGAAAAGGGGAACAAAAATGATTGGGGGCTGGAGGACATGACTTACGAGTAGAGGCTGAAGGAATTAGGCTTGTTTAGTTCTCAGACGAGAAGAAGGAGGGGAGATTTAATAATAGCCTTTAAGTACCCGAAAGGGGGTTCCAGGGAGGATGAAGCTAAACTGTTCTCAGTGGTAGTAGATGACAGAAAAAGGAGAAATGGTCTCAAGTTGCAATGGGGAAGGTCTAAGTTGAATAATATTAGGAAAAGCTTTTTCACTAGGAGGGTGGTAAAGAACAGGAATGAGCTACCTAGAGAGGTGGTAGAATCTCCATCCTTAAGAGTTTCTAAGGCCTGGCTTGACAAAGCCCTGGCTGGGTTGGTTTAGTTAGGTTGGTCCTGTTTGAGCAGTGGGTTGGACCAGATAACCTCCTGTGGTCCCTTCCAACCCTAATCTTCTATGATTCTATGAATAATAAATAAAAGTGAATCAAATCTTGGTCTATGGCTTGCCTGACTCATGTGACTGTCCCCAGGTCAGTTCCACTGGACCTATTTAAATTTGCAGCAGCTGGGGTGCTGACCTGTAGCCATCAATGAATAATAAATACCCGACAGTATACAACTGTGTTCTGTGGGAAATTTGGAAAGCAAAGTATACCTGAATATTGCCATTAGAAGTCAATAGATTTCTGAATAAAAAGAATTTTAAACATTTTGCTCAAATAACTCCCAAGGCCAGACTGCGTCTCATATGTAGTGTATAGGTAGAAGTAGGCAGCAGGTAAATAGTGCAACATAGTAATTTTGCAATACTTAGGGATTGTCTGTACATAAACAGCCACAATGCCACTGGCAGGGAAGCTGTTACCTACACTGATGGGAAGGGTTCTCCTGTCAATGTAGTTAATCTACCTCCCCAAAAGGCAGTAATGAGGCTGATGGGAGAATTCTGTCTACATGGAGAATTAGGGATCACTCAGGGGTATGGATTTTTCACATCCCATGAATGACATGGTTACACTGACCTAATTTCCTAGTGTAGACCAGGCCTTAGTGAGATGGTTCAAGCAGTGCAGCACGTTAGCTGAAACTGTGCACTAAACTGTAAACTTTGATGTGTTACTCATTTGGTTTTAATTCTTTCTGCACCATGTGGTTACAGCTTGGTTTAGTCCCTGCTTACTTTTAAGCTGCTTTCACTTATTTTCCGTTTTTTTGCTTGGGCTTGCGAATTTCAAGGTCAGACTGAAATTGAACTATAGCATTTTCGTGATGAAATACAAGCAGATGTGGCTGTTTCATATGACATTGTCCACACCCTTTCAGTTGAGTTCTGGTCTGTGGGAGGTGCCTGGCAACCTGAACAAAGTCTGATCATTTACAGCTCAGGATTTCCATTTCTTAGATTCAAATTTCAAAGTGAATGCCAGTCCGGCTAATGTTTATCTAGGGAAGTTGAATAGGGAAGTTACTTTAAATTAAATGACACTGGAGTGTAAGTGCAGCAGTTGTAGTCTCTATTTTTATAACCCTAATAACCATCCAGGGTCAGATGACCAACTTCTAGGTTGTTCTTTTCCATAGTATTGTTTTGTTTCATCTTAATTTGTAGGTCTAACTTCTTATGCTGGTCATGGACATCGGGCAATCTCTGCCAGCAATGCACTGATTTGCACCAAATTATTAACCATCGATTCTCTCCCAGACATGTTGCAACAATTCTTGGGCTCCATCTCTTCCTACAGCTACATTCACTTTACTCTGAGCTTCTTGGCTTTAACGGTTCAATGTATTTTTTGTGGTTTACATTAAGGAAGGGCAAACCATTTGGAATAAAATAAGAACCTGGTTAAGCCTGTATACTGTTTGGCATCACCCCTCGGGGTATTATTCATCGAGGGGACCAGGCAGACGCCGGGTTCTTTTTCCACCGGGATTATAGCCCGGCCTTGATCTGATGGAAGGGAGGCGCTGACAGATACATCAGTAGTCAGGGGAACTAGAACTGAATAATAAAGGGTTAAATTGAGCCAGCCGATAACCCAGGTAATTACCAAAGGAATCAAGTACTGTTCCCATAGGGGAAACAGAAAAAGAGGGACGGGAGTGTCAGGAATTAACAGTACCATGGAAAATAGCAATAGAATCAAGAGAGTTAAAATCATAAAGTATTTATTGCAGAGCAGTACAAGAAGACATATTTTTTCCTTATCTCTTTTGTTAGTGCATTCTTTAACTGTTATATACTTGCAAGATTTAGTACTTTACTGTTAAACTTGTTATGTTATTGTGCTGCAGCAGGTCTTAAAGATAAAAGTAAATGCGCATTATTAACCATTTAATTGCTAAAACTATTCTTATTACTCTGCACTTGCCCCTAGCAACAAAGGGGTGCCCCTAACTTCAAAGGGGACGGCAGGCTATCTACCTGTACTCCCAGGCTGGGGTGCTAAACTACTTGTTCCCTAACCTTATACCTACCTCCCTAAACTCTCGGGGGTGAGGGTGCTAACCTATTTTAGCCCTAACACCAGGACCTGGGGTGCTAAAAACTTCTGTTACCTTTACTGTTACTAATATCTTATATACCTGTAGCTACTTTTTAACCAGTGTTCACCGAGGCCTCTTGTGGTTTCTTAATACTCACCGAACTCCTTACCAACGTGTCAGTCTCGCCACCCTCGGGGATCAGGTGCTGACCTTTCTTTGATGAGCTCGGGCCTACATGCCAGTCCAGTCACCTTTAAGACCAGGACCTGACCTTTCTCTGTTTTTGGCTATGGACAGACCCCACTTGCTATCGTAGCCGGAGCCACGGGGCATCTTGAGTCATGTCCAGCCTACTGTCTCCCCTCCCCATTTTTGGGACTAATATTTATAGAATTTTGTGCCTCCCATTCCCCTCCTGCTTTTCCAGAGGTTCCCACGTCTTTGCAACATTGCCCCTCGGTTCCCATATGCTTTTACACATCTGCAACATAGCTATCAGTTCCCATATGCTCTAAGCAGGGCCAAATCTTTGCAACATAGACATTACAAGGCTTTGCAACATAGCCCTCAGTTCTCACATGCTATGTGCAGGGTATTCCTTGTAACACTGTAAGTTTCCAAGGTTGCTGAGACAGACTATATGGCGTCTGAGTTCTGGCATTGGTTCATGTGAGTTGTATGTTAAGGCCTTTGAAAACTGGTTCAGGCTTGGGCCTACCCTAACAAGCCACTATTCCTATAACTATATAAAGTCAGTAATATAAAATACCATTCCTAAACTCACTTTCTACAGAACCCTCCCCCCCGAAATCACTGCCAAGCATGACTGTGGCCTTTTGGTCTGGCTCTCATAATTCCATAGAAATATGATGCCCATTCTTGTTATTTCTGATGATCACTCTTCCCTCTTCTGCCCACTGTAGACTGGCTTTACTGACTGTTGCAGGAGTCTGATGGTCATTGTAAAAATATTCTTTTCAGTCATTTTTTTTCCTTCAGTCCCTAGAATTTTCTGGTTCTTAGAGAATAGCAGATTGAGGAATTAAGAGCTGAACTGCAAATAGTTACTTTTGGGAAAAATGCTCATAAACATGAGAATTTCCATTTGCTTCTGTGGGGCTACTTATATGGCAAAATCATGTGAATAAGTGTCTGTACAATCGAGCCCTTAAAATGTAACACTAAATGGAAAAACTAGTTGCATTAGAAAAATTTAATGACATTTCTAGGACCATTTCTCTTTATTGTTATTCTTCAATCACTTTTGCCCTGAGTAGAGCAGACCATATAAATAGATCAGAAGAATTGTGCACAAATGCAACATAAGTTGCCCCAGACTCAATGGAGGTAATTGATGGAGGGAAAACTTTTCAAAACGAGAGACACATATGGCCCTAGATGCACTATGGCAATTAACCTCCCAATGCACAGATGAGCGTTAGGCCATGTCTATACTAAGAGTTCTTTACCAGTGCAGGAATACCAGTATATCAGCAAATTGTGCCTTTTGGGGATGCAACTATACCAGCAAAGTTGTGCTTTTTACAATATGGACTTCTGCTAGCACAGGTATGTTGTCAGGGTTCACACCTAGTCACACCCATGACTGACCGCTATGCTGGGAAATCTGTAACCTACACCTGGCCTTACTTTAGGTATAGATTTTAGGGCAAGGTTTACACCTGCACAAAAACTGGGGATAAAAAACGGCTGCAGGAAACCAATGGTACTCTATTTGTACTCCTCCAGGGTTGCAAAGCATCTGCTAATTTAGATTAATAACTCAGTGACACAATGTTTATGATTGTCTTGCTTTTCCACAGTGGTGCAAAATAGCCAGACTATACTCATGAATCTGGGTCTATATATTTAAATGAAACTACATGTCTTATGGGGTAACAGGATAAAACGAGTTCAGTGCAAAGGATTCTATGTAGCCTGGAGGAGTTACACAGACAGAGATTTTATTAATTGTAACGGATCTGGTGTGAGTTATTCTTCCAGCTCTCTATGGTTAGACAACTCTCCTTCATGCTTTAAGAGTTCATGGTGTTATTGTGCATCAGGCAGTTACGACTTTGCATGCATGACTGCGAGACCCCATTCACTACAGTCTCTACCGAAGTTTTAGAAACCTGAAACCACTGTACAGTGTTCTGTTATGGGTATTTAATCTTTGCTGAGAAGATAGGTGAGATTGTTTTCATTATTTGGCAAGAGTGAGAATTATCAGGTTAGCATATTAGACAAGTGAGAATGAGTGAACTTCTACAATAATTTGAGTCACTTTGCACTGGTCCTTTTTCTTTTCCTGTGGCAAGTATGCAAGTGCTTGTTTGTTGTTGTTACTGGAAGATAAAAGGAATCACGTTATCTTCAAGGAAAACCAGCCAAATAACTCAGTTGCAAATATCCTTCCAACAAAATCACAATCGAGTACCCATGCTATATTTCGCCTACACCGCTTTAGGCATTAATTAAATTCTTCCAGATTGGAGAGGCATCTATCCCTGCAAAAACACCATTGATCTATAGCTAGAGAAGAAAGAATCTATCATTTCAAGCATATAACCTATGACTGCAGCACCTCAGCTGACGATAACACTGCAGCTTCCTCAAAAAGCACACACTTTTGGAAGCCTGGCTTTTGAATGCTAAGGTTTATGCTTTACAGAAAAGCCCTAAATATTCCTATCCCAAAGTCTGAGGTCTGAATCTAAAGGAGTGCATTGGCCATGTGGACTTTATTATGTATGTGTAAACTACAGTCAAGGCCTAACTGCAATTTGACTTGTGGTTGCTCAGCACCTCTGAAAGCCAGGTCCTAATTAATGTCTAAATAGTTCAGTTCCCAAGTCTTGTCAAAAGCATGGTCCTCAATGGGACAGCAAAGTAAAATTCCCTTAGAGTTTTCTAGGGCAAGCCATTTTAGAGATGTGGGTGGCCTGATTCAAAGCCCTTTAAACTCAATGGGAATCTTTTAACTGGCTGTGGGGCTGGGAAAAGTTAAGTCGACTTAACAAAGTGGACTAAGTCGACTTAAAGTTAAGTCGACTTAGTCCACTTTGTTAAGTTGACCTTAATAAAGTCGACTTAAGGGTTACTCCCCATCCGCACCGTTCTTAAGTCAACTTAAGGAGTCAACTTAAGGCTTAAGTCGACCTAATGGGCCGTTGTTATTAGGTCGACTTAAGCTTTCATTAAGTCGACTTAAGGAATTTCTTAAGTTGACTTAATGAAAGCCCAGTGTGGACATGGAGCAATTTAGGTTGACTTAAGGATTCTTAAGTCGACCTAAATTGCTAGTGTAGACACACCCAAATTTACATTTTTTTTCTTAAAGGAAAACACCTCTATTTTTGCCCCAATCCTGTATTTCACACAACCCCCGGACAGTGGATGTGTCTGCAGGGCAGTGACAGGTGTGACTGCTGGACAGGTAGGTGTACCTGCACTAAGTTTAATAGAGCTAACACAGACAAACACAGTTGTGGAGACACGACAACATGGCTTTACTGAAGGCTGTAGAAGCCTGTCTGGTCCCTTAGGTACATAGTACCGTTGTTAGCCTGTCCCTGGATTCATGCTGCTGTGGCAGGCTGAGATTCACCTGGCTGGAAGAAGCACATAACCCACTGATCAGTGTGTGTACATGTTCCTGATTCACAGAGGATATGGGTCTGTTATGGTCCCAGGTAGAGACCCTGGCTCTTAGCTCAAGATGTAAAGCAACAGGTTCCCCACTCCCACTTCTGTAATGGCCATAGCCCTGGTTGACATGACATACTGGGCAGGGCCAACCCAAGGGTTTTGGGTGAACTAAGACTTTGGTGCCTCCCTCCATGTGTTATAAGAGGTAACATTAATATATATATATTTTTAAATAGAGAAAAAAAATTCACTTCCATTTAATTTGGCCCCCCCTTAAAGCCTGGCACCCTAGGCAACCATCTAGTTCACCTGTATAGTTGGGCCGGCCCTGATGCTGGGGATTGAACAGGGGAGTCTAGAGGTAAAAGCATGAGCTAAAGAGCCAGGACCTCAAGCTTAGAGCTGTTACAGACTCATATCCTCTTCGGATTTGGCACAAGAGGGACATAACACATCGCACCAGTAGGTCTCACACACACATGCATCAATGAATTCCAAAGTTGCCTCTCTTTTTCACACGTACAAGACAATATGAAGGTTGAGCCTACATACCTTTCCCACCCAAAACTCTCTGTCAACTGAAGTCAAAGGAAACATTGGATTCACAAGGGATTCAGGATCGAGTCCTTATTTTGATTAGCATTGTTCATGCGAAGTGCATAGTGTTTCTTTTATGGACAATCCCTCTGTCTATGAGCCCTGATGCTTTTTTCTAATGTCTTTGTTTTATGTTGTTTTGTTACCATTAGGCTTAGTTAGACCCATTTAGTGGTCTCATGGGATACACTGTTTAACTCTGAGTTAGGATCTGGTATATAAAGGGTAGGACAAGTTGGTATTGGACATTTGGAAACTGTGTACTTCTGATTTCTCTGCTGCCAGGATTTCCCATTTCATGGAGACCCATGCTTGATTTGTCATGAGGGTAACTCCAGTATATAATTCTGGCATTCAGACTCATTTCCAGGATAATTCTGAGCAGCCTCCCCATCTTGAAATATGAAAAAATTCACAGACTTTTGATTCTTTCTTTTCTTCTTTTTATGGGCATGAAGAAAAAATGTCAAATATTAGTCACTGAGAAAAATCACATTTTTTCTCACATACAGTTGAATTGTCAGAACCTTTTAAAAAAGTTCAATCCAAGAACAGTAATTTTTACAAACTTTATTCAATGCCATGTTGTATTCATCATAAATTTATCAAATAAAAGAAACAATTATTGTACCACAAAGCAAAATTATTTGGAAGTTCTAGTTGAGAGTTAACATAGTATTGAGAAGACAGAGAAAGTCAAGCTAGTATTTCTATCTCCTTTTTTCCCTGCCTACTAATGGCTCTGCTTCTCATTATTTCTCAAACGCCAAGGGTAAAAATCCTCCAGACTGCCAATTAATGGTGTACTTTATTGATACAACTGCTTCTATCCATTCCTTTTTTTCTAGATATTGAAGCTCTTTTTGGGAAAAGTCAATTTGTGTGCAGCTACGTGTGGCATTTTTCTAAGATTTCCTCTTACTGGGTAATGCAGAGTGGATTTGGGTCTTAATTTAATTAGGAAACACAGCTTTTCATTAGCTGACTTTAAATATAACTGATTACCATAAATGGGAACTTGGGATCCATGTTAGTAGATCACATTTATCGGCTTCATTTATATTTTATTAAAGGTTATTACTTTTTAAAGACTAAGAAAAAGTGTCTTTGAATTTACTGGGCTTCTATTTTTCTGTAAGAAGTTTGAGATTTGTTTTTATATTATTCTAAATGTAAACAGGTGGTATATATTTTGTGACATTCTGTATCAGAATATTCTATTTTCTATACTGCTGTTTTCTTATATCAAATGACACACAATTTTATTTCCAATTGGGCCATATGACATTGCTGATATTAAGCAGAACTTTCCACTGATTTTGGTCCATCATATTCACCTTAAAAATCAGCCATACAGAGTTCTATTGATAAGCGTTGCTATGGTATATAAGCAACAGAGTGTCTCAGCACCACACATCCATTCATTAATTTATCCTCAAAGCACTCCCCATTTAAAGATATACCTCTGGTCTATAAGAACCCTGGTTTTCAGCAGTAGTCGAAGGGAGATACACAAGTTACTTAAAATAACTTGTATCTTCCTTCGACTACCTAACGCCTACTTATTGTTGCATGTCCACTGTGCTGAGTCCAATGGAAATACCCTCCCTTTGACTCAGCGCTACACTACTTGAGGGGATGGAGTTACTTGATCGATTCCCAATTGACTTAGTGGGTCTTCACAGATAACTCAATTGAACTAAGAAGTTCTAACTGATGGCAGTAAATTTGCTGCGATCAATCAGTATAGACCTGCCCTAAGAGGCCAGCCCCATAAAGACTATTGTTTTACTAATATGAGTAGTCCCACAGAGTTAAATGTAGCTTTTCAGGGAGTAAAGTTATATACCCTGTAATTCTTTGCAGAATTGGTCCCCATGTGACTTGCCTAAGATTATAATTTATACAGGAAGTCTGTGAGAACCTAGACCTGAATCCAGTGCTCCTGCGTCCCAGTCGAGTGCACTACTCACATAGCCATCCTTCTTGACACGGTCAACTATATAAAAAGACCATCATTTCTTTATCTCACGGCCCCTCAACTTCTCTCATAATCATCTTCGCACATTCTTCCACATCACTGTTGCATTAGAAGCATCCTTTCAAAGCTCTTCCACAAAAGTACTAAGCTCTCCTTTAAATCTTTTCCTGGGGCTCATTTCTGTGAGAATTTTCCCATCCATTTACTTCAGTGGGAACACACCAGAGTACATGAAGCATCCACTTCTGCAGCCCCTAAACTCTGTCTGAGTTTGTCTGTCTGTCTTGCTTCAATAGTTGCAGTACTAAGCCAGCACAATAGAGGTATCTACTATCTATGACCCTGATCCAGCAAAGCGTTAGAAGGCCTACATTAGCAATATCTTTATGGGCAATCTACACAACTCTTTGGATTATGATTCTTTGAAATGGATAAATGGAAAAAGAGCCACAATGAGTTTTCTTTGGATCAGAAAGTTTAGTGCTGAAAACATTAAGCGAATCAGATATTTTACTATGTAAAAAGTTGAAATATTTTCTTAGCCGCAGTACAAGTAGCTGTAGAGAAAGCAATTACATGGGATAAGAATGTCCTAGCCATGCTTTTAGCTATTTTTGGGAGAAGATTTCGTTTTTGGCCCATCAATGAGTAAGAAAGTAGAAGGTGATTAAAATCCTTGAAGTTCTACAAATTTATTGTTATGTAAGTATTTTTGAAAAGCAGATTTAATATTGGTACATTATTTATGTTAACAGAAAGCTAACATTACACAGAATATACTTATATTTCAAAGTTTGATGCAAAGCAGATTGCACAAATGATGTGAAAATGTATACAAGAAGAAAATTGCTTATATTTAATAAGGAAACATGATGTAAACATTTTTTAATGCAACTACCGAAGCAGCTTTGAAATGGCTGATCTCCTTCTAGATGTATTGATCCGGTATACCATATGGAGCACCAATTTTTCTCGGATAGCCTGAATGTGATAATAAGGGTCAAGAATGTTGACTCAAAACTCTGACCACTCAAAAATACCAAAAAGAATGTTAAATATGTAGACTCTGCCTTGGAGATTTTCCATAACTGATGCAATAAATTTAAGTTTCCCTGTCCAGGAAGATTCACAGTTGACATATTTATCCTGAGATGCATTATTGCTGTCATTTATTTGCTACCTATGATTTCTTCCTAATGTCTTCCTGGACTCTGTGCTAGATCTCACTGATCCCTCCTACTGATTGATTCAATGATCCCATGGCTACTAGCTTTCTTTGGCTCCACACTCATCCCTTCATTATTTAAACTCTTGCTCTCTTTTGGTATGTTCACCTCAAAATAAAAGAGAGCCCTGCTCTTTCCAGCATCGAAAGAATCCACCATGGACTCATCTTTAGCTACTGCCCCATCTCCCTTCTACTTTTCACCTTGAAACTCATTGACTGTGCCACTTTCAGCTATTCCACCAAATTCCCCATTTCTAACTCTATCCTGGATTCCTTTCAGTCTGGATTCTGTCATCCAGACTACTCCAAACTGCTCTCACCAAGGCTTTTATTGACTTTTCCTTTACCAGATCCAAAGGCCCGTCATTCATATTCATCATTCTTGGTTTCTCTGCAGTTTTTAAAAAAATTCTGGTCCCCAAAACTTCTTTCTCTTGCATGTAGTATTTTTTGTCCTCTCCTGGTTCTCCTGTTATCTTATTGATTACGACATCAACTCTCTTCTGGTGGTTCTCATCCACACTTCCTCCCCACTCTCAAGGGAGGTCCCAGAGAGCCCCATTGTTGGCACCGTCTCTTTTACACCTTTCTTTTCTATCTGATCTCATCTATTCATATTCTGTTGATGACTCACAGATTTACCTTTTCACTCCTGACCTCTATTTACATCCAGTCCTGTAAGCCTGCTTGTCACTCAGTCATCTTCTACACTTACCTACACATACCTGGCCAAAATCGACCTGATCTTTCCTCCAAAATTCACTTCACACCATTATCAACACAGTCATGCCATCTTTGACAATACCAGCATCCTGTGATCTTGGGATCATCTTTGTTTCTTCCTTCTCTTTTGCCCCACACATCCAGCCTATGTCTAATCGCCTCCTTTTTGGATCTCTAATACTCAAAATATCCTCTTTCCAGACCATGCTCAGATCATCTTCTTTGCCCTTTATTCTGATCAAGTTACCCATGTTCTTTGAATCCCTCCATCGGCTTCCACCATTTCACCACATCAGTTTCAAACTTCTTGTTCTCACATTCAAGGCCCATCACCGACCTACCAATACTTGCCTGCTCTTGTCTTCAATTGTGTCACCACTCCATGGAGATGTGTTTTGGCAATCCTGGTCCTCTGTGGCATCAAATAGTTTCCCATGTGAAATATACCTTTTCTATCTAGTGAGCTTTCTACAAGCATTGATGCATGGATGTCTAGATTGGTCAAGCACCAGAAGAGAACAAACACAAATGGGGCATGTGTCTGGCCAAAGAAAACATGTTTTAACATTGGAGTGCGTACTCACAGAAAATGTTTTGTGATGTTCACCCAGCTCTAGGGAAACCTACATAGTTCATGGAACCATTGCAGAGTTGAGATACCTGAGACCTATATTGTCATATATGAGTTTTTCCAACGTCATGGTTTTCATATTTAGTAGACAAAACCCAATTCTTAGTAATTGATTATATTGTGTAGATTTGTTTTTTAGTGTAACCTTTTCCTTCCACTAAAGAGAACTGCTTTATGCCACCTAGCGGTCAAATAGAACAGTTTCACCTTTTGAAATGTTTCAGCATTTACACTGAATATGTTATTACCCTAAAGAAGGAGGAGGAGCTCCTGATAAATGGATGTGAAGCTTCGTTTTGGTTTGAAAATGAATTTGAGCACAGTTTGATAGAAATTTATTAACACATTAAAAAAAATGTCTTTTGCTACATCAAACACAGACCGGCATAAAAAATGGTTCTACAGCACTGATCCAATATTTGTGTCACTTATTAATTGATGTTGCTCTTATGCAGAGTACTACTTTCTTATATTCTGGATGAGCATGGACTGATATTTAAAATTCTGAATAACATTTTGTCATAATATCTTATCTAAAGTACAAATGGCTGTTGACTGACTTTTTTCTGAGTATTGACATTTTTAAACTCATCTATGTTAAGAGTATTGTGTTCAATTTCCACCAATATTCCAATGTTTGAGGTTACTGGTGGTAAGTTACTGGAAACAGTGCATTTTAAGTAGTCAATTGGAGAATTGCCAATACAGAGAAGGATCAGGATACCATACAGAAAGATCTGGATGACCTTGTAAACTGGAGTATCCGGAATAGGATGAAATTTAATAATGGGAAGTGCAAGGTCATGCATTTAGGGACAAAGAACAAACATTTTTCCTATAAGTTGGGGACGCATCAGTTGGAACAGACTGAGGAGGAGAAGGATCTGGGAGTACTGGTTGATCATAGGATGACTATGAGCTGCCAATGTGATGTGGCCGTGAAAAAAGCTAATGCGGTTTTAGGATGTATCAGGAGAGGTATTTCAAGTAGAGACAGGGAGGTGTTAGTGCCACTATAGAAGGCACTGGTGAGACCCCATCTGGAATATTGTGTGCAGTTCTGGTCCCCCATGTTTAAAAAGGATGAATTCAAATTGGAACAGGTGCAGAGAAGGGCTACAAGGATGGTCTGTGGAGTGGAAAACCTGCCTTATGAGTGGAGACTCAAGAAGCTTGGCTTATTTAGCCTAACCAAAAGAAGGTTGAGGGGGGATATGATTTCTCTCTATAAATACATCAGAAGGATTAATATCAGGGAGGGAGAGGAATTGTTTGAGTACAGCACCAGTGTGGACACCAGACCAAATGGTTAGAAACTGTTCATCAAGAAATTTAGGCTTGAAATTAGATGCAGGTTTCTAACCATTAGAGGTGTAAAGTTCTGGAATAGCCTTCCAAGGGGAGTTGTGGGGGCAAAAACCATAACTGCTTTTAAAACTGAGCTTGGTAAATTTATCGAGGGGATAGTATGATTAGCCTATTTTGGAAATTGACTGATCTTTGGCTACGGGTGGTGGATTTACAAGTTGTCTAAGAGGGGAGAGTACATGGGGTGGGTTCTGAGTTATTACAGAGGATTGTTTCTTGGGTAACTGGCTGTTGAGACTTGCCCACGTGCTCAGGGTTTAACTGATTGCCATATTTGGGGTTGGGAAGGAATTTTCCCCCAGGGCTGATTGGCCTGGGCTCTGGGGGTTTTTCACCTTCCTCTATAGCACAGGGCATGGCTCACCTACTGATGAATTCTCTGTATCTTAAAGTCCTTAAATCATGATTTAAGGAGGTAAATAACTCAGTCATAGGTTGGTGACCTATTGCTGGAGTGGGTGGGTGAGGTCTTGAGGCCTGCATTTTGCAGGAGGTCAGACTAGATGATCGTACTGGTCTCGTCTGACCTTAGAGTCTATGAGTCTATAATGTTCATGGAGAGAAATTTTTGAGTTCATAAATACAAATATTGCATTGGAAAACTGATTCTATGAGCTATGCTCTTCCAATCAGGATTCAGAAATAAATCTCTGGATCTGCTCAGTAAAAATTCATTTAAAGATTTCCAGTCCTTGAAATGAACTGCTCACAAATCAGCTATATTTTGAAAATTATTTGCAAAAAATATTTGAGGAATAAATTTCAAATAACACATTGATGTTGAGAAAATTGCAATATCCTCACTGTTAATTTATAAAGAGAAAAGAAAGAAGGGGGCAAAATTTGCTGAGTAAATTACTTCTAAATTTTTCACCGCTCTTAACAATCTCACGTTCATTTGGATGGCTCTCTAGGGTGACACCCTGGCCTCACTGTAATCAGTGGGAGTTTTGCCATTCAATGGAACCAGGATTTCACTCCAAATCAACTTACAGAATTCAACAGCCTGACAGCACAAAGTATATTGCATACATAGAAATGATTTAATCCACTGCTGAATTGTAGCTACTACTGGGGTGAAACATGGCAGCTGCTTAAAAGCACATAAAACACTACAGGAAATGAAGAATTATAATATAAATCTAAACTGAAACCTCAGGAGTAACTTTGGTAAGTGGAAGATAGCTGAAATTTGGCCTGGACCTCACAATTAACACCGTCTTTGTCAGAAAAACTGCAATGAAGTCTTTAATGACCACAATTAGTTTGGACCATGATTTTACATTTCATTGGAAGGCTGGCACCTTCAGCAACATAACATCTCCTGGTATTATACTGGGCTATATTTCTTGTCTCCTAAGGATAATTGCTAGCCATGCATTTGTGGGCCTCATTCTCATCTGTTTTATATGGGTTTTTTTAGAGAAAAATGGTAAGCATTTTTCATGACTATTTTTGAAAGACCCCAAATTTAGAATCATTCAAAAAGAACGACCTTTTCCTTTTTTTTAAAATGAAGAAACAAAATGTTTTGGGCTTTTTTTTGGGGGGGGGGGGGGAAGGAAATGAAAACAGCTGTTATTGACAAAGTTTTGATTTTGAAAAACAGGAAAATGTTTAAAAAATTTTTTTGTCAACAAATTGGGGTATTGCCAACGAAACTGAAAATTTTCTTTAAAAAGTCTATTTTTTGTTAGAAAGTATTTAGATAACCTGTACTGGTTTTACATATATGTAAGTCCATTTACTTCAGTGCAATGACTCCTGATTTCTCCTGGCGAGAGAGGAAAATTAGGACTTCTGTTAATAATGTTCGGGGCCAGATTGTCCTCTGGTCACACAGGTTTTGGCTTCAGTGAAGTTACACAAGGATAAAACTGGTGCAGTGGCATGCGCATTTAAGCCCTCTGAGGGCAAACTAATTGGATGATGTTGAGCCAATGATGATTTTATTAATGCGGAGAATAACCCACAGTTAATTTGCTATCCAGTTACCATCAAGATGTATCCACCCAGGTTGTGGAGGTAATCACCTACCCATGACACAAACAAACCAACTGCATAAAGAGCGAGGTAAAGTATCAGGCGTACGGCCACTTCCAGAGCTTGCGCTGCGTAGCTCCCACATGACACACAGATGACAGCAGCGATTGTTGGGACAAGAAATGACTTTATCCTCAATGATTAGCTATCAGTGTTGTATGCCTGACTGGCCTGGAGCAAGTTGCTGCCGTTGATACCCTGGGACTGGCGGGCAAATGGGGTTAGGGGAAAAACAAATGCTAGGATTGGTGGAGGATAGGGTGAATGTGATGTATGTCCCAGCATAGCAGCTGGACGCAGGGAGAGCGAGCAAGAGAGAGAAAGGAATCAGAATTGCAGAGCACACATTTGAGGCAGAGGAGTGGGGGAAATCAAAGCTGTTTGTCTTTTTATAACATGTTTGATAAAGAAAGCTAATCAGCTGGGTTGACATTTGGCAATCAGTCAATATATGCTCAAAAACAACCTGGAGACATGAAACTAGGAATCACTTCAGGTGACCTTTGGAAGGAAGAAAAACAAGTTCAAAAGAAAACAAATGTTTCAGAGGAAGATTATAAACAGTTCAGTTTAACTAAGGGTGTGTAAGAAAAATTTTCCTGCATGTGTGGGAACTGTTCGCGTGTTTGAAGATATGTGGCTATACAGCATAGCTAAGGTCCTACACCTTACCCTGAATGACCAGTAGCCATCTCTATGGAAACCCTGTGTATTATTTCCTTTTAATCTACTTCAGAATTTGGCAGCATTTTGATATTAGCCTGAGTCATCTTTTACAGGAGTTATAGTGTTTAGTTAAGGAAGCAATCACAACAAATGGCTATTTATAATTGAACAGAATGAAAATTCCAAAGCTATTCTACACCCTATGTCTTACACTTAGACCTATCTGTAGAGGTGATATTTGGTTAGTTTAGGATTCAGGCTTCCATTTTGAGGCCAAATTGGGACTATGAGCACTGTTGACTAAAATCTCACGAGATAGTTTCACAAGATGTAGGGCTCAAACAGCAGGAATCTCAAGAGATTAGCTGAGTTTGTAAGATTTCTGCCATCTTGAATCAGCTGTTTTATCCAGCTTTCTGCCATTTTGGGGCAACATTTCATGAGGACAAACATTCCCATGAGATTTCAGGTCCCTCTGACCAGAACCAGAAAAATAAGCCCCTAAACCCCCTTTGATAATCTGGCCCAGTTTTGGTAACAGGTCAGATCCAAAATCAGAAGTAGTTTAAGCCCTGGGCCCCGGCAAAAGGGGATCCAGTCCCCAGCCCCTGAAAGCCTTTGATAATCCACAGACCCCTGCCCTGCTCAGTGCTAGCAGGGTAGAAGTGCAGACTCTTGTCCTGCTGGTGCTGGGGGGAAAAGGGGGTGGGCCCTGGAGCCAGAGGGGTGGGGCTCTGCATTCCCACCCCACCCCTGAGTGGGCTGGCCTGTCCCTGGAGGCAGGGAAGGCCAGAGACTGCTCACTCCTCCTGGGGTCTCATCCCTCCCAAACAAAAGATTTTACAGGCATCACACATGCTCATTCATTTACACTGTACATGTACCATCCCCACTCTTGAACCAGACCAATTTGGCTTCAAGGCAGTAGGGTGTTCACCCTCTCTGGTCAGGAAACAAACTAACTAACTAGCAGAGATCCTTCCTTCCTCCCTAGCCATACCTCTCTCTTTGGAGTCTCTCTAGTTTATATAGCTCCTCCAGCTAGCGGGACAGCTGTTCCCTCTTGCCTCATTAGACAAGGTTCTGACTTGCTCTAATCAGTGCATACAGCTGTTGCTTTCCTCTTTGCTGGCTAGGGCCCTGCTGGCCCACTTTACTGTAGCCCAGGCAACTTCTCACCCTCTAATTTGCCACAGGCCACATAATGGAGTGAATGAAAGCTGAGCCTCAAAAGGCAGTATTTGGATCTCAGTTTGCTCATATAGGACCAGAGTTTTAGAAAATGTCTTCCCTTTCTGGAGTCTACATTTTGCACACTAACATTCAACTTGTTTATAGGACTTTTCACTCCTAAGTCAATCTTCTCAACACCTCTGTGAAGAAAGGGGGTAAGAATTACCCTTGTTTTATGGACAGGAAGAAGGAGGCTGAGGATGTAAGTGACTCATCCGAGGCTTTCTTTAGCCCCTGGTGTTAGAGCTACACTTAGAATCAGGAAAGTTAATGAATACTGGTCTGGGTCCAGACCATAAAACTGGGTCTCTCTTTGAGGCTTATTGAAAATATTGAGAAGACCTCTTCTGAAATGTACTTACCTTGTAAGCTGCAAATATCATGACATTCAAGATGAAATCTCCTTGCTGCACATCTACTTTCAGAGGAAACATGAAGAAAATTAACAACTTAACACTCCAGCAGTGAGAAAAATGTGTTTATCTTGTATACATAAAAGAGCCAACAGCCAAATTCTGTAATTGAAAATACTTCCTTAAACATTTAACACAGAATCAGCAGCCAAAGGCTCGTTTCATATTCTTACGAAAACAAGCAAAACACTAGTGGTCTGTTTATATAGTGTGTATGTTGCGGGTAGGTAGAATGTCACCATCTCTTCTCTTTCCTGCTTTCAATAAGATAGGAAGCACCACATAACTCACAGAGCAAACCTGAACTATTTGGATAAAAAAATGTGGAAGCTGCCTGCAAGCCACAGCCTTAGAGGTAGAAGGCAATATTTTATTTTTAAAAAGAGAAATTAAAGAGCCAGATCCACTGCTGGAGTAAATCAGCAACTTTAATGAAGCTATAAAGTACATAACATTGAAAAGTTTGGCAACAAATTATGACCTTTTTGGGAACTTGGTAGAGGCTTTATATAATTTCAGTTTCAGATACCTTTGTTTTAGAGTTTGCTAGCATACACATAGATCTTTCCAAATTTACATTTTCTTATTGCAAAATGGTAGAGTTTAGGGCGTGCTGCAGTTTTTATTACAACCGTCCATTATTATTCGCACATATCTTTCTGTAAAACTTTCCCTTAAGACTTGGAGTTCTCTTACCTAGTCTCAAAAGAGAGGGGGCTGGAAAGTTTGAAGATAAACCCTTCAGTCCTTACAGAATGACTACAGCAGAGAATAAAAATTGTACTTTTCCTGCAGAGACCTGAAAGGAAACCTGTTTTAAGGAGAAACAGAAAATATTCATAATGATGTCATTAACTGAGTGCAGTAGTGAAAACAGTGACAGAATAATAATAAAAGGGCAAATGGATTTTTGCTATTGAAACTATTAATTTTAACAACCGTTTGGAAATACGACAGATAAATCTGATTTTTGTGATTTTGCTGTAGCTTGTGCCATTCTTAAAAAAAGGAAAGGAAAGGAAAGAAAAAGCCACCAAGCCCAGAATTAATTGCAAATGGGACATTTGTTTCCTCATTTCAGGCTACATAGGGCCAGATCTTCAAATACAGCCTATTGACAGTTTCTTTGAAGACAATGGAGTTTTGCTGATGAGGTTCTTTCCCATCATATCCTATTGTTGGTTTTGTTGGGACAAGTTGAAAGGAGGCTGTACATTTTGGGTTTTGAAGGGAAATTCTTTGCAGGTGGGTTGCACATTGCTATGCAAATGTATCTTAGATCCCTGACGGTAATTCTGGATCACAAAGGTTAAAAATATAATCAGGTTCAGTTATTTTTCCCTCTGTCAATGATGTCTTGCAGCAAAGTAGCTTTTTTTCTGATATTAGATCAAAACAGCCACTTGGCATCCAGCGCCTTCACAGAGTTCATGGCATTTCCATATCCCTTAATCCTGCTTATAAACAGCCAAGAGGCCAAGGAAGCAGCCTTTTAAGGCACCGGTCAGGCAAAAAGAAAAGCTATTGCTAGAAAATCCACCCCAGAGAGTGGGATTTGAAACCATGCCACTGTGAAGCATGCTACACGTGTGGCATTAGGTGTTGTCTCCAATGCTGAGAGTCAGCAGAACATGTGGCTGCAAAAGGAGAGCTCAGGAGAGCAAGCACTGAAATGACACTCATGTATTAACTTGTTTTTCAACAGCACTGCTAGTTCAACATGGCAAAACTATATCCCAGGACGACCTGCCAGGGGGTGTGTGGTTTTTAGAAGGATAGAAGGTTACTAAGCCACATGAGGGCAAGATCGAACTTCCTTTGGCTTCAGTAGGAGCTGGATTGAGTCTGTGAGCAAAGCATGCGCGGGCATTAGATATGTGTTGTAGACGCTACCAGCTTTCCAGGAATATAAGGAAAAGCAGCACAATCCAGTGCAATAAGTAATGATCAGTGAAAAAAACTTCTAAGTTTTAACCAAGGATAGCTCAGCCCTTGGATTTCAATACCTTTAGAGGAAAACAATAACAGTAGATAATTTATTGAATGTTCTATGTAACAATTGCAACAGGCCAGTCAGTGAAGGTCCTTACTCTGCAGTAGCAGTAACTGGAAAGCTACATTATACTCCAGACTCTTTCAGTTGGTCTGAAGACTTCCAGCCTTAACTGCCCACGTTTCTCCTTCTTACAACCTGCGCCCAGCTCTCACAGAAACTTTTCTTCAGTCTGTATTCATTGAAAGCTTCAGTTTCATAGCATATCAGTGTCTCACTGCCAGTCCGTCACTTACACACGCAGTAACGTTACCTTCCAATGTTGGCCAGGCTTCATCTGGAGTGCGTGGAGCTACTTGTACGGCTCTTTGATGGAAATCCCTGTTGAGGCTGAATATGGTTTGTTCCATTGAGAGGTCCGCTGGACAAGGAGTTGGAAAAAATGTTTCTAGCAAGGAGTAACAAAGATTGGCATCTTATGAACTTTACTACAAAAGGATAATGCTTAAGTACCCTGTTTACATCACTTCACTTATAGGGGTCTCCATTAAATTCTTTGCCACTGACATTTGCAAGTAAATTGAAAGTCCCAGTATCCTCTATAGTAAGCATATGATGAATTGAGCAAAAGGTAAAATTGTTTCTGTGTTCTCAAGGGACATGATAAAAAATCTATGCCCAGTGGTAGTTAGAATTGAAAGAGACAGAAATTGCACTGTGTTCTCCACTCAGCATTGGAAGATGTGTTACAAAATGTTGTTTCATTAGTTTTCAGGCCTGAGGTACACAATAGCTGTCAAATCAGAGATGTGCTAGGAAAAGGAAGGAAAATAGACATGGAGAAAATTGGTAACCATTGCTGTCAGTGAGCATGTCCCAAATATTCCATGACTTGGCAAGAAGTCCACCTCGCTGAGAGGGCTGCCTTCCGCAGGGAGTATAAGGACTAGTCTCTCAATCAAATGACTGAGTTCAATTGTCAAATTACATTCAGAACACTCACTTCTGACCATTTCTTTTTTAGGGGGGTGGAGAAGTAATTTCCTGATCTATCGTGCCATCAGGATTTTCTTGACTGAGGTTATCAAAACTACTGAGAGAAGCAAGTTCACTTTATTCATAATAACAGCTGAATTATATCCCCCCTTCTGCAATGATAGTATTATGCCATTACAGTAAGCCAGAAAATACATTTGCTTTACGTTTACTTCCTACGTAATCAAAATCAATGTCCTTTGCAAACATTTCCGTTTGAAAATGTGACTGGTTAATCAAGAATAAATTATTTCTAACCAATGTGAAAAGGCCTACAGTATCTCCGAGTGACCAATAATTTTGTAACAACCCTAGGAGCAGTCCTAAGTTCCAATTTCTAAGTAAAGGAATATGTCAAGGACCAGAGTCCTATGTCTGAATTACATTAGCTGTAGATGCACCTGGTCAATGGTTGCACTAACACTCTCTATGATTCCTTTCACTGTAACCCAAGCACAGAATTTGGTCTAAAGTGATGTATTTTCAGTAATGGACACATAGACTCCATTCACATATTCTATAACTGAGAACTGTTGCTTTTCCCAGTTCATCATGGGATCCCTTCTCACAGGAGAGAAAAAATAATTGTGGCTATATGAACCTCATAATGGTCAGAAGTTACCCAGCACTCTGCATGTTTATCTAGTACCTATTGGGACTTGTTGGTTCACAAAAACAAGAAGCCATATCATGACAATGAGCAGTCTTGTGAATTTCCCAACAGTTCCTGTCATTTACTGTTAGAAAAATGGCAAACTTACTCTTTCTTAAGGTATTTTTGCTTCTTGTCCTAGTCACCACAAGAAATACTGAGAGGTAGATGCAAACTTTTAAAAGCAAAAGAGAAATATTCATTAAACTTCTTCTGAATGGTATGAGAGTCTCAGAAAAAAAAAGATTTTGGACTTCAAATCTAGTTGCTGGAATTGATGGATGGATAACAATGATTCAAGCCAGTTCTAAACCTACTGTTAAAACCACCATCTCTACTGCAGATTTCCTGCAAAATCCTTCAGTCCAAGGCAACACTTTTCAACAGTTTCTACCATATACTACTCTACTAGTATTCTGTGTGCAGATACCTGGCATAAGAAGACCATGTGCTGGTATGTTATTGTAGGACAAAGCTAATAAAACATCTGGCTCGCTCTCAGGAAACTTAACATTCCAAAATACTCTCCTGATCTTCAAGGTCACCCTATTTTGCCTCTGATGTTATGTTTGGTTTTCAATAAAGTCGCATAATCCACATTGTTACTTTTGCTAGATAACATAAGGCCGTCTCTCAAACTAGGGGAGAGACTGAATAACAGATGGAGTGAACCCACATGAACAGCCAATTTTCACATTAACACAACTGTAATTAAATACATCTAAGAAAAACCTGTCTTTATCATACACTTCCTAAAACAAGGGCTTTTGAACATCTGTTTAATGAAACCCACTGACATCTGCAAATTGGTTAGTTATAGCAAATGAGAAGCATTTTATGGAGGGACAGAGGCATTTGAAAATACATTCAATACTCTTGAGCAAACCTGAAGTCTGAATTATAGCAGCAAATTGTTCTAGTTCTTGTTTGTTCCTGTGTAGTCTAGCTGAGAAGAAGCAATATTGCTGAATTATTTTATCACTGAGTACATTTTGTCTCTCTAACGAGACAAAATGGCTGACATTTGTTAATGCACAGTTTAAAACATGATCATGATGTATCTGTACTTATGATCAGTGCCCACATATTTATCTAATGAATTGTAAAGCCATTTATTAGTCATTACAGTGACTCTCTTATCCCTGCCTCTTCTCTTTGGATTGTAAACTCTTTTATACTGTGCCTGCAGCAATGGGACCTTTCATTGGGACCCCTTGGCTATGTCTACACTTACTAAAATTAGTTTGAATTAGTTAGTTCGAACTAATTCAAACTAATTGTAGTTAGTTCAAATTAGCTTAATTCAAACTAGAAAAAAATTAGTTCAAACTAAGCAAGTGCCATGAATTAGTGATCTCCATTGATTTTAATGGGCCGGTTAGGTCGAACTAAGAAATTAGTTCAAACTAACATGGCTACATTGGTTAATTCAAATTAGTTAGTTCAAATTAACCCTTACTTCTAATACCCTATTCGAAGTTATTAGTTCGAATTAAGGAAGCCCTTAATTCGAACTAATTAAAGCCTAATGTAGCCATGGCTTTAGTTAGTTTGAATTAAGCTTCCTTAATTCAAACTAATTTACCAGTGTGGACGTAGCCTGACTCTAGTGCAATATAAATGTTAAATATAATATAACTAAAAATAGTGGTAGAGACTGAGTGAGGTGTTTTTAATGTATTAATTGTAATTGGTCTATATGTCCTGTCAGGTGCAGGGTGAATTATATAACTTGGAAATACAAATTAGTTTAGTTATGTTAGTCATGTCATGTCTATTTCAATGTCCATTAGAATGGTTTGTAAATTTAATTAAAAGCCTGCATGTTATTTAATGGATGCTACTACAATTAGTATAAAGAAAATGGTGGATGTTTAATTAATCACAGCCCATAGAACAGTTTTTACTGATTGAAAAAAAATATTCCCCTTCTTTTATTCATGGAATGGTTTCATTGAAACTTTTCTTCTATGAGCTCAATCCTGTGTGAAAAGAATGAGTTGCTACCCATTATACAGTATATTCTGCCCTTCCCTTTCTCTCTGTAAACATGAGCAGCTCAGTTCCATGATGTGTTTTGATAAACTGCCAAGATCTAGGTAATGTACTATTTGCTGACAAGCATTTCTTGTTAATCCAAAAGCATTGAGCTTGTGTCCTGTGATTTTTTTTAAAAAAAGAAATAGAGAATCAGAATTAAACAAGGGTGTGGAACTTCTTAAAATGTAGCTACTGTTTTTTCCAGAAGGCAGTTGCAAACACTCTACCATTAGTGCCTCATTTTTAAAAAATCACTTTGCTCTTCTGTATTTTTTTTTCTAGCACAAATCAAAAAAGCTCAACAACAATTTTATTAGTAGTATTTTTTTTTAAATAAAAGAGGACATAAATAGGAGAGGCTGGAATCTCAGAACAAATATAATGCAGCAAATCTTTGGCCATTGATATAGGTATATAACAAACAGTTGCACAAAATGACTTGATGGAACCTCATGATGATAAGGGGAAAGGAACTCAGATCTTTCTCTGCAAATGCAGTCTCTACCCCTTGAACTACTGAAGAATCTCCATTAGCAACCAAAACTTAGCATATAAAGTCACAGTGTTAAAGATATTTAGGTGCCTATGACACACAGCAGGGCAAAGGATAGGGGGTAGAGGACATCTATACTATCCGCTTCCTTTCAGGAAGACCATATTGTAAAGAAGCCTCCTGTAAATATAAATCTCCACTAAGTTATGTAGCATGTGTATGCTTCCCGGGTTAGCTTTGGATTCTGAGTTAACTTGATCAGCTCTGTTGTTTCACAGTGAGTGGCTAAGGTAGCTTACTGAGAAAGAAGGACTTTATAATGTTGAATTCCATTTCAAAAGATTGTATCTGTCCAGAAACTGACAGCTGATTGACTGAAGGAGCAGTGTGTGTGTGTGGAGCGGGAGGGGGTTGGAAACTTTCAAAAGCTAAACATTTTAGATGTCTGTTTCTTACTTAGATGTCTTATTTCCAACTGGTGTGTCAAGATGTGTACCTTATAGTGCAGTCAGATCTGTGTAATAAGACCTCCCACAAAGGAAACCCAGAAGGTCCCAGAGCCTATAATGAAACCTCACCCCTCGGGCAGATTAATTTTACAAACCATTCCCCTTAGATACTGATCTTAAGCTCTCTGTAAAATGATGGCAACAATACATGAACTGGTGTGTATTTGAGGCGTAATGTCTTTCATTTTCATGTGCATGGTGCACAGTGTAGTTTACCTTCCAAATTCAACTGACAGCTTTTGAGGCAGTGCTTTCTGGTGACAAGTGACTGTACAGCTTTTATTTACACTGACTGTTGACTCATCTTAGGTGAAATTATGTACAGAAATAAGCAAATAACTTTCTATTCAATGTGGTCCGTATAAAGCTGTAGCACAATAGTACAGCTATGATACAACGTAAAGCTCCTGTATAGACAAGATTCTTATTTATTGTGTATTTTTCCAGGTCACTTAGCACGTTGCTTCATAAATGCGCTTTTGGGAGTGTAAATCCTGTTGTGAATGGTCTTTCCGTTTGTGTAGAGTAATTCATCCCTTAAAAGCTAGCAAAACTGTGACTGCTTTTTAATTTGCATTGTAAACACATTAGGCATGTGATGAAGTAATCTGGCAAACTCTGGATGCCTCCTTAGATATTTGCGTGTTAGGCCATCAGATGGTTTATTCACTAAGCTGTTCTCCTCCTGTTTGAGGGATGGCATCTTTTTTTTTTTTTGTTTGCATTCCTGGAAGTACCACCTTGTGAAAAAGATACTTGTGGGAATTAAGTGCGGTACCTGGAATTGTTGTTGGGATATTTTCCTCAAGTTCAGCCTGAATTTTTCTTAGTTCAATTTCATTCCAATTTATGCTTGTGAACATGAGCAGAATGGTACTTATTTATTTATTTGGTGTACGCAATCTGGTCAAGCCAAGCCACAGTGTTCTCATCAACAATGTTCAAGGCACAAGAATGATACTTGTAGAAGGTGACACAATAGGCTGTTCATATTTTAGTTATGTTTCACAGAGACACTTGCAAATTATTTTGGAGAATTTTAACCCACTTACTCATCACAGATTTAAAAATTCATTACATTGGGTTGACCCCCCCCAACCCTCAGTAATAATTTCAGAAATCATTTTTCATATTTTTCAGAAACATTAATATGTTTTTGAAATTTCAAAGTTTTGAAAAATGTTAATGAAACTTACAAAAAAAAAATCAAAATATTTATTCAGCCTCTCTTCTAGTAGTGCCCATGGCCCTCAATCAAGGGTCAGCTCCTCATTATACTATACATTGTAAAAACAAACAGATAGACAGCTTTTGTCCCAGGACAAATTTAAATTTCACAATTTAGATGTAGATAAAACACGCCACATAAGACAATAGGGAGGAGCTGTTGGAAGGACAAGGTTTCACTTGAGACTGGTGAGGTGTCTATGCATAAATTAGGTACATCAGTAATCCGATGTGGTTTCTGGCCTGACCTTTGCTAGATGATATAATTACTATAGCATCGAATGTGTTCTCTATCCATCAGTTAATGAGTTGTAGCACCCAGGATCAGGGTATTTCAGTATCCAAGAGAAGAGGAGAGATGGGACCGGGCAAAGATTGATAACGCCATATTAGTAAGTGCTCTAGCAAGCAGTCAATTTGATAGGACAAGATCTTGTTATGAAACCCTTGTTTACCCCATGTTAAGAGGTGAGAATACATACTTTTTCAGTTGCTTGCTACAGAAACATTTACTCCAGAGCATGCTACCTTTGTTTGCTAAATTTGCTACTCTTTAAATCTCCTGTACTCAATGGTATTTGGGGAAGGCCATGTTCCCCAATGCTATCTTTATTTCATCTGAGACGGGATTGACACTGCCATTGTTACAGGGATTACTTTCTCCCTCTTTTTCAAATATCTGACTATTTCACTGGCTTAAATGTCATTTGGTACCATTATGACACAGGTTTACACCCACCTATTGGCTTCATTGCTGGCTGTTCTTTTAAACTGTGGTTTGCACATAAAGAGGCAAAAATAATCTCCAGCTACTTAAATGACATGCATTGTTTTGTTAAGATTTTATCAGTGCCCAGAGTTTCTCATAAAATACTTCAGCCAGGTCTTGTCAGGTCTGTAGAGTCTTCACAACTGTCAGGCAGGGTAGAATTTACTCTGCAGTAGTGGTTTTGGTGTAGAAGTCTGCAGAGAATGGATTTAAATTGTAACACTCTTTATCTGGATTAGAAATTAGATGTGAATGAAAAAAATAGGGTTTGGGATGAATAGACAGGAAGGTTGAGCAACAGTGGCTTCTAGGAAAAACAAAAGCTTATTAAAATGATTATTCACTGCTGAGTCACAAATTCCTGGTGCTTTAGGACAGGGCAACAAAGAAACAAATGATCTGAACCTAGAATAAATAGAATAAGTAAATAAACAAAGAAAGTAGAATTTAAGAAAAGAGAGACTCAGATCTTAACATGTGATGTGATGTCTTAACCAACCAGTTGATACCCTATCACAGTTGCAACCCTACCACAGTTGCCAAACTGATGAAAAGTATATTGGGCCTGATCATGCAAACTGCAAAGAACCTCTTTGAATGTGCTGAGCATTCCAAAATCAATTGGATTTTAGGATGCTCCATACTTTGCAGAACTGGGCTGGCTGGTCCAAAAATTGTCAGCGGAGAAGCAAATGCAATCGCTGAGTTATTGCCTGTGTGTAAGGGAATTTTCTGGGAAAAAATTAATTTTTACATTTAATTGAGGATGTAATTAGGAAAAGTAAAGGAATCTGAGATGAGACAGTTTAAGGGCTGGTGGGTGTGTATAATATAACCCAGTGGTTTTCAAACTTTTTTTTTCTTAGCATCCAGTTGAAAAAAATCATTTATACCCACGACCCAGCAATTACATTTTTGAGCAATGCATTCCAGTCTTTCGGCAGAGGCAGCATGGGGTGTCCTGACCCAGTGCCTGACCCACTACTGGGTCCCAACCGTAAGTTTGACAGCCACTGATCTAACCCTAAATGTTAACTTACTTGTCACCTAATGTGTGAATCTGGAAGATTTCATAGTCTTTTCACAAGAGCCCCAGTTTGAAGCAGTGTCCCCAAAAGTAGTTTCCGTATCTGAGCATGCCCCAGGAAAGGCGATTTCTTCAAAGGGAAACCATTTATTTCTGACTTATAAGAGTACAACTGAGTGGCTGTCAAATTAAAAATACTTGATATCTGGTGTAAAGGTAAAAGTGATACTAAGCGTTCTGTATTGAAAAGATGTTTTTGCTACAAAAACACAGCTCAGTACTCACTCTTGCTGAAGTGACCATGGTGGAGGTGCTATCAAAAAGCCTTCAATATTGTGTTGTGTATTTATGTGTGTGAAAGGGACTGCTAAGTGATGTGGGAAGCTTTGGGTAAGAAGTCAGGACTTCTGAGGATGATTCATCATGTGGAGTCAACAGTTGAGATTGAAAAGGAATGAAGATTACATTTGGAATCACAGAATCAGAGAAGCTGGAAGGCACCATGAGAGGTCATCGAGTCCAGTCCCCTGGAAGTTGGGCTACATCAGTAGTAGGCCATGAAAATAAAAAGTTGGTTGGCCATAATCAATATATAGTAAAGAGAAAGAGGAGAGCTCTTGAGAACACAAAAGCTCAAGACAAGAGGTAATGGACAGCCCAGAGCAATACGTGAACAATGCGCTTTGCATTTTCACAGGGTTGTGATGAGAAGTCTGCTGAGCTGATGTGTGCAATGACATTGTTCATGTGTTCTCTGATGAGGCTGTGTTAAGGACAGTAATGAGCAGGCACCTTAGAAATCGGATTGCCATGGAAAACTGTGACGTTTGTGTGTTTACAGAGAATCTTTAGTTTTTAACATTTTATGAAAAAATAAAAACATTTATTAACTATTAAAGTTTTACAGAACATATCTGTGTGACTTATTCAGTGGGCAAATCCTCCTGCTCTTGAGAGTGAATTTTGAATGTGCCTAAAATTTACAGTGGAACTGTGTTTATCAGACCTAATGGGACTGGAGCCAGACCAGGTAATCAAAAATTGGACTAATCAGGAGATTTGGCAAAGAGCTTTCTCTTCTTTATTTTAAGGTGTGTGGACAGCTGGGGGGCTGAGGCTCTCATTCCCTGTTGGTTGGGACTTAGGCTGTCTGCCCCACACTGGTTCACACTGAACTAATGCCTGAGCCCCTGACACCTAGGCTGATAACCCAAGCCCTTCTGCTGTTGGTCCAGTGGGGGAGCAGTGGTTCGGTTAATACAGAGAACTGGATAATGGTGGCTCAGATAAATGGGGTGCTACTGTGTATCAATAAAACATCATGTTCAGCTTCTTCTTTGTATGGCTAATGTAAATGAAGAGCAGCAACTATCATGTTACATTCAGATGGCTAAGCTAGATAATTGTATCTGTAATAGCAGAGTATATTTCTGCGCTGTCTCCTTTGTATTTGTGAATTGGGCACTTAGTTGTTCTATGTCTGATGTCCTGTTCTAGGTGAGCACAGTCGCACACTGCAGAGTCTTTAATTTCCCATTTGTGACAGTGCAGCAGATATCTTCACTTGCCATTTTCAGCTGACGCCTATGCATATTGTGGTTAGGGATACTAAATTTGCGTGTTTCATTTTAATCATGGAAAAACGTGAATTTTTATGTTTTTTTATCAGGGAATTTTGTTTTTTTTAATCATAGAAAACTAAGTCTTTGGCAATGACTAACCGGAAGCAAGATGCTGTGTTACATGGCTCAGTGTTGCAGAGTTCATTATGTATCCTATTGAGAGCACGTTGGGCAATGTGAGAGCCTTCCTACAGAAGACTGCCCTGCTCCAAACCACATACCATTAAGACACAGATTTTTATACAGACCACATTGCAGTAGTCTGGATTGTGGCTTTGCCCATAGCTCTCTGAGACACAGATGGTGCTAACATTGTCCACACGCTGAAGGATGGTGGTTACACACATTTACCATGCTTTTCTCAGCTGCTTAAAGTTTATGATTAAAAGTCTTTCAAAATCAGAAGCATCATGAGTGAGCTCCAGGAACTTGCTGAAACATCAACTTTAGCATGCGGTTCCTGCTCACTAGTATGCTGTGTAATATATGTGGAAAAGTTTGTGGCTCAACATAGCCTCATAAATCCCCTCTCAAAAGGCAATGGACTCAAGACACTTTTAGCACATGGAGTAAAAACATGTTGTGGTTTTTAAGACATACATCAGGAAAGCACAGAAGATGGAGAGGAAAAGACCTATTAGTTCATAATCAAGTCAATCCCATGTAGCCAAGTACAGAGTAATTCCCTGCAGTATTATATGGTTTCGAAGGCATTTTCTAGTCTCATTTTCTGTCTAGTATCTGGTTAAAGTTCTCAACTGCAGGGCTTCTTACACTTTCTTAGCAAAATCATTACTCAATGATGGCTGTTTGACAAGATAGGTTCTTGCCCCTATGAGGCATGTGCACAACACGTGCACGCATGCACACGTGACTTCCTAGGAAGCAGAGCTTTTTGCATGGCAACCTCTTCAAAGAGTTTACTGACATTAATAGGCAGATGGTTTAAAACAAACAGAAGGAAGTACTTTTTCACACAATGCACAGTCAACCTGTGGAACTCACTGCCAGGGAATGTTGTGAAGGCCAAAAGTATAAAGGGGTTCAGAAAAGAATTTGCCATTGTTGGACCTGTCCTCCTTGAACTTCTCTGTTAACCAAGATAGTCAGGGATGCAACCCCATGCTCTCTCTGTTCCTATCTCTGTTCTCATCTAGTGGAGATAGGACATGCGGTGATAGGCTTAATAAGAGAGATTTAGGTTAGGTATCAGGAAAAACTTTCTAACTATAAAGGTAGTTAAGAAGCTTCCAAAGAAGGTTGTGGAATCCCCATTATTATTTTTTAAGAACAGGTTGGACAAACACCTGTCAGTCATGGTCTAGGTTTATTTGGTCCTACCTCAAGGCAAAGGCTGGACTCCATGACTTCTCAAGGCCCCTCCAGCCCTACATTTCTATGGTTGAATGTATATATGTATGTGTACGTGTACAAACACACGCGTATACACATATATAAATATGCACACATACATCTTGAGGTCCTTCTAGCCTGAACCTTTGTATGTTCCTAAGAGCAGCTAAAAGACATTACCATCAGTAATGATGGTCTTATATTGTTGCTAGTAAAAGGGGAAGGGTGTTGCAGTCCTCTAGAGTGTAAAGCAATCTAAAGCCCCCCTCAGTGGGAGGCATGAAGTTATGAAGCTCATTAAACCTTAAGAAAACGAAGCGAGAAGCTGCTTCCAATTATCAGGATAAAAATTAATGAAATAAAAACGACAGACCGGCTGCAGAATTATGCAATAAAAAGGGCTTTGCTGGCATTAACAAGGCAGTGTGTAATATTTATGTGGGTCTAGCTCAGTCTGGATCTGAACACACGGTGATTCTGCACATAAAATGTGTCCAAATTAATGAATTAAAAATCCTTGATAATCCCATGCAATTTTCTGTTCGTGGCTAAATATTATTAGATGGGGAAATTTAACAAAAAGCAATGGAGGTGGGGGACTGCTGTCTTAGAGATAAAATTGTCTCTGGTGTGTTAGAATGGTGGGGTAGGAAGGCAGACAGCTAAACTGCTGACTTGACATTAGAGTCAACCAAGATCTGATATGAACAGAGACCTAATGTAATATGGAGCAGTAGAGATTTACAATCTGGAGGACACGGGACTGAAATCAGTGCTTGCCTCCTATGCCCTAATCCTGCAAATGCTTTGGAACATTTAAGCACCTGAATCATCACAAAACGAGAGATGATCAACTCCACAATCTCACCTCAGGCTTCAGAGCTGGATTATGAACCTGCGCCTGCACAAATTGGCAGTTCCCACCTGATTGTCTGCTCTTGAGCATGGCAGAGGTAGGCTATCACGTTCCTAGCAGACACATGGCCACAGCTTAACCAAAAGTTACAGGGTTAGTGCCAAAATTACTGGGTGAGGTTAGTTGGCCTGTGTGATATAGGTCAGGCCAGATGATCATATTGGTCCCTTCTGACTTTAACAATTGATGAAAAACTGTGATCTGGGTCCTGGGCTGCAATTTCAGTCCTCCTAAGGTTGGAGGGTGTTTCTGGAATTAGGGTCCCTGTTAGGGCTGGTCTCTTGATAAATGTGGGAGAACACAACAGAGCAATTTGCAGCCCAGTTATAAATGGCGCATGGGTGGGTTAAAAAGCAGACTGACCTATTTAATACCCGTCTTGGGAAATCTTCATGTCTGCAAATATTAGAAGCTGATAGAAAGTCCTGCAGTCAGCCTGGGAGGGAACAGAAGCTTTCTGCTGTATATCACGTAACTCTGTATTGATAATCTTCACTCAGAATTAACAATTCAATATAGATTGCGCTATTCCTACAGCCAAATGCAGTTTTCCTCTTCCATTAGGCATATGCAAGAAAGGAGGCAGCCTGGTGAGCTGTAACTCTTCCTTCTCACTCTGGGTTTCACTTACACCCGCACAATTCACGGCATGAAGAGCTTATTCTGGGTTGGTTTTTGGGAGAGCGCTTGGGATGCCACTGTGCATCCATGGCCTCGCTCAACTCACAGAGAACTCTTGGCTCTGGTAGGAAGACTCTGAGTGGGAGGGGCTTATATGGGATTAGAAGCAGCTGGAATGCGGACCCACAATAATGCTGCTTTTCATTCCTTAATGTTTGCTTGTCACATAACTGAAAGGGGACTGGATTTGGCCCCCCAAATACTGTAATTGTTATATTGGGCCATCTTGTGGAGCTCTTACTGACACTAGTGAGCATTTACTCATGTGAGTAATTTCACTGAATCCATTGGACTAATTGAGTAAGTGATCCCCTGCGTGAGCATTCATAGCAATGTCACAAATATAGTAATGTAATTGTAACTTCGCCCTTGTACATATCATGACTTTTATTTTTGTCAGAGTGAATGGATTCTGTTAATTCCTTGTTGTAGTACTTCCTGTCCCTGTACGCTCACTTTCCCCTTTGTTTGTCTTGTTTCTTTAAACATACTGGAAGCTTCCCAAAATGTATTTTAAGTAAAAGAAGCATGGGATAATTTTTGGAACAAAGGTATTTTTGGAGAGTAGAATTTGACTCTTGTAAAATGCTTAAAACCCTACCGCTCTCTGCCCTTCTCTTGATTTCTACGAAAGGGAACAATTGCTTTTCTTGACAGTTCAGCAAAGAGCATTCCTTCTATTTTGCAGATGGTTCATTTGTAATCTTTGTTTCTGAGCTGTCGAAGTGATGTCTGCTGGGCATTAGATGTTCATGAGGTCTGGAGAGTGTTCACCAGGCACTAAAAAGACCATTGGCCTGCTGTGAAGGACACAGGAAAAGTAGTATTCGTGAAACAGTGTTAGCGAGACTGCTGGTCCCATAACTGTAGATACAGAATCTCCAGAGAGGGGAGAATGTTGCAGTATAAACATTTATATTATAAAAAATGGGAAATCATTTGCTTAGACATAAATTAGCCCCCACAAGACAGATTTATTACTGCATGGAATGTTTTAATGAGAAGGGAAGGTTCCACAGTCACAGGATACATTTTACATCAGAGTGTTTGAAATACATATTATTAGGGCCAACAGTTCTATCCCCAGATATTTAGCACTTATCTGGGGATTTGAAAGGAATTTAAGGAACAAAGGTGTGTACATTGGTTTCTCAGTTAAATTTTAATCTTTCTGACGTCAGGTTTAGGCACAGGAGCTTTGGTGGGATACACAGGAAGGGGACAAAAGCGAGAAAGCTTCATATTAATAGGCTAAAAGGGCCAAAATAAGTTAAATTTGCAAAAGGCAGCTCCCCCTTCTCCCTTTCTCAAATGAATCTCTTCATGTCATTGGTTTTAAAGACAGAGGAAACATTAATTCAACTTTATATTCTATATATTCATTTTCACTCTTGGTCCCCAAAGGGTTTTACATTATTTTAAATATCGTATTATGTGGTTTACTGGTGATTAGTCACCAGAATTTTATGGATAAGCACAAATTCAATGAATGAATCTGAAAAAGAATGATAATCAGAAAGCTTATGACTACAGCAATGCATTGTGATTCGTGTCCGGGCTACATACTAGGGAAAACATACACAAAATGATTCCCAGAGTAATACATGTGACCAGATCATTGGACAGATAAATATCAGAATTTAGCCTGATTTATTTATATAGACAAAATACATTACAAGACTGAACTCCTCTTGTCAGAAAATACCTAGACATATTCAATATTACAAGCTGGATTGGAGAACATTTCATTTCTATCCCTATTGTCTGTCAATAATTTCTTATTTCTTCTCATTCAAAAGTTGTGCCTTTAAAAAGTTCCCAATCCAGTTCAACAAAATGCACCTGGCTTTTCAAAGAGAGTTTAAGGATCCTCAGGTTTTGGATTCCTAGCATGGGTGGCACAATAGACTTGTGCATTTTGTTTGGATTGAGAGTCAAACAGCTTTCATAAAAAACATCAATGTACCCGGCTTTCCACTGCACTATTTGCTCTTTTGGTTTAATGCTTTCAGTCTCCTCATGTGGTCTGAGAATGTTTAGGAAGCAACAAATCCTTTGACAGGGATAGGGAAGGGAAATAAAAAGAAAAGAATTTTGATGCCAAGAGCTGTCCATGAACTGAGAAATCATAAATGTAATATAATATTAAGATTTTTGCATTCAGATTGAAACGCCTCATCATGTTGCTTATATGATGGAGACTAGTGGGTTTTTTATGAGCACTCTTTGAATAAACACAGACAAATGAGCAATCAGTTTACAGGCCAGAGTCACTCAGCTTTCACACCAAGCACAAATTTATAGCTGGGTGCTATGGAGAAGCAAAAGCTAAACGTTGGTGTCTGAAAGAGCCATTTGTCTAGGCTCAGAGAGATGAACAATTTGGATCAGAACACAAATTTTCTGAAGGGCAGATTATTTTTCCTATCAAAATAATTATAATGCAGAGACTCTGAGGGAATAATTAATGTAAAAGAACACAGCCTGCCTTATTTACATGGAGTAATAATAATATTTCCACAGTTATAGCGATTTATACCCCAGGATCTCAAAGCACTTGACAAATCGTATCGGAGTGAGGTAGGTGGTGGTATTATCCCAGTCCTACAGAAGGGAAACATTTGGCCAGATCCTCAGCTGTTGTCAGCCAGGACACCAAGCTCTATTGGCTTTAATTAACACCAGCTGAAGATCTGGCCTTATATACAAAGAGGGCCAAATCCTGAAGACTTTTACTCTGTCAAAATCAAGTTCTTACCAGGAGTAAGGACTTTAGAATGATTAAGGACCCAGTTTCTGATCTCACATGGTTTATTCCATTGACTCCAGTCCTGGTTCTTCCTAATTTACACCAGCATTGGAGCAGAGTCAATATGATTTGCTCAAGGTTGCACAAGAAATCCGTGGCAGTCCTAATCAAGTTCACAGTGGGAGCTGAATCTGCAGTCTATCAGAAGAAGAGCTCTGTGGAAGCTCAAAAACTTGTCTCTCTCACCAACTGAGGTCAGTCCAATAACAATATTACCTCACCTACTTTGTCTCTTTCCTATCCTGGGACCATCACAGCTACAATAACATTATATCTACTTGCAGTAGTAGCTAGCCTGCCAGCTCACACCATTGTCATATGCTCTTCTGTTTAGGAGACAGCGACATCATGGGAATTTCATGTTAGGAAATGGGGAGCACAGGGCGTGAATAAGCATGGTGAGTTCATGGAATTGCGGAGTTCAGTTTTAATACTGAGAGCTTTAAGCATCCCTGCCAAAAAACCCTGCCCTGTGTTGATGAAATATATATTTTTAGCAAAGTGAGGTATTGTGCTGTTCTACCTTGAATTTGTTGTGTTTTTCCACAAAACAAAATCAATTAAACAAACAAAAAAGTAACAGGGAGGTGTCACCAGCAAAAACTGAACATTTTTCTAGTAATAGTTTTCACTAAATTCACAATATTTTTGCAATTTTTCGGATATAGAACTTTGCTGTGAAGTAATACATTCATTGGCTTGAATGTGTAGAAATATTAACTTATGCCAAGTCTCGGGAACAATAATAAAAACATAAGTCTTGGCATTTTAAGTTTACATAGCTAAAGTTGATCAGTTTTTCACACCTGCTGTTATGATCATTTGTACATTTTGTTTATAATTTCATTTACTTAATAAATGGATAGTTCCTATAGAAATAAAATTACATTTTCCTGTGCTTAGTTTGAATTTTACCATTCCTAATTAAGAATTTTAATGATCTACCTCTCTTACTGCTTTAATGTTTTCACTGTTATTGGTCAGCTAACAAGTATGCCAATCATCTTTGAGGAAAAGCCACAATATGTACAATAAATCTTAATTCTAAAACCAGCAAATTAATCGGTTCCTGTTTTCTGACTTCTGAACCTGCCCTAAGGTGAAGGAAACATAATCCACAGAAGATCAGGTTACAGTTAAAACAATCTATATGAATCAGCATCCCGAAACAGGTGCTAAGCAAGCATCTCTACAATTAAATTGATTTAGAAGAAGTTTTTGGTAGTTTGGTGGTGCTTTTTTATGTCATTAGGCTTACATTTAATACTCTCAGCAAACAATAACTCATTAGTGGATTAGGGGTAATTACCAGCAGCAGTCATTATTCCTAAGGTTTAATGGGCCAACTCACTTGTAATAGTACCCCACTATTGTGGTACTCAAACACAAAAGCTGTGGGTTTTAGAATCCATTGACAATAGCCATTCACTGAAACTCCAAGCATTCTGCAAATGGCCATGCTATCACACTCTTTCACTAAAGCTATGCATAGAGGCTGGAAACAAAGTGTGAGGTCGTAAATCTATACTTACTGCATTCATGCTGAAGACCACAGACATCTTCACAGCTCCACTATTTAAAATGGATTTAATAACAAAGCTATTTTGCTATAATCTAATAGTTTCAAGGATATTTTAAATTTTCTTATTGCTGATTTTACTGCCCCAAAATCTTAGAAACACAGATTGATAAAGAGACATAAAGAACATATTAGTTAATGCAGAGACTGCATATACACATAAGTAATTACTTATATGAAAATATGTAACATATATGTATATAAACTGGTGTTTAGAGGTCAACATGGGAGGTTCCTTAACTGTAACTGAGAAAGTTAGACAAACAAGGAGTCCTGTGGCATTTTTAAAGACTAACAAATTTATTTATCATATGATCTTTTGTTGGAGAAAATCCCACTTCGTCAGATGCTTGAAGAATTTGTTAGTCTTTAAAAGTGCCCCAGGACTCCTTGTTTGTTTTGCTGAACTCAACTAACATGGCTACCTCTTTGGAACTTAAGAAAGTTAGAGACAGTCATAAATACATTTGTAGTAGCTACATTAATGAATGAAATCAGTTAATTTGTCAGTTATTCTAACTTCCACATTCTATTTTGCTCAAGGACCATAGTCTTTAAGAAACATAAAATGGAGCATCACTATTGGAAATGTGGTTCTTCAGAAGAAAGAAAAGAGGTGATGTGCCCTGCTCCTTCTTCAGATACATAATTCCTCAAGCAGGTACTGGTGCTCTGGAAGCCTGTGACAACTCCGCTCAGCACATGTTCCAGGAGGGCCTTTTAGAAAATGTGACCTGGATATCTGAGTGCAGATGACTAAAGGGGGAATTAGAAAATTCAAAGTCCACCTAATCTTACTCCACTTAGTGTGCAAAGTAAGATGATATCGATGGCTAGTTTTTATTTCTTAGAATTATTTTTTCAGCCATTTATTTCAACCTTGAGTGCCATATCAATTTTCTGATTTAAAGAAGAGGATTAAAAATAAAGGCATAATGCTATACCTGAGCTAAGTGCCACTTCTTCAGACTCTGTTAAATCAGGTAATTTGGAATAATTACCAGTGTCAGGTTTGGGAATGGAGTTTGATGTGAATTGCCTGGATTTATATTTATCCTGTGAAAAAAGAAAAAACATTCTTAAAAAGTGTAGGAATGATTGGGCAGTCATAAGGAAAATGATGTTGTTGTTCAAGTGACTTCATTTTAATATACAAATGTATATTTTCTCTCTCATTCTGCTCCATGTCATTCAAACTTGAATCCATCCTGCTCACACTGAGATCGATGGCAAACTCTCCTTTACTTTAATGGGTCCAGCCTTTGGCCCTCTATTTAAAAAGATGTCTGTGGTGCGTAATGAAACACGGTAAATCATTTCCAATATATTTTAAAAAAAACAATAACATTAAAATGAATTTATGGAGAAATTCATCCCATCCCTGGCAGAACACAAAGGAATGAGATTTTGTGTTGATGAGGGTATGCCTTAACGGTGAGGTTGACTACTGCTCTTTTAAAAACCCTTTGCAGGGATTTTGGAGCACTCGATCTGTATAGTTATGACTTCCCCGGCTAGCCCTTTCATACCAATCTATCATGATTAGTGCAGGGACTGGGTAGAATCAGGCTGCAGAGACCCCTCTTTAACAGCTGCTCTACCCACGTTCATTCTCACCTTAGGAGGGCTAAAATGGAACCTGTGTGGTGGGGAATGCTTTTGACAGGCCCTTCACAGGTAAACTTCATCCTTAGTTAATTTTAGTGCTGCTCAAAGGTGCCTGGCTGACAATCCTGAAAAGCTAAGCCCTCTAGCTATCCACAGTACAGGTAAAAATTGGGGAACAGACAGTATCGATGTCCATGTCCGGCTTCAATCCTTTGCCTGTTAGCAGAAGTATCAACATTTAAGCCCTTTAGTATTACCTGGGGTGGTGGTGCTTCTGTGATTGAGGCACTTGTCCACCTGGAATTGAGGCCCTCAGTTCATTGCATGAGGAGAAGCAAAGAACATTCACTTGGAAACTACTTTAAGTAGCAATTGTCTTGACCTAGGATGAGCAAAAAGTGGAAGGTTCTGTATCCCATTAACAATTCCAGGTACTCTCTCTCCTCAACATGAACATTTGCTAAGTTAGAGGTATTATTTAAGAGTCTTTCTGATGAGTATATGTAGTACATATACATGTCTCCTTACAAAATGCTACAGTAATTGTCCCTTTCCAGTGTATTATCACTACTGCAAGATGTAGTGATTATTATTTATTCATGAACATAAACACTACCTTTAGCAGCTTTATGCACTACCTTTCACACTGGGCATATTCAGATACCATGTTCTGAGGCAGCTTCTTCTCCACTGCAAGCATCCCACAAGTCAAGTGGTTTCTCCAGGAGAAAGAAGACATTATAGAGTTACCCTACCTTGCAGAATCACTTCATTCGCTGAACCTCTTTGTTGTTTCTTATAATTATAGCTCATTAACATCTTAATTTGGAATTTTGGGGGGATGAAAAATGCCCTGTTTTCTAAAATGTTTGTTTAAGAAATTCTGGTTTTGTAATGAAAAAAACCCAAACCAGAATTTTGTTTGGATCGTGTGTGCTCAAAAACTGAAAATAACCAAAACCTGATTTTTTAATTCAGTTTTTGAAAATAAAAAACAAGTGAAAATGGAAAAAAAATCAGATTTTTTTTGGGATGAGGGCTGTAAAAGTATTGAAAGATTTAATTTCAACCCTTTTTTTGGTGGAAAATACCTATCATTTCCAACTGGTTAAAGGAACAGTTTCTCTCCATGTAATAAAATAATCTACAAGCACAATGATAAAACCCATTGCCTCCCCTTCTTCTTGGACGAGGTCTCATAAAATCAGCATTTCCATGTTCTCATGGATCAAAAGCATGAACAGATATTGTGAAGCCAGTAGGGTTGATGTTGATTTGGATTTGTTATTTGGCAAATAATCAAGGATTTGACATGCCTGCCATTGTCAGCCCAAATTTCTGGGCGGTGTACATAGCGAGGTATCAATCAAACTTTAGCAGTCCCAGGGTTGCCTGTAAGTAACTGATCATAAAAAAACAGAACAATGCATCTTGTAATTACTTGGGCACTTATAATTGTATATAATACCTTTCTCCAGGTTGACATGTTTCAACAAAATACAGTGACGCATCAAGGTAGCATTGTGTGGGGCTGCCATTATTTGGCAGAGTAACAAAGAACTGACTATTGATGGAAATTTTCCTCTGCTGTTTTCACAGATGGCTTTCACAAGGTAGCAGGGAAGGGTATGTTGGCTTATGTAGGTAGATCGCTAAAGAGGGATGACTGGGCACGTCTGGGTCTTCATAGCTGGAAGGTGCATCAGGGCCAGTTACTTCTTCTGCAAACAAAATACTTCAGGTGAGAGATTCCGGGGTATTGGTTAAGAGGGGACACATGACCAGTTCATGAACCATGGCAGAGAGTTCTCCTCTAAAACGAGCTCACTTGCCACATAGACAGAAATGTTCCAAGCTACAAATAACTCTTCCCTTATTGAATATTAAGAGTGCCTGGATTTCACCACAGTTTTGCTAGTAGGTAAAACTGATAGCCAAGTCTAGCCACACTCCTTGGGACACAATTTCAGAAGCAGCAATCATCAATCAGCACCTGATGCAATAAGAGAACTCAACTCTCACATCAATAACAAGAGTACTCAATTCCTATATCAAACAAGGCTAAATGTTATTCCAAAGACTGGAGAAGCAAGAACTCCCTAATGTGACACTTTATATTGTGTAAGAACTGTAGATACTTGTTAAGAAGTACCCACACTTTAAGTTCTTCTATGTTATCTTTCTACTCTTCCTCTTTATCAGGAGTGTTGCTTTCTTGATGTTTTATAAGGCATTGAAAATCAAGAAAACAGAAGACTTGGCTTCATCCACATAGGTGAACTCTATTCACCGCACTTCTCAGTTAATCCACACCAGCATGATGATAGAGCATCCAGTAGGAACAGGAAATTGGTGATACACAGGCCTGGAAAAGAGTAGAAGAAAAGCTCAAATGGAAGTCTTTCGTACTGTCAGTTGGATGATCATGTCTAGGAGCCAGGTGATCTGTGCTTTTACTTGATTAGGGACTGTCCCTCAAACAAAACCAACATAGGCAAACTTTTGAAGGTGGCCAAGAGTTGGTCTTTGTCTACCAGGATGGGACTTAAGTCTCAATTCTGTTCAACGTACATGGACCATTGCACTGTATTAGAATACATGAAATATTTGTATATTGGACAGTTATATTTTCATCTTTTGTGGCTAAGCTTGTGGCCCTGGTAGCCTGGTATCCTGGTCCACTGTAGGTAAAAAATAAGGTGCTTTCAGTCAATAATTTCATGCTATAACTTTTGATTACGCAATTGGTTATCATAAAAAAATGAAAAACAGAAAGTTTGAGTGACAACTGGAACCATAAGCTTTTTGGGTCAGAGACCATTTTTTGTTCTGTGTTTGTACAGGGCCTAGCACAATGTGTCATTGATCCTCAGAGGTTCCTAGATGCTAGTGCAATACAAATAAACAATAATACCCATAATAATAATTTCCTCCAATCACCCAGTCTCCCATTTCTCTCTTATACTGCGGTGCAGAGAAATTAAGCAATTTTCCCAGGTTCCATAGTAATCTATAGCCAAACTAGGACTCAAACCCAGGATTCCTGAGTTCCAGTTCAATGTCATCACCACATGATCATTCGTCATCTCTGGGTACTATATTAGGTCTATATGTTTTCTGAAGCATTCAATAGAGTACTGTAATTTTCTATTAAATTCTATGGGAATTTTCAGTCAGGGCACACACAGTAAACAAAAAATTTCAGAGTTACCATATCATTGTCCTATAAAAATATAGATGAATAATCATCAATACATAGTGGTAAAATTGAGTCCATAATATGGAATCCACATAATGGTATGAACTACAGAGGGAATATCAAACTATTACAGAAAAGGTGAAGGCAATATTTATATTATTATACAAGTTCTTTATTTCTCTCATCTGATGAAAACCTATCCAGAACCAGAAGAGAATGCTACATTGCATATAAAGGACGTATTCCCATCTTTTGACTGACTGTGGATTTCTCCTTCATAAGAATGCCCTATAGTTTATTGAGACAAGGAGCACGTACAATGTTATGGAGACTCTTCATCTAAATGTTTCTTTATCTGTTTTCTTTTGCATGGGCCACCCAGTTTAAGGGCAGGCATGAAACTATTATAATACATGGGTGTGACCTAAAACAAGATTAAGAATCAAAATACCATGTATCTGTATCCAGTGTGGTTGGTGAGAGCAGGAATCCTACAAGCTTCCTCCAAACATTTGCCCATCTTGAGGTTACAAAAATACAGTAAAGGGGATATGAGTAGCTAATCCTCTTGTCATCTGGATTTACAATTAAATATGAAAAAAAGCCCAGTGGCTGCATAATAAGAGATTTAACGTAACGAGTTAGGGCATCCCATGTATGGTTTGTGCGTGCCTGCTCAGTGTGAGCACTATTACTCTTCCAGGTTTCAGCTAACAGTCACACTGTAGTCAAACAGATGTTGTTTTCCTATATAAAATATGACATTTTTTCTTGCTTTAGGTACTAGTTGAATATGTGTGTTGAGAGACTAGATTTATGTTTTGTGATCCCCCGAGATTTCATAATAGAAGCCAACTGGGGTCAGATAGACTCACTATTTGCAAGAGAAGCAGTTGAAGAGTGCGGAGATGCCATAGGTGGTGTTTTTGATGACTCAATAGTTGGTACTTCTCCCTCTGAACCTTGCTGCCAGCATTGGCCCATGAATAATGGGACTGCTGAAAAGAAGTTTTTTCAATGGAATCATTAACTGAGGTCTTAAACACATGTAGTTATTAATGATCAGAGCTAGCTAGAATAGTATATTGGACATATCTGGCAGTTTTTTCCAAGCAATTATTTGACAAATGTGGATTGTAATTATTTGTGCAGCTTTTTTAGAGATCCTATGATCCTTTTCATTGGAAAGGGTTGGGAATCAAGTGCATCAGGTTCCTCCACCAGACACCCTTGATTGTGCACGATGCGTTGGGGGAGTAAGGGACATGTGATGGGCATGTGGCCTCCTTGGAAAGTATAGGAAACTCCAAGGATGCTGTATCTTACATTGGGATTGAGAATGGTCTAGATCAAAGAACAAAAATGGGGAGTCATGACTGGTTCTTGGGTAGCCCTCTGAGCTCCTGCACCAAGTGGAATTCACTGCAAGGCAGAATGTGGGCTGGGCAGAATCTCTAGTTCTGCACTGGGAGACAATAGCAAAGCAAGTAACTCTTCATAGTTGCGAGGTCTATGTGGTAGAATTGGGGACTATGCCTTTGCTGAGTTACCAGACAGAGTGTTTGGGCCAGGTGCTGTGAAGCTCGTGTTATTATGCACAGCTAGTTGGACCCAGATACAGAATAAAGCAGACAATATTTGGTTCTGCTTTGAGTGCAAGGGACTGGACTAGAAGACCTCTTGAATTCGCTTCTAGTCCTACACTTCTATAAGCTCAAACATTGAGTAATCCCTGATCACTGCATATATTACTGGATTTCAGTGCAGGAGTGAGGCCACTAGTTGGCCAAATAATACAATATTTTACATTCTGTATGATAACATATTGTAAACTATAGTAATAACAAAAGGCGGATCTGCAGCCTTTACCCACTGAATTGAATGGGAGTACTCATGTCGATATGGGTCGTGGCATCAGCTGACCCGAAGACATATTGTTTGCAGATAAAACCTTTTATAGACACTGTTCCGTAAATGTTTATTTGTCTTTAAAAGAAACAGTACCTATGTGTGCAAATTGAAAAATGAGGCTCATTGGAAGAGGGGGACAACGCAGTTGACCTTGTCAAGGTATTAAAATAAATGTGTTAATTTGTCAATTAATTCAGGCATAGACAGATGGAAAGGGAGTTCCCCTAGTTAAATATTTATCAGTTGAAATTAAACGTAATTGTAGTTACAAAGCACACAGAAAATCGAGTGGAGTTAGGCATCAAAATGGATCATTTAATGGTACAGTATATATTGGGTTAATCAGGGCTTTTTTGTGATAGTACTGAGTACCAGCACCTTTTCTTTGTGATGGTACTCAGGGATACTGAGTACCAGCACCTTTTTTTCACAGCGATGTCTGCTAGTGGTGGCCCCAGGTCCCCAGCCGAGTACCAGCACCTTTTTAAGAAACAAAACCAAAAAACCACTGGTGTTAATACACACTTTCTCCATGTGGGTCACTTTTTCTTTGCATGGACCTAGTAACTAGAGTCAATGGGAGTCTTTTCATTGACTTCAGAGGGGCATTTGATCAAATCCCAGGTGTCCAGAATGTGTTGATTTGCTGAGTTCTGTGCGTAAAAGCAAGACTAAGAATGAATACTGGCAATTTTCCCCCCACAATCAAATTGACATCTTATCATTCTCTTCTGGAGGAGGGGTCTCTCCCCAAGAAATCTCCAGAGCCCATTATTAGTTCTGACCTCTACCCTCACCAGCCTCTCCAGTGGCAGTGGCAGATGCTGCATAAGATAATCCTCAAGTCTAGAAATGCACCTGACCGTCTTTGGTCGTTCCATGTTTTGGCCTCTCCTGTAATGAGACTACCAATCCTGATGGACTGTGGTAAATAGTGTGGGTTTTTTGTGAAAATGGGGAAAAACATCCCTTTGTGCTAAAGAAGAAAGCTCAGTACAAGTGGGACATTTTAAACTTAGGACAATAGGGACTTTCCCGAAATCTTGCATCATGTCATCTCTGATTTATCTTGGGATCCAATTCTGTGACATGCTCGGGGCCTTCAATTCCCATTGACTATTCTTTTGCAAAATCCAACCTTTCCAAGTGTTCTCTCTTAATAGGTAAGGCTCCCCTACGAGGATTTCAAACAGTTCTTTTGGGGGGGATGGGAGAGGACTGGGCTGTTAGCAGATGAAAATATAATGCTTGATTATAATTGAAATGGAAAATAAATTACAACTGGTATACAATGAAACCCTGCTCACTAGGAGTAGTTAGTGAAATTTCATTGGTACAAAGACATAAAAATCATTTAAAAGAAGATTGTGCAGTCAAATGATGCTGAGAATGTTTTCCGAAGAAAACCTAAAGGGTACTTCTGTATGGCTTGAATCCTAGTAATCTGCCTCCATGTTTAAGACAAGCACTGACTTTTCTGTACCCTAAATCTGACCAGTTTATTCCAATATATTTCAATAACTCCAAAAATCAGTTGCTACAAACTAAGGATCAGATTTTTAGTGGTATTTAGATGCCTAAAGATGCAGAATAGGTACCTAGTGGGATTTTCAAAAGTGCGTAGGCACCGAAACCCCATTGAACGATCTGTTCTTAATGGGCAACAAAAGCCACATAAACAGCTCTGGTCTGAGCTTATTTTCTGTGTTGTGTGTAGATACATACAGAGTAAAGTATATTGAATCCCCCAAAGGCTCAATCAGCTCTTGTACAGGCAAAGCTTCTATTACAGTCAGCAGGTTTTTGGTCTGTAAAAGAGATGCCAGAATCAAGCCCTAAATAGATAATACCAAATATGGATGAACATAGGATGGGGTTTTAGCTTCTGAACTGAATGCTGTAGCTTTAGGCAAAAAAAAACTTATTTGACAGCCTCTTCAGTGGTATCAAAGATGAAGACAACTGTCCTTTTTGGGGAAAAAAGAAGAAATTAGTTGAAATGGACTGGCACGTTTGTAGCTAAAATCTGACCCCATGTCCTAGAAGGCAAAGCAAGACAATACACACATGAGAGAAGAGAAAAGAATAACAAAGCTAGAAAGGCAGCTTCTGTCTTTGGGGTTAAATTTTGCTTGCAACATGACAACTCAAAAAACACAGGCCCAGAACATGGCGTTATCAGCCATGCCGAGATCTGGCAAACTTGTACCAGTGTCGGGCAGTTAAGGGCCTTGCCTTTAGCTGCCTCTTTGTGGTTCCAGGCTTACACTAGTGTTGTAAAATATACAGTCTCGGCTGGCTAACCCAGACTCTAATTAGACAGAAAGCAAAAGCAGAGGAACAGGAAAAAGAAATAAGGTGGGGAAGGAAAAGAACAAACAAGGCGTGGGTATGTTTTGGGGTAAATGACAAAGTCTCATGTCCCTGGTGGTGTTTGGGATTTAGCTGACCTGGTGGAGGTGGTGATGTCATCTCTCTAGCCTGATTTTGTCAAGTCGTCGCTCAGGATTACGATTAAGAATGTCCGAGATCTCAGGAAGTGGTGGGGATGGCCGCCCTGGTGGTGAAGTTCTCCTTCCCCTTCTCTCATCTTTCAGTCAGCCAGCAATGCAGTAGCTGCATTTTCCCCTAATGTCCCTTTCTGAGGGTCTCAAAAAGAATTGATGGGAAGAATAACTCAGTCCTTCATTATTTTGTCCAACAGCATGGTCTAATGACTGACACATCAATTATGGCTCATAGGTTTCAGGTCCTGCTGGTCTTTTGTTTACTAGTTGTGAAGCTGGAACTATGGAGGAGGTAGCATCTGGATTTGGTTCTGCACGTTGTGATTCAGACCCATCTCTACTTTCAAGTCAAATCCTTGGGAAATCATAGAATGTGGCATAGGAAGTCACAAATCCTCCACAGTACTAGGGACAGATAGGAAAAAAGGAAACAGGTTTCCTCATAATTTAGTTCCAGTTTGTCCAAAATATTAATAATTCCCATGAAGCAATCCCAGTTTTGATGTATTTTTTTCTTAAGAGATCTGAGTCCTATTCCCAGCTTTACAAACATGGGAAAATCACTTAACCTCCTTGAGTCTTAGTTTTGCCACCTGTAAAATGGGGACACACTTTCCTTTTTAATGGGCTTTGAGATCTAAAGCAGTACGGTCTAATAATAATTTTTATTAATAGAAAAGACATGTTTATGTCAACATATAGAGGTTATTGAAAATAGTCAGTTTGGTTGATTGGTCCTCCATTTCTAGTGCACCCCAAATCCTCAGTGACTCCACCTCAGCCTGTCACTGACTCTGCTACACAGGCAATGGAGGATATGACCCTTAGCATGGAAGTACAGTATTTATGGCAAGGTACTGGAGATTCTTCCTTTAGGAAACTGCTTCAACTTAAGACTGAGCTTAACATTTAAAAACTGAACCCGTAGTAACCCCTTATGTATTTTTATTGTGCTGGTGTTGTTATCACTGCTTTGGAGACTCACTGAACCCGATGAAGAAAGGATTGGCTGTGCTTTTAACCTCATAATGAGGCACAGGTCCCTTGATTTGATAAGTGAAGGTGGAGCTATCTGATTCCAACCCTGATGGTCATTTCCCGATAAGTGTTCATTCTAATAATCCCCAGGTCGTTTTTGCCTTTGAACTGAACACTTTGCCCGCCTCGACCGTGGTTGCCTTTTTGAACTGTCAGTTTGAGAGGATTAGATGCATGTTTAGGCTGGGTGAACTCATGAATGAAAATATTTTGCTTGGCAGTTTTTAAAATGCTTCTCCCCTTTAAGTGCTGAACCCTTTGGCAACAACCTCCTTCTCGCCCAGATTCTCCCTGTCATTTTGGGAGGTCTTTTCCGGCAGAACAAACAATGGAATTTTAATAATGCAGTGAAATAGAGTCAGATCCGCTTTAGTTATATTTTCTGTATGTTTCCTTATATATGACTGAATAGGTCGTGTGCAGCTCTGACAGCACAAAGTTAGGCTTTTGCATTACTTTAAAAGAATGAATTAATCTTTCGGAGAGGTATTTCCTTGGAACATATTGATTCACATCTTTGAACGCAATCTCGTAAAAACAATAAATATCAGCAAAATTAAAAAATATATTCCAGGATCTCCTCAGAAGAAGCAAAGCACAACGAACAGTAGTTACTGCATCTGTCCATTCTATACCTGACTTTACAAAGATCTATACTGCAGTTTGTCAGTTTATCGAAGTGTTGGCTGAACAGTTCAGCTATCAAATGCAAAGGCAAACCATACCAATGGGGTTGTTTTTAGCCAGCCCATTTATTTTAGATAGATCAAATCTGGTTCTGTGGACTGAACTGTTCTCCTCAAGGCGAGTTATTGCAGCCTCAGCAAACAGGTATTAGTTAAATTCAAAATGTCATCATCTCTGAGAAATTGCACGCAGAGCATTCTTAGAAACTGCATAGTTTAATATTAGGGCCAAAAGTAGTGACATACGCAAGCAAAAAAGAAATAAGACAAAATGAGAAATGAAGCATAAAATAGTTTATTCTCAGCCCTGAAATTTAGCCTTTCACCAAACTGGAGGATGGTTTATGTCTTGTACAAATTCTTCTTAGCAACTTGGGATAGATTTGGAAGTCAATTTTTTCTATGACCCGGGCCACATCTATTGTGGCCCTAGACAGCGATGCACTGCAGATTGAAGGTCTTCATGTTGCCAATATTTTTTTTTCTTCCTCTTGCATATCATTTTGCATTGAGTGTCCACTCCTTCCAATACACCTGCTTCTCAGGCTTGATCAAAGAGCTATGAAATCAGTTTTTTAACACGGTGTATATAATAAATCTGTTCCAGGGTCTAAAGTGTTAAATAGTGCAATGGCAGGTAAGTTATTGATACACTGTTGTGTCCAATTAAGATCAATGGGTTATACTATAAAAGGAAAGCAGTCAAATTAATCAGGTGTCTATGTTTTGGATATGGAACAGTTGGGGATGAGCCAGGACTATAATGGAGAGATGAGGCCTGTCACTAAAGGGGGAGGAATTTACCACTGGATTTTATTGGTGGCATTGTGCTGTTTATTGGTGGCATTGTGCTGTTTTTTTAAATGGTTGATTATATTCCCCTTTCATTTCAGTCACTACAGTCTGGCTCCCAGCCCATTTTTGTATTCAGACAGAACTTTGAAATAGATGGTGCATATAGTCTCCCCAGATCTTTTCACTGGCAATTATTTTGCTGACAAATTCCTTTTGACAAAAAAGTTTCACAAAAATTTCTGGTTTTGTCAAAACTTTCTGGGTTTTCATGAAAAATTGACAGCCTGAAATGGATTTTTTGATCACTGTAACGCAAAGATTTTCCATTTGCTTCAAGATTTGAAAGTCAAACTTTTTTATGACTCAGGCCACATCTGTTGTAGTCCTAGACAGTGATGCACTGAAGATTAATTTCTTCATGCTGTCAATATATTTTTGTGGAAATAAATACATTTCCCAGGCAGTCTTAGTTGTGAAATTTTTGCTGTTTTCCTGAGTATATTCTTTTTCAGCACTGACCTTGTGAGGAGGTATTGGCATGTAGAGAAGAATTCAAAGGATATATGTCTGGCCTTTGCCTTTAAATATAACCTTCCATTTGTTTTTTTTGCAATAGCCAAGGGATATTAGTAAAGCCCAATAGAATGCTCCCTTGTATCTTTGGATAACGACATGCATTTCATATTCCCTTCCAAAGGCAACGTACATTATGGTCCTAGAAGAACTGTGATCTGTTACTATATATTCAGCCATTTTGTTTCTGGGCTACTTTATAAGATATTTGCCAGGGATATTCCTCCCCTTACAAATGAAAGGTCAAGAAGCTATGGATGCATGGTCCATGTCCAAGAATTTAAAGTTGCAGAGGAGGGGTTTTTTGTTGGTTTGTTTTTGTAATTAACCTCCTTTGATGTTTTTGGCAACCTGGTTTCCTAGAGACCTCAAGTTGTTTTTGCACCTGTATAGGCTCACTGAAGTGCACAGCATGATTTTTGGAAATGTCCTTCCTAGGGTGACCAGATGGCCCAATTTTATAGGGACGATCCTGAAATTTGGAGCTTTGTCCTATATAGGTGACTGTTATGCCCCACATCATGCCTTGATTTTTCACACTTACTATCTGCTCACTCTAGTCCGCCCCCAAGAATCAGCTTAGTATGGAGTTGTTAAAGCTAGTGAATTCTGTCTAAAATGGAGCATAAATATGCCGGAACAAAGACATCACTGCTGACTACTGTGACCTTTGAACAACATTTTTGTATCACCTATGGAGGTAAAAAATGTCTTTTAAGTCTTACTGGCTAACGCCATTTGAGATGATGACTGACCTTTCAGGAACCAGGAGTACAGTTTGCCCACTGGCTTAAAAGACGACTGCTACATTTCTGCTATTGCATTGTTTTCAGAAAAAACACAGGCATGCTAATGCTCCTTGCTATCCATCTAGAGAGGAGACAGAAAATGTTTTTTTACAAAAGAAAAATCTGTCAGTTCTTTGTGCTCTCATGGGAGGTAATCCACAATCAGAGAGCCTAGAACTGATGGGAAGAAAGGTAATTGGCAAACCATACACACACCAAATGCTGCAATTAACTTGCAGAGTGGCTAAAAAAATGAAACACAGAAGGAAGAAATACGAATCCAAGAGTCCTTGGATACTGTGATATTTAGGGGTAAAAAATGCTGCGATGCTGACTTACATCAGTTCAGGATTTGGCTCAGAATTATTTAACCCTTCCCTGAATAAAGGCAGAGCCTTAGGAGAGTATAGAATAGAATTGTAGGTATTGGACACTGGTTGGACAGTGGATTTTCTTCACCATAAAATCTTTGGAGAATTTTTTGGGGAAAAACTCCTTCTGAATCGGACAAAAAGCCAAAACGGTTAAGTTTTTGGCAAAATGAGGTTCAGGGGTGGGGAGGGAATCATTTGAAATTAATTGAAACATTTCTCTTCAAGTTCCCTTCTGAGAATATCAAACAGAATGTCTCAACATTTCAAAAATGATTCCTCCCTCATTTTTTAAAACAAAATGTCATTGAAATTTATTAAGTGAAAAACAGTTTTAATGATACTTTTTACCAGCTCTCTTATTGATCCTGGCCATGTGAGAGGGGTTTTACTATGCGTAGGGCTTGACTCACATCATGTAACTAGGCCATGAAACAATGACCAATCTTTTACCAGCACTCCAGCCTATCACCTCATGTCTGTTGGTGACAGATGTCACTCTCGCTGCAGGCTCTCACAGCTCTTCCAGCCGTGAGGCTTCAGGCTCTTCCAGCTATTGACAATAATTATAGAATCATTGAAACTGGAAGGGATCATGGGATGTCACTCATGGTAGGACCAAGTACCATCTTAAACCATCCCTGACAGGTGCTGGTCTAACCTGCTCTTAAAGCCTGCCAAGGCAACTTATTCCAGTGGTTAATCACCCTGACAGTTAGGAATTTTTTCCTGATGTCCAACCTAAACCTCCCTTGTTGTAATTTAAGACCATTGCTTCTTGTCCTATCATTGGTGGTTAAGGAGAACAATTTTTCTCCCTTCTCCTCATGCCAACCTTTTAGGTACTTGAAAACTGTTATCCTGTCCCCTCTCAGTCTCCTCTTTTCCAGATTAAACAAACCCAGCTCTTTCAATCTTCCCTTATAAGTCAAGTGTTCCAGATCTTTTATCATTCTTGTTGCTCTTTTCTGGACTTTCTCCAATTTGTCCACATCTTTCCTGAAATGTGGTGCCCAGAACTGGACTCAATACTTCAGTTGAGGCCTAATCAGCATGGAGTAGAGAGGAGGAATTACTTGTCATGTCTTACTTACAATCTTCCTGTTAATACATCCCAGAATGGTGTTTGCTTTTTTTGCAACAGTGTTATGGTGAACACTGGGAAGGCGTGGCATAAAAGGCCCTCGAACTGAGGCAGGGGCTTGCAAAATGGCAGGTGAACACAGGAATTTGGATGGCTGAGGGTGAAGGAAATTAGCCGGAATCTAGAAGGATTAACGCACTCTTTGTACACTTCTAAAAATACAGGCCCAGATACTCCAGTAAGATCTGTTCAAGTTGTGCCATTCTGGCTGTTCTGGTGACAGATTCTGACTATAAATGGCCACCAGAGAATTCTCATTGTGGAGTGGGGGAGGGAATAAATGGGGCTGGGGTGAAGCAGAGCTTCATTGCAGTAATTCTTCACCAGTGTAAGATCCCCGAGGCTTCTGAGGCTCCCTAGCTGCTCTTACTGCCCCGAAACTGTGCAGCGCAAGACTAGCAACCATCTTCTAGGTTATTCCCTTCCCATGCTCCATCTCTGTTCCAGAACTGCAATATGAAGTAGTAAAAAAGTTCCACTAAGATTCTGTGTCACTGATTTCTCCTCCAACAGGAAGCCAATCTGCAAGGTCTAAAATCTGCTGCTGTGGAGTATATTAGGAATATCCATTCTTCAGTAGCTCATCTGATGATGTTTCTGGTTAGGGGACACAGGGTGCATACAAACAGAATCCTTTTAAAGAATAACAGATTTATTTATCGTATGAGCTTTCGTGGGAGAAAATCCCACTTCATCAGACGCTTTGAAGAAAACATCTGACGAAGTGAGATTTTCTCCCATGAAAGCTCATGCGATAAATAAATCTGTTAGTCTTTAAAAGTGCCACAGGATTCAGTTTGTTTTTCTGCAACGGCTCCCTCTTTGGAACTAGGGTCCATACAGTGAGTTGTGATGTAAAACATGTATTTACTTTTTCTAGTTTATGATGCACCTGTCCCAATTCCCTAAGTGCATTCAAGTTTTCTGTGTTTTACATTTTGCCAAAGACTTTTTCTCTTCCTGTCTGCAATCCGCTATTTATTTAGACTGATCTTTTCATTACGCACTTATTTACATTTAGAACAGGAGAAAATAGTGTTTTACAAGGCTAACATGCTAGCATCCAAGAACTCTGAAAACAAGTCAGAGTCCTACGTACAACAGTAGATGAAAATGAACGTTATAGCTAAGAACAACTACATAGTTAGGCTTGCTCTTGAGAATCCATTTTAGAGCTATATGATATATTTAAAATATCTAAAAAGATGAAGAGCTAGCTCCACAAAGTGCTAAAATAGGGATATTTAATAGGGACCATGAAACAACCCGGTTACTAAGGCCTGAGTCGTGTGGATAACTGGGGGATAGATTGTATCACAGGGTAAAAGATAATCCGTGTAGGTCCCATTCTTGCAAAAGCTTATGTGTGTCTTCAATGGGAATTGCTCATGTGACTAAAGTTAATGATTCATGATTGGTTGCAAGACCGTAAAGTTGCTTATGTACCTAAGTTTAAAGAACACGGCCCATGGAATTCAACGGAGTTACACCCATAATTTGAAGCAGTAGATATGTCTCTCTTCCCTGCTAATCTGGGGCAGAAGAGTCAACAGAGCTGATGAACCAAAGTAGTTTGATGAAGTCTTTGTATCTCTAGGTAGGCTAAGTATAGAGTACCCATTATTAAAGAATCATTTGAGTGTCCTGTCTTTCATCAATAAACAAGCCACAAAACTGAAGATCCGATAGTCTGCTGGGGGGGGGGGGATATATGCCTCATAAAAGTCCCCCTGATGGGCCAGGCCAAACTTCACAGATTTAATTGAGATTTACTGAATTGCAATTTCCTAATCAAAGCTTCTGGGCAATTGAATGAAATAACATCCACATCAAAATAAAGTAGAAATTGTGGTTTTGGAGTGTACGTTCCCAAACTGTTAACTTAATGATCATCCATCATTAAAATGTATCAGATGGTCCAATAATTTTAAAGAAACAGTCCAATAGCTTTAATTTGGGTAAGGATTCTATTTCTTGATTTCTGGTCAACCAGGTCAAAGAATGCTCTTCATATTTTAGCTAATGCAAAATGTGAAACCAGTTCTTAGTTTTCCTTTCAACATCCTCTACTTTCCCTCCTTGCAGTTTAGTTTCAGATATCATAGTTTAATCAATATTAAGTCATCCACATAGTTTAAGTGTTTACTTATGTCCTTTGAATTATTACTTGCATTGAGAACACCACCAATGCCCCTAATCTGCTTTCACTATGCCCCCCAATACCCTAATTATGTAATTTAGAAAAGACATTTCCTGGCAGCAGTTCCTCAATTCACTGCATCAGCCACTATTGGAATATGGACAAAACAACTTCATAATAGCTAGCACATGTGGACGACTGCTATGGGGCAATTAACCCTAGTTTTAGGGTGGGGACTAGTCCATTTTGTTTAATATTTCCAAATGACAGAGCATTAGTGCAAGCAGAAGTAACATGGTGTGCAAAGGCCCAATGCTAATTTTGTGCCGTAGTCTCCTCTGATATTTCACAATATCACACTTGAGGCTATTGAAGTCTTTGGTAAAAGAACACAAATACTGTGTATCTACTACAGACGTAATGGATAATGCCAAGGTGCTGGCTCTCTTGGGGTAATCTAATGGTACAACATTATGTACTGCAGCTACAAACAGTAAGTGGCTGCTTGATCTATTAGAGCAAATGGCGAACACACCCTTTAGCAATGTGCTGTGGATATGCACACGCCGTATGAAAATTTCATTTGAATGTGCTAGGCACTCATCCTGCAGCTGGAATTAGTAGGCAGAGGACAAAAAGGAAAGAAGTGAGCGTCCGAGGAGCCCATGGATTTACAATTCTATTTTTCTCTTAAAAAGGATTCCTTTTGCTAAAAGTGACCATAAAGCTTGTGAAATTTGCTGTCACCCCAAGGCAGATATGCTGTGGACAGACGTTGCTTTTCTGCTCTGTCTTGCCAGTGTGAAACATGCCTGAGTTAGACAAATCATACCCAGGGAAACAAACCAGGAGTCCTGTGGCGCTTTTAAATACTAACAAATGTATTTATCGCATGAGCTTTCATGGGAGAAAATCCCACTTCGTCAGACGCTTGAAGATGGAGAACTTACAAAATGGGAGAAAAAGATCCAGGGGAAAGAGGTCATATCAGTTTCCAAATTCATTCAAGCCCTTGACCTCAAGGATAAGTCAATCTGTCTACCTATTTTGTTAGTAGTTATTGTGATATTAACAGTAATAGGGCAATTGCTACAGACCCTACTTGAGAAAAGTCCAAAGGAGTTTTGGTTGGATAAAGTATGAAAAACGTGACTCACTAGTGGTAAAACCGTGGACACCTGCCCACTAGGATCAGGAATGAAACCACCAACTAATCTAATATTGGTGTCTTTGCCAACTTGGGCCAACTTGGGATTGCTAACAGCATTTTGGTCCATTCACATGAGCTTGAGCCACCATATTTTATGACTAAATTTCTCTCTCCCTTTTTTTTAATGATTTCTCCTTTTTCTCTGCAGTACATGTTCTCTTTCCCATATCTTGCCAAGTGCAGTGTACTGTTGGAAGAATGCCAAGTTCACAAACTAAGCAGAGAAAGCAAGATTTATTCAATTGTCTATTTCCATAAATTTCTTGAGAAGCCCGTGTGTGCTCTGAAAATAAAGGTAGGTGGGTGCATCTGAACATCAGCGTAATATAAAAGTATGATAGAGCCAAAAGTTTTAAACGCACTTTTTAGGTTTAGGAGGTCCTGAAACAAAGGTTCATTTATATCTTGATTCAGGGCTGGCCCAAGGGTTTTTGGTGCCCTAGACAAACTATGACTTTGGTGCCTCCAGCTCCACATGTTATAAGCGATAACATATTAATATATTTTTTGAATAGAGAAAAAATTCACTTCCATTTAATCTGGTGCCCTAAGCAACTGCCTAGTTCACCTATATGGTTGGGCAGGCCCTGTCTTGATCACATGTGATTGTTCTGTGCTTGTAACCACTTCTCCTTCTGGACTACTGTGACTTCTTATATTCACAATATTAAAAACATGAAAATAAAGAGGGAATTAGAAATGAAACCATTATTCTTGGAAAATGAATTAATTCTATTCTTTCTAGCCCCATTTTCATTATTGAGTAGCCAGTGGTTCCCAATCTTTTCTCTGCTGTGGCACACCTTGATACCTTTCATTATTTTGAGGAACACCACCATATAGTTTCCAAATAAACTCGTGAATATTCATGAGCCAATGAGCCAATCCAGAACTCTTCAAACAGTTTTTCAAAAAATTCCGTGGCACGCCTGCTCAGGCATGATGCACACCTGTGTGCCGTGGCACACTGGTTGGGAAACATTGGAGTAGGCAGATGAAGTCACACATGTGCTCTGTGCAGGGTGTTGCTTTTGTGACATATAATTGCTTCCGTTTTCAGAGCTCAGCATGAATATTCGGGACAAAACCTCAGGAGAAATAAACATAATGGATAAATAATGATAATATGAAATAAAAGCATGACCGTTTTTTCTGAGAGACATATTGAACCTAATTGAATTCCCCTTCCCTTCCCTTCCCCTTTTAGGCTCCAATTCAGCAAAGCACAGGCTTAACTTTAAGCTCATGTGCAGTCCCAATGAACTGCTGGTGTGCTTAAAGTTTGCTCTGTAAAGCTTGCTCTGTTTGCTCAGCATACAGCACAGCTGAGTCCTGGGCAATGAGCCTGGCTCCTAGGCACTCTGATAATACAAGTAAATAATAATACACTTATGGAGGTGCTTAAGCACTTTGCTTAGTAAGAGCTTTCCACTTGCCCAGGCAGAGCATGATTCTACCTGTAGTAACAGTTGTCAAACAGTTTGTTTCTTTCAGGAGTGTCAAACATCTCCTAACTATTGATGTCCATATGAAGTTTCAGGAGCCACAATTTGCAGAAACAACCTGGCTTCTTGATAGAATTTGCTTTTGTACGTAGCTAGAATCTTGATCAACAGCTTCCATGGAGTCAATATCAAGGTGTTACTACCAGTAATGTTAGCTAATGTTTACCAAATAAATAGCCTCATTAGTAAGGGTTGTAAAAACCAGATAAGGACCTTCTCATTGGCGAAAACCAATAACAATCGAGGTTTATGTAAAATATAATAGACACACCGAGAAATAAAGTTGATATAGTTTTCCCAATAATAAAAAATACTGTATAATCTAGTTTTTTACATTCACACATTAGCTAAGGATATATTCCTAAGGAAAATCCAGCAATTTATATTTAGGTCACTATTTCTTAGCAAATCAATGCACAAGCTATTAAATATCCATTTTTCCATGGATGATAAGTGTAATTACATTTCTCTTGCAATAAAAACTAGTGCTTATTAAATGTAAATATTTAAAAATGATTAAAATACATTTGAAGGAAACTTTATATCTTTATTTTATATGCTCACATCTGGGTTGCTTTTCCTAAAATGCTATACTTCTTCCAGTTATTACATTCGTATTTTGAGAAGGACTAACATTCTACTTGTCCCTTGTTTCAATTTTAAATTCATACATTTTTATAATTTATTGAATTTTGTTTAGCTTATGATTCAGTCGATGTGTTACTGTATAAAAATAAGGAAAATAGCAACAGGAATCCTTCATCAGTTGGAAACGCCACATTCACATTCCTTTTGTATCTGTTAGTTTTAATATCCAGTTACTCTTTCTTTATTCTAAATGTTCCATTTCCCACTTTATTTTCAAATTAAGAATGTTTCCTTTGATGTTTTCTTTACTTTTATGTATGGATCAATCTGTACTTAATAAAATACTTCATTTTCTACTAGTAGAAAGTTAATTAGTTTAACTCCAACAAAAAGATCAATTTCAACATATGCCCCAATCCCTCTATCACTTAAATGCACAAGCAGCTTTCTTCACATGTGTAGGCTCAAGTGCAAATGACTCACGTGCATATTCGCAGGATAGTGGCCGGAAGTGAGTACACCCACTTTAGCAGGAGTCTCATGAGTAAGGTGTACACACAAATAAGGGTTTGCAAGACCGGGCCAAAGGAAAATAAAACATTTGTTCTAGGTTGAATATTTAACACAGCAAATATTTTAAAATGCATTTTCTCCCTTATGTTTAATACTATTGAATGTAGTGGAATTTAATAAGCGAGCCATAAAACGTTGTATATTGGTTTAAAAATTATGTACCTGAAGTGGACATAGTAAATTCTGTAGGTTGTGTTTAAAATGTGTAGAAAAGATATTATTCTCTATTGATTTCTTAAGTTTTTGATGTAGGTTTTGCATAGCCTCGTGGATTCAATCCCTGCTAAATTTTACCTGATTTTTCCACTTCTATCACTCCTTCTGATTTTTTTTTGTTTAAAAAAGGGAACTTTAAATGTATCACTTGAGAGAAGTTTGCTTTATTATACAAAATTGTTTCAATGTACTGGATTCTGCCAACTCTGAGAATATTTTGTCAGAGAAATAGCACGGCTGCAGTCAATTAGCTCATTTGTAGGAGCGTTTACAGAATCACGCTTCAAAAGAGCTTATTTAAGGCCCCTATCCTGCAATGAGATTCATGCAGGCAAATCCGAGCTCCTGCAGAGCCCCTTAAAGTCATTGGCTATATCACATTACAAGACTCAGGCCTAAAAATATCTGTAAGGTCACACATAAAATGAAGAAATCACCACCGACACTGGCTAACATGTTTAAAAAATAATAAACAGTTGTGGCAAATATTGTTGCACTGACCAGGGAAATAGCCAACCATCAGAACAGCTGTTTTTCTTTCCAAAGCTATCTTTATTCTATTCCCCCCCTTTTAAAATATTAAACTACTTTAGATGCTTCAAGATGCTGCGACTGGCAACGAGTCAAATGATGTGCACATGTAGCTTTTCCTATATTTCTCTTCAAGAAGGAAAATTTCTCTTCAAATAAATCTTCAAAAATCAGTATTTTTAAAAAAAATAAAACAAGAGTCTATTTGTTTTTGATCTTGCACACAAGTAATCATTGTACGGCTTCCTCGGTTTGGGTTACATCTGATGAAAGGAAAATTGATTTATTTCCAGTGATTTCTCTCAAAGTAAACTTTTAAACAAAGTTTTTTCTTGGGGAAAAATAAATATTAGCAACACAGAAGGGTTTGACAATGTGGGTATTTTTAATTGCTTGTTTAATTAAACTTCTCAACCTAATTTTCATTGTTTTTTACATCTTCCTCATCATGAAAAATGATGACGAAAGCTAGGCTATATGTTTGTTAATTTTATAGATATATTTTTCCTACTGAGAAATGTGCACTTTTTTCATAAAACAATTGCAGAGCAGCACAAGAAACCTCTTCCATCTATAAAAGTAATCAGGAATACAATGTAAATGTTTGCCTGACTTTAGAGTCCATTCCTGCTGCCACTGAAGGTGGTTGGTCAATACCTTTATTGGGAGCAGGATCAAGATCTTACCAATATAGTTGCATGGGTCTGTGGTGAAATAACGTAATCATTCTGGAAATGTTTAAGTGATTTTTAAATGGTATGTGTGCGTGCATGTAAATAATAGCAGCATATTTTTATACGCACATACACAAAACCCTTATATAAACATTGGCTAAAGCTTTAAAGTTTGTCACTTAATTACAGACACATAGAAGATCATTTGCTCTCTAACACTGGTGACATCCTGTTCCTTTTACTCACCTAAGTAATCTCAGTGAAGTCAATGTGTCTGCTCATATGTGTAAATTAAGCAGGATTTAGCACAAATATATCAATAATCTACTAGTAATTGATCTTGTAAAAACACACTTTTCACATTTGCTTCCATCAATTTTAACTAGCACTTATTGAGACATAGGTGATAATCACCTGGTCAGCTATGTATGTTCCCTCGTTATCTTTAGACAAATGGTTTTTTTTTTCCTAAAATAAAATGTCTGGGTTATATACTCAGATGAAATATTCCCTGCTTCTGATGAAACATTCCCTGCTTCTGTTTCACAAATCAGCCTCCTAACAGTGCATTCATTTTCATACATCTAAATAAAAATAGTAATTATTTAATATGGGACTGTCAAACTAAAAAAAAATAAAAAATTGTGTTATATTTGTCCCTAAAGAAAGTATTGAATTTTAAAACTACAGCAGAATGTTCTGATTTTAACTTTTATGTTTTCTTTTACTTGAATTTTTTGTCACCTTTTTGTTATAAAATATTAACTATTAGCTAGTTACAGTTGTCTTCTATATGCAGTCTTTCTGCTAATTGCCCTTTACTGTCTGATGATAATAATGAAGGTACATATAACTTATGATGTTATGAGGACAAAGAACTGGATCCAAAGTTACAGGATTTTTTCTATTGATTTTTCAACAGGCTTTGGATCAGGCCCAAAGCTATTTAATCTCCAGCAACCCCAATCAGACAGGTATTATATAGTATTTAGCTTCAACAAAATATTCCAAAGAACATGGAGAAGTTCATGTTCCATCTACTAGACTCCATCTACTTCTTCAAGATCTAAATCTTGCAAATCTTCAACAGTATTTTCTATCTAGCATTTTTCTTAGAATAAATTGTTCACAAATAAACTTTTCCATAGTTCAAGCAGTTCGAATTGGGTGCCACTAACACCTGAGGTCCCTGACAGAGTTTTACCAACAAACTTTGAAATTCCACAGCACTAGCAAACAATCCTTTTTCAGTGAATTTGCATTTCATCAGATCGCTTTTCCCAGTTCTTCTCTGTATGCGCTTCAGATTTATTTCATTTGTGTTTCCCACCAGCAAAGACCTTAGAACATTTATACTGTTATGTTTGGCTTGCACTTGAACAGATGTCTGTAGAACTTGCATGAAGTTTCATTCCCACTGTAATAATAATTTGCCCTTTTATAATGCCTGCTCTCCAAGCATCTCAAAGTGCTTTGCAGACATTAGATCAAATCTGCTTGCAGTCACACTGAAGAAAATTCATTAGGAAATCCACTGAATCTCACTGGTGTAAATTGAAGGTAGAATCTAACCCTTTAATTACCACTCATCACTGCAAGGTGGTGGTGTTCTTATTTTAGAGGTGGGGAAATTACATCCCAGACAATTAGTCAGTGTGTGAACTGGGAAAAGAACCAACACAACAAGATTCCCAGGTTTGTGCTTTAACTACTAGATGATATTCCTTTCCCCTGAGCCGTTAGATTTTTTTCCTCTTGACCAGCAGTTGCTAATTCTGCTGTGGCATTATTTGATTGCAGAAACTGGTCACAGACTCACTTTAAAATTAATCTGAAATAGGCCTCTTGACTGGAGGGCTTATTAAAAACAGCAGACCCACATTTTGAAACATATTTAAATAATATACTTAACATGCACGCTGCTTCTTGATAAGGGATATGAAAGATGAATACTTTAAGCTTTCTGTCTAACCACTCATTTAGAACTTGCGGTTGAAACTGAGGCTTGCTGATACCACTCCCACTCTTCTGGCAAGTATTTCTGACAGGGCATAACATTACTTCAAACAGCCTTAATCACCATTATAACCTTTCTGATAAAATACCTCTTCATACCACCTGAGCAATACATTCCCCGACCCAGTGTGGCTAGAGGGGACCCAATCCTGCAGCTTTTCCTCCTGTGATTAAGCATTGCAGAGTCTTGCTCCAAATTGCTAGTAAAGATTGTTGTCAGGAAGCTGGGATGCAACCCAAGGTCCTGATTCTGCAGATGTGCCTAGGTTTAACTTTAAGTAAGCGACAAAGTCCATTGATTTCAGCGTTTCCAGGATTAAGGGCTAAGGAGCCAAATTCCGCTGCCCGTCGGCTGGTGGAAATCCAAAGTAACTCCATTCATATACATTCCAGATTTACACCGGTGCAAGGTACAGCAGAATTTGACTCTAAGTATTTACTCTGGGGTTCCGTTCATTTAAATGGGAGTGCTGCATATAGGTAACAGAATACAGCCCCCAATTACTGGCAACTAATTGCTGTAACATAATTAAATCTCTGACAAACCAAAAATTTATTGTAATTTTTAACAAAGTTGTAGGTCCCTCAATTACACCTGTGTAATTTTGGAATAAATCCAACAAAGCCAATGGAGTTAATCTGGATTTGCAAAGAGAGAAGAGTTTAGAGATGGGTCTCTCTTTCCCACACTTTAGCTATTATTTTTCATATAAATCACATAATAAATATTTCTGAAGATGAGCTCCAGCTTGGGCAGAACTGGTTAAATTTGATGGCTCACCACATAAATTAACATGCACAGTAATAAAACACAAATTAGCAACAGCTTGAGAGAGTTCCTTGCATTTGCTTTGGAATTTGGAACGATAAAAATGACATAATTTTTGAAAGAAGAACTTATATCTATAACCACTGATTTAAAAATAAGTGTTTTTGACATAGCTGCTAGCAATTTATGTGTCCTGTCTCTTCAGTCATAATGCAAGCCAAATTCCAAGCAAAGTCAAAGGGGGTGTTTCCCACATTTGGATTGTGGGATATGGGCTTGAAATGATAGAGAAAGTTCTACTCAGAGTCCCAACATATCAGTGCTGTAAATAATTATATTATATTATATTTTATTAAATTATATTATAGACATTGTGTATAATATAATATATTATGTGACATATATACAATTTATATATGTTATATATAATAATATAAAAATTCAATACTGGTTATTTTATGAATTTTGCTTTTTTCTTCTTGTCCAGACCAAGTATGATTTACTTGGTTCAATTTATAATCTGAAGAATAGTTTCTGCTAATATTTTTTTGCTCTGTAACATATTCATGTTGTTTAATATTTGAAATTCACCCTGCTTTGGTTGAACACATAGATTGTGTGGGCCAGTTTTGTTCCTTTATTGGATTAAGATAACTCTTAAGTAACAGTTTCTTGGTGCAAATATAAATTCCCAGTCATATTGCTATTGGTTTCTTTTTTTTTTTTTTAATCATTTGTAATTCACTGGTTCCATGAACATGCCCTGCCAGTAAAATGACTAAGAGACTCTCTGCTCACAAAATGGGCCAAGCCTTGTTGAAATGAGTGCGTTATAACACTCAAATCAATATGCATGGACTTTTTTTTATGGTGTTCACCCAGTTCTGTAACAAACACACTGTTTAATCTTGAGAAACTTCAGGCTTTCTCAGATATCCCACTCCACTTTATATTCTGCTACATGCATGCTTCAAAGAGTTCTGATTCTACGGCCTTATCCAAATAACATCCCCAGTAATATCAATGAGAGTTTTGTCCGAGTTACAAGCATAGGATCAGAGCTAAGATTTATTTCAAATACAATGGCTAATAACTCCATAGTGAAATCCTGGCTCCTCTGAAGTCAACGATAAAACTCCTGATGACTTTAATGGAGCCAATATTTCACTCCATGTGTGTATATTTTGTTACACTATAACCCATTTCACTAAACATGCTGATCAAAATTCAAATCATTTCATGCATCTTCTTACTTAACCATTTCTTTGACAGGATTTTTGGGGGATGATTAAGGGTATGATCATGGGAACACTAATATGGCTATTTTTGCTGTTGTGATTTTATTTTTGGATGAGTTAATTCATTATTTGCATATGATTCATTCTGCTGCTAGGTGCTCATCTTTTACCCTTGTATGTCTAATTAGTTGTGAGGAAACTGAGCACCTCTTCTGAGCGGGAGTTTTTATTTATTGCACTATAAATCTAAAGAAATCAAAATAAGTAATAAATAAAATGTGGACTCAAACAAAATGTACAGAGGTAGAAAAATATTGCTCTAAGTCCAGAATCAACAGTGCAACTACTGATCCCAAGTAAAACTCTTATGGACTTAAATCAGTGCAGGACTGAGCTGGCATGGGATTATTTATTTAGCTCTGCATGCAAAAGCCTGGCTTTCCCTGTTAGAGCATTCCCAGTGACTAATGGGATCAATTTTAATTTCTCTAAACCCCCAATTTTTGATGGGATTTCAAACATAGATTGGGGACTATAATTCTGAAATGTTAGCCTTGTGTTCACTGAAATCAGAAACAGCTTTCGTAGTTTAGATATTGCATTTCTCTTTCCTGATGGCCTTCTGAAAAAGATCTTGTTCATTCAGTGAACGAGAGAGGGATTTGTACTTAAACAAGAGGCAGAGAATTTAGCATTTAAGCAAAATAACAACACCAGAGTCTGACTGAACTCAGGTGAGTTTCTTCTCTGCTACTCCTGAGGGAAAAAGAATAGTCTACTCTGCCATCTGTTGGCAGACTAAAAGTTGTGAGAAGAGCTGAGACATCAGCACAGAGCAATCAGGAAGATCATGGTGTGGAGTGAAGAACGGTCAGCATTTCATTGATTTAGTTTAGAATTTTTTTGTGTATTTTCTCCAGCATCAGATGGAGCAAATTGTCTCTTTCCCAAAGAAACGGGCTTGTATGGCTAGATACAATGTTTAAATAAATGGGGGGTATAATGAATCAACCAGAGAGTAACACTAGACTATACCAAGACATTTACATCAAACATATCATGGCAATATTCTTGTTATGATAGCAGAAAAATATATTTAGATGGATTCATTCCAAATGAAAGGATCAGTCCCTCAAACACCCTGGCCCGATCCTGCAAACACATAAATAGATGCTTAACTTTAAGCATTTGAGTAGTACCGTTGATTTCTGTGATTTTCTTATAAAGGGTGACCAGATAGCAAGTGTGAAAAATTGGGAGAGAAGGTAGGTTGTAATAGGCACCATAAGAAAAAGCCTTGAATATCAGGACTATACCTATAAAATTGGGACATCTGGTCACCCCAGTTTCCCAGTTTTACTATTGAGTGGAATAATCCCAGTGAAGCCTGGTAACAAATGTTTGCAGGATAAGGTTTGGATTTTACTAAAACAAAGTATTCTGAAGGGATTCCTGTTCTTTCTTTCTTTCTTTCTTTCTTTCTTTCCCTGAACTCCTGGTGATGCCCTTCAAGGTCCCCATCCTTTCAGGCAAAAGACTGCTGGTGACTGTACCCTACTCATGACTTTTCTTCTTCTTATGGACCCAATGTGATCCCCATTGAAATCTATGGGAGTCTTTCCGTTGAGGTTAATGGGCATTCGATCAGACCAGATCATAGCTGTTAAAATTTTGAACATTTACTAGATAAAATGAGGATTTTTTATCCCCTGCCCCCACCTACAACTCAACAATGGCCAAGGTCTGAATTTTGCACCTGCTATAAAGAAAAGAAGTCCTTCTTCAAGCGTCTGACGAAGTGGGATTTTTCCCCACGAAAGCTCATGCGATAAATAAATTGGTTAGTCTCTAAGGCTATGTCTACACTTGCTAAAATTAGTTCGAATTAGTTAGCTTGAACTAATTCAAACTAATTTTAGTTAGTTTCTAATTAGTTTAATTTGAACTAGCATGGCCACACTGGAACGTTAGTTCAAACTAAGCAAGCACTTGCTTTGTTTGAATTAGCGATCCCCATTCATTTCAATGGCCGGTTAATTCGAACTAAGAAATAAGTTTGAATTAACATGGCCACAATGGCTAATTCGAACTAGTTAGTTCGAATTAACCCCTTAGTTTGAATACCCTATTCAAATTTATTAGTTCGAATTAAGGGCTTCCTTAATTCGAACTATCTAAAACCTAGGGTAGCCATGGCTTTAGTTAGTTCGAATTAAGCCTGCTTAATTCGAACTAACTTGCCAGTGTAGACATAGCCTAAAAGTGCCACAGGACTCCTTGTTTGTTTTCTTTTTGTACAGAATTTATAGCTCCCCACCCACCTGGGTATGAGTTGTAAAAAACATATTTGGCCAGCTTTAAATATAGTTTTTCAGGCCCATCCCTTTCTTATCTGTCTGTCCCCATCTTATAAATTAAGGCCATTTAATTAAGGTGTGTTTAGGTACAACAAGCAAGTTCATTGTGTGAGATCAGTGTTCAGGGTAGCCAATTGTCTTTTGTGTGACAGTTTGCTCACTGTTCTGGGAAAATGCAACGAAGTATTGGTTACCAACCAGTAATACTTTGACTAAACCGGACACAAAAAGCAGATTCTTTTTTTTTGGGCCATACATCTCATCCTTGTATAAGCAAAGTGGGATGTTTCTCAATTCCATATTTGTTCTTGGCACTGAATTGCTGCACTCATCTGACCTCTGCCTACAGATAGCGCTCAGGGCACTGTGGGGCAAATTTGGTTCCATTCTAGCCATGCGAAGCCCACTGAACATAAATTCTGCCTTCACCTACCCCCCATGGAAGCCCTTTGAAGGGAGTGGGTTTGTACTGGGCTACGAGAAGGCTGAATTTGATCAATATTTCCATTTCAGTAAAGCATGGCTCCAAGTTGCCAGAGGATTTAAATTTACCCAGGGTGTTAGGATCTAGGGTTTAGATCCAGTCAATGGGAGATGTAGATAAGTTCAGGTGTTGACCCCAAACTTTCCCAGAAGTTTTCCTTCAGAGAATGGGGACTATGTGTTATCCCCTGTAAATCCCTGCAGGTCATCACTGGTAAAAGGACAGGGCCCTGGCAGCCCCAATAAAACCATTGCTTTCTCTGCTTATAGCAGCCCCTGAATCCTTTTTCTGGAGGAGTTTCTAGTGTGGAGGCAGTTCCACATACAGGTTAATACAGTCTCTCTAATTCCAGCCTGGCCCTTCTACTTCTGGCTCAGGCACTTCTCTTTCATATGGATTCCTCCAACGCTCTCTGCAAATCTGGGGATGGTGCTCTGGAGACAGCTGAGGTTTGCATAGAGCCCACAGGAAGAGTCTCCTAAGACCTCCTGTAATGATCAGTAAGGCTGGCTACTTGTCATGGGCAACTGTACCAAAGTGATCATTTCAGTTAAAGAAAAGTTTTGGCCCACAGTCCTTTCATCAGTCTGCTGTGTTGTGGGGAACTCTGAGAAAAGATAGCTGGCCTTTATTTTGCAACCTAAGCGATCTCACATTTGAGTGATATTTAAATGAATATTATTTGTTCTCCTCTGTGTAGTGGAGTACCCTGGCCACAAACAGAACCAAAGTTGTAAAAATGCATGGAGGAGCCAGGAGCAGGCTAGCTGGGGTTACAAAGCCTATGAAAACCGCTACAAGGGACAGTTTTTGCAATGGAAATCATGCCTGGGAGAAACATTCCATACCGCCAGATTGGTAAACCATGTGCAGCACGAGGTTAAAGTGCATTTGTGAACTTTTAATATGCAATATTGTTAGTGGGCTTTAGAAATCACCCCCCTTCCCCACTATGGTCTGCAATACTGATGGTCTGTGTAGACAAGCCATAAATTTAATTGCATTGAACTGAGTGGATCTTAAAATCTTACAGCATGGAGTATTAAAGTTGAGCACAATGGACCAAGTCACCCCTCATGTAACATCAGCAGAGTCAATGGAGTTGAAAAAGGGATGAGTTTGGCCCAATAAATCTATCTCTCAAGAAGCAGAGTTTTTATGGAGCGGGAGGAATGTTAGAAAAGTAAACAAAGTTTTAGGACTGTTGGTGCATTAAATAGATGCCACAAAGAATTGGCAGCTGGCTAATCACACTGGAATACAAAAGCTGACTCTGAAAGAACAAACTGCCTTTCATTTCTCCTCTCTGTGTCAGAAATAAATTATTGACTAAATGAACCTTTCTCCACTGTTATCCATCCTGCAAATATTGGTGGGCTGCAGTCAATGTGAATTATAAACACACCTGACACAGGTGGCTGTTTCCTTTCAATCCGGAATAGCCAATGGCCCACTATTCACACCACAACAGAAAGGAATTCTTGTCACAAGGAACTTTTTCTCTATTTGTATTTGTTATACCAGAATCAAGCCATTCATCAGAGAGGCGATTAAACTGGCCAGGTCAATAAACTCACTGAACCTGTAACTCTAAGAGGAGTTTAAGTAAAATCAACTGTGAAATTAAAACTTGGGGTCAGAGAATCAGGGCTAGGAAGAACGCACAGAAATTAGAGATGGAGACCTGGCCGAAGGCAGGCATGTTGCATCATCATTGAGCGGTTAATTTTGTCTCTCTAGTATCTTTTTCCAATCCACCACAAGATAAATAATGTGGTGTATTCTTCCTCCATTGGATCAGCAGTGGCAAAAGCACAGATGTGCATATGTGACAGAAAAATCAGTGATTGATTTTGTGCTTCTAGATATCATTAGTCAGTTATTGGGTGGGTTTTTCCAAAATCTATTATAGCAGACTGAATGCCATTGCTCTTTCTGTCATTATAAAACTGTTGGGCTTTGTCGACGTGGAAATTATTTAAATTGAATACAAAGATTGTTTTTATATGTTGCATACAATTTGTATGTTGTATTATAATGTAACTATTTCTGTTTTGTTTGCCCACTGCTGCCCATAAGTGAGGTACGATGTTTTAGTACCAAAGAATGTTTTATTTTCCTTATATGCCCATATAACCTGTCTGCAAGCTGTTCAATGCTTAAAACTGTGTAAATCCGTCAGAGGCGTGAAAAACTCCTTTCTTCAGCAAGATATCCTAGCCAAGGCCAGGTCAATAGGCAGATCGATACATTCAAACTTCCACGGATAAAGCGATAAATAAGCAAAAGCCACCAGTCAGGCGCCACACAGCAGGAGAATGTATCGCCGTCACTAAATTCACATCAAACACCACCCAGGCACTGACTCAGCAGGAATATGTCCAAGTCATTGTTCATCTTACAGAAACTCTGAGACGATGAAAGAGAGACAGACTATGCTGGCTGATATATTGCACTTCCCGGACTGCCAAGCGTCACACGTCTTGCATGACGCTCATGCTTTGACAGCTCTCTTAGGTTTCCCACAGCCTAGCTGGACAACCATACTTCCATCTGGGCTGTGGCCTCTCTGCTTCTGCTTTCTGCTGTACTGTTCCCCCTCGAGCACGTGGCTTGGGAAGGAGGCTAGGGGAGGAGGCAGCAGAGGCAATAAACAGATAGGGAGGGGTGTGAGGGAGCAGAGTAGGGCGGGCTGACGTGGGAGAGAGGATAGGGCCTGGTATGAAAATGGGCAGAATGGATCACAGTGGCTCGGTGGCATTGGACCAATATTTATAGTGGGGATGCTGAGAGCCATTGAACAAAACTGTAAACCCTGTAGATGATGAAAACCACTTGAAACCAGGGGACACTGCTAGAACCCCTAGTTTCCGCAACCCAGCAGGGCCTTAAAAAGGATGGGACAGAATAGAGAGGCAGATGGAACGGCGTGGGCAGGAGCGGGGTGGTGGGGGAAGCAGAGGCAGGGGCAGAAGTTGCAAAGGCAACCTTAATTTTGGGGTTTTCTGTCTTGACTTTACAACCTTAATAGTCTTTAACGTAGTTTATGTGAGAGGAAGAATTATAGAACTGGTCGTGCTGGCTCTGAAGGTTTCCTGACACCTTCTGTTTTGCTAGCTAGGCACATAAAATCACTTCTTAAGTTAGCAATTCATGGGAGACTGGATGCCTCAGGTCACTATCAAAGAGCTTGTCAACAGACATACCAGCAGTGTAGTGCCTTCTGTTGGCTAAGCATGGTTCTACTGAGGCCTGCCTCAGTTTCCCTTTAGCTCAGCATCCCTTTAGAAAGTTCACACAGTCCATATATTCAAAATTGTCCCTTTTGGGGGGTGCAATTTATTAAGTCTTGCACAAAGTCTTTCAAAATAGAACTCAGACCTACAAAGTCTTCATCCCAATTTCATCTGGGCTCGTGTCCTCTTTGGTGAAGGTCCGTCCTCTTTTTAACAGTTCTTTCTTTTACCCCACACTCAAATCTTTCCTGAGAGCATCTTCCTACTCTCCAAGCACCTTATATCTGACTCTGGGCCTTCTCTACAGACCTTCTTCGTTGACATCTTCTTTCTGCTGACTCAGGTGACTGCAGGAACTATTTTACTGTCTGCAGGCATCTGCCAACAAGCCACTGTTACAGATATGTCAGTTTTCTGCAATGTCTTTGGTAAATATGATTGAATTAAATATAAGTATCTTTGGAGTCCATTGCATTAAAGGCAAAACTTGCATAGCATTGTTGGTTAGGAGGATCAGGGACTCAAATACAGTGCAAGTCAAGAATGAACTTTTGGGACAATATGTGTGAAGTGGATTTCTGGGGAAATAAGGAGTTGAACGCAAATTGCCCCTTCTCTCCCAACTTCTGGTTGTGCAAAAACCCCAGCCCACCAATGCTACACCCAGGATTTGCCTGATAAATATCTGTCCCCAGCATCCTGAGATCAAAGGCCCATACTGTATAAAGGGACTCAGATTCATGGAGTTGCCACAGTCGAGGTGCACTGGACCACCCTCTTCTCTCCTCAAGGGGACAGTCATCCTACGACAGAGCTACAGTCTTTCCTCTTTAGGTCACCACTCTGAATCCAGCCCAGTTCAATGGGAATTAAAACTAACTCATGCCTCATGTTTTGCCTATCTATGGGAATGAGGCAAGAATGAAAGTCGTGGTGATATTTTTGAAGGGGTAGCGTTTCAGACTTGACATTAATATGGGGTGTAAGTGGGTTTTTTTCAGAGTACCATAAGGATTTATTTTCATTTCCTCTTATTGTATATTGTTTATGTACAGAAACTGTAAAAAACCCACTGGAGCATTCTACGAAGAGCAAACACATACGCCACCAGCAATAAAATCACGGGCGCTCAAAGTAGCTGAAAGAAGTCAGTTGGCTTAGATAAGGGAATGAGGCATTTCAGGGAGTCTCTCCCTCAGGCTCCTCATTTTTTTTTTTTTTGATGAATTCTTCAAGCTCTTCTTTCATGTACCTGTGAAACTTCTTTCTGGGTCTCCATTGTTGCAAACTCAATGTTAGTTGCAATCAGTTTCTCTTCCATAACTTGCTTTAGGATGATGAAAGATGACTTAGTTGCTTCTTTCAGTCTCCATGACTTGTGCTAAACCTCTTGCAGGGAGTTCTGTGCACCTTCCGAGGCAGATCCAATTGCTCTGGCCTCACATTACACAAATGTCTCAGAAGGGTCCATGTGAAACAAGTGTTATTAATTAGTCTGAGGGCAGTGTTTGTAGAGTGGACATTGTTTCTGGAGTCATGGTGGGTCTGGGGAAAAGGAGAATGAAATGCTGTGTCAAAGAAAGAAAAGGAAAGAGAATGAAATGCGGAGGGTTTTTTTTCTTTTGGCCTTGTCTTCCGTCTTTCTCTCTGTTTTTATCTCATTTATGTAGGTTGTGCAAATCTGCAGTCTACTGGGATTTCATTCAGAGGCATTTGGTAGGTATAGTCTTTAGTGTTTCTGTTTTATTATTTAGACTGGGAAACCTGTTTTAGTTAAAGCTTTTCTTGAGCTGCATTTGGGTGGATGATGTTTGGTGTTAACTGCTGACTGTTGGAAGGCAAAATTGAACATAAAGAGTGACTCATTAGTAGTTAAGCAAATGATCTAATGTCATCAACTGAAGTATTCCTGCACTCCAGTAAGCCGCCTCTGTCCTTCTTGAGTATGTCTACACTAGCAATTTAGGTTGACTTAAGGACTCTTAAGTCAACCTAAATTACTCCATGTCTACACCTGACATTCATTAAGTCAACTTAAGAAATTCCTTAAGTCGACTTAATGAAAGCTTAAGTCGACTTAAGAAGAACCACCAATTAGGTTGACTTAAGCCTTAAGTCGACTCCTTAAGTTGACTTAAGGACCGTGTGGATGTGGAATAACCCTTAAGTCAACTTTATTAAGTCGACTTAAGGGCAGTTAGGTCGACTTAACAAAGTGGACTAAGTCGACTTAACTTTAAGTCGACTTAGTCCACTTTGTTAAGTCAACTTAATAAGGTCAATTTTAAGTCAACTTAAAGTTGACCTTATTAAGTCGACTTAACAAAGTCGACTTAACTTTTTCTGGTGTAGATATACCCCTTGATTCTTTTGCTAGCAGATGTTGCACAGCCTGCAATGCAATGTCTTTTCTGTTTGCTTATTCAATTGCAGGTAGCAGGGGCTAGATGTCATGTGATGAAAGAGATAACTCAGTAAATGCAAGATATTTTATGAAGAAGCATGTCACTTCTGTGTATTTTGCATGCACGCCATATAGGGTGGATTCCTTTGACATTATTACTGAGAAGATCGGATATTCTTTTGCTAGATTAAGACGTGCTGTCATTATTTGACTGCAGTGTTTTAGAGAGAGTATGCTGGCTGATCATGAAACAAGAAAATCAGGAAAAGACCCTTGGGTATAACACACCTTTATCTACTTAGCTTACCTCAGTCTTATTTCCCTATTGTTTTCAGTGCATGTCTCAGCCTCTTCCTTCTCCTTCCCTAGACATTTCTTGCTGTCTCATGTTGTGTTGACTCACTTGATTACTGCTCTTGCACTTGAACCAGTTCAATGTGAATTCCTTACTTACTGCTATTCCTTTACCAGCGTATGACCAATTTATCTTGCTCACTTTCATTAGCTCCCTTTGTTATTTTACCCCAGATGGTCTTGAAGCTCCAGTTAGAAGAATAAACTCAACCAACGTAGTCCTCTCTCATGCTAAATAGTTTGCAAGTTTGGAGTCATTCTAATTGTGCAGCATTGTAAATGTAGGGCATACTATTTTAGACAAATGCCTTGTGCAAAAATGAGATCACTGTTTCCTGTTTCAATTCACTGGTTCCATAGGGTGTCTTGGTTTCCTTTTAGCCATTTGTATCTTATTCAGATGCAGAGTTTAAGGCTTCAGAGATTTTTCTGCAGTGATTCCTAAATCCCTGTACTGGTCAAAACGATGCATCACCATTCTGTATAATATCCTGCAGTTTAGGTGAGGGGGTTTTGGCCCCAGACTTATTATTTCATGTTTCTCTACATTAAACTACATTTTCCATTCAATGGCCCAGGCACCTAGAAGTTTCAAATCCCTAGTTCCTCGTTATTTGCTCCCTCTCCAGTTTCATATCCTCCACAAACTTTGATACTTTATGTCTGACATTCTCATCCAAATCATTTGCACATCTTACACAAGAGCACAGTCCCACCGGGTCCTAATTTGGTAACCTCCTTTCGAGTATTACATTTTCATGGCGATGCACAGGGTTTTAGCTACATGACTAAGTGATACTAATGCACGTTGCATGGCAAAGACCCTCTGCAGTGCACTCATATTGTCAGTATGGCTCAGCTGGGAGCTCTCTCATATTTGCATGGGTTGAGGTTCCATATGAAGACTTGGCTTCATGTCTCGTGTTGAAATTGCAGTGCAGTACTAAGGCTGAGATGGGGGAGAACAAAAGAGGGGAGCTGTTCGCAGTTAGCAAAGCCATTCTTTGTGTAAAACCCTTTTAGTATCTTCAGAATTGATTACAACACAATAAAATCTTTGTGGGAAATGTTGGTGTTTTAACAGTTGTTTTTATCCAGAGTTGGGATGAGAAGTTGAAATATCAAAACTTTCTGTGGAGTGAAAAAATTCAGTTCAGGACTCATGGGGTGCATCTACACTTGTAAATTAAGTCGACTTAAGCTTGCTTAAGTCGACTTAATTTACTCTGCGTCTACACTACACTTTCCTTAAGTCGACTTAAGCAAGCTACTTAAGTTGACTTAAGGAAAATTAAGTCGACTTAATAAAACCTACTTTTAAGTCAACTTTTGGCTTAAGTCGACTTTCTAAAGTTGACTTAAGCTAGTGTAGACATGGAGTAGCCCTAAGTTGACTCTAAGTTGACTTAGGGCTCTCAGGACTCCCTCACTGCTCTCCCTGCCCCTATGGACCCTGTCCCCCTTTGCCCCACTGTACCCAAGTACACCGTGGACCTCTCCCAGGTCCACCTAGCCCCTAGAAGTCGACCTAGGCATCCACTGTGGATGCTCTAGGTCAACTTTGTAAGGTCCCCCCTAAGTCGAATTAAAATTTAGATGTGGACATGCTAAGTCGACTTAACAAAGTTGACCTAAACTAACAAGTGTAGACATAGCCATGATGCCCAGCAGGCTCAACTACAAGGAGAAACTGCCATTGATCATGAAGAATGTATTCTAGCTCTGGGCCTGCTCCTGTTAGGGGAGAATGGAGGCCTGAGGTATCCAAATGACAGATTCCATGAGGAATCATGTGGGTCAGGCACACACAGAAGTTATGCTGACTTAATCTGAAGCAAAATGGTTTTTTCTGTCCTGATGGAAAATTTCACTGAAATTGATTTTTCCTGTGGAAAATTTTGATAAAAACTGTTTTCCTGATAGGACAATGTTTCGCTCTAAGTGTTTTGACCAGCCTTGTCTATCTTTGGACTAGACAGAAGTCAAAGAAGCCAAGTCAGTTTTCAAAAGAGGAAAGATGGCATACAGCCCTGGCATGTTACAGGGAGTAATCTCCAAAAGTGGTGATAGGATTATCCTCGGGACATGAATTTACATAGCCAGTACATTACTGTTCTTCCATTCCAGAGGTTTTCTAAAAGGTTGTGCATGTAGACTGTGCTCTCATTGGATCAAACTATAGTTTCTCTCCTTAGACCTTCAGCATGCCTCACAATCATAATGGATTTTAGCCTCACAACAGCCTTGTCTGGGCAGGAAGCATTATCTTTATGTGGCCGAGGGAGAACTGAAACACAGCATAGATGACGTGACTTGCCCAAGCTCATCCTGAATGCTTGTAGCTGAAATGAGCCCTAAACTGAGTAGTGTCCAAGCCACTAAACCAGTGGTCCCCAACTGGTCAATCTCGATTGCCTCCTGAATGGCAGTTGCCATTAAAAGCGATGAGCGGTGCGCCATCTGCTGGTGAAAGGTTGGGGACTCCTCTACTAGACCATCCTTTCATCCTTGAACTACTCTCCTATTTGATTGTCACCATACACACATCCACTCTTCTCTCCTTATAACACCAGATATAAATATAATAGAGAGAGGGAAATGGGACTAGATAGAACTATGCTAAAGTAGCCTCCAGCTATAATACAGCATAATAACGCTGCAATAGCAGCTGTGTTGTAGTAAAGGTAGAAATAAGGGCCCTGATCCTCAAAGGCATTTAAGATGCTTAACTCCCATTGACATGCATAAATGGGATGCTTAAATACCTTGAAGGATCTGGGCCCAGGTCCAAACACAGATTTCTTATAGATATTTACAGCCATGAAAGGAAACAAAGATGTCACTCCATAAACTGTGCAAGTTTTATTAACACATTTGGTTCAAAGTCAAACTGCACTTGGTTGCTTTATAATTGTTTATTCCTGTCTTTCACAGTCTTTATCCATCCAAATCAGAGCTCTAAGAACTACTGGAGTTGAATCACACTTACAGTATTTTAATCTTTGGGAGAATTTGTAATTAGACAACCAAAAGAACTCACTGCTACTCAGTGGCGTAGTGAAGGTGTCTGGCTCCCGCCAGCACCTGGGGGCCAAGCCCACATTTGTGCTCCCCTTGGGTCCCCATGCCTTGCAGGCCCCCACCCCTACCCCCACCGGCCTGGTGCCCCCCTTCAGCCCAGCACCCGGGGGCTTGACCCCCAACCATCCCCACCTGTCGCTATTCCACTGTTTCTTCTTCGAACCTTAACTCAAGATCTTTAAAAAAGTGACTTTGCAATATATATATATATATATAATTATCCTCTCCTTTACTTCTCCCAGATGTTGAGCTATAGGTATCTGTGCATACTTGAAAAGATCCCTCAGACTTGGCGTCCCTTTAATGGAAGACTTTAAGAAAAGTTGACTTTAACTTTTAAACTTCCGTATGAAAACCAGACCCATGTTCAGTTTGACACTCTTTGCCTCAGGATGATCTCAGCTCTTAAAATATGATGATTTTAGTCTGATTAAGAGCCTGTATTGTGTTGAAGAGAAAGGAGGGTGCCTTTTTAATAGCTGCTCAAATCTACCTAACAATTGCCACATGTTGAACAAGATTTAAAAGTTATTAAATATGAATGCTGCGATTGCTCTCTCCACCAAGAAATCCCTTTGTTTTTAAAAGTGGAAAACACAAAGAAAAGAAGAGGAAAAAATTGAAATGGAAAATGGAAATCTGAAGTGATATGTTTGATTCCCCCAGAGCCTCTGAACTGCGTTTTTCAGCAGCAGCATCTGCCAGACCGAATGTAAAATCTTGTCAGCAGTCCTGGTTATGGTATTGTTAGGGATATTTGGAACACATTTACAGCAGCTTACAGGTTTCCAACTACATGGTGGTTATTGACAAAGAGTTGACTGATAACATGACCTGGGAATGGTGAGATGAAGCCTATTCTGACCCTTTGGAATTGCAAGTAACAATTAAGACACTGATTCTGGAGTGTGCAGACTAATTCTGCAGGCTTCCTGGCCAGAAGATTATACAGTAGGACAAGAAACTGTTGTGAGATATTTTGCTTTGGAAAATATCAGTAAAAAATTGATAGGTTGCTTCTGTAAGGTTCTGTCTAAAACTCCCTGACAATTTGGCCCATCAGAAAGGAAGAGATCCCAAAGTTTTGTTGTCTTTGTCCGCGCTTCACCAAACAGGACATTCAAAGGGACAATCTTTTTAAACACATTTTTACTGCACTTGGCTGAGTAACCCACAGCGTCTCTAGGACCTTCCCAGATGCCATTGCTATGTAGGCTGCTACCTGTTCTGTCAGAGAATTGCCCATTGGAAAGTGCCTGATTACACCCAGCACAATGAAAATACTTTCCAGCAGCCTAGAAGACAGGCTCATCACTCTCACTGGATGGTTGAATTTTCAGTGTCTGGCCTCAAGATACAGCCTTGTAAATTTGGAATAACTCACTGTGCCAGATACAATGAATAAGCACTCAGTGCATCCCAAGGGGGCAGGAAGGAGGTGGCTTTATAACATCCCTCTGCATCCCCCACATCTCAATCCAGAGGGCAGCCTGAGGCTATTTCATCCCTCCTGCTGGCCTGGAATGATTCCCCAGGGAATTGATGAGGATTACTGGGAATGAAATATACTCCAGCCATTCCCTGTCCTGTCCACATCATGCCCCTGATGCACACTCTGGGAAGGGGATGGCATATTGCTAGTGTCATTGACCTAGGATTCCCCCAAGAGTGTCCTGTTAGACTTTGTGGGAGTAAAGACGAACCCACTGACTTTACTGTGCTCACTGTGGATTTAGATGGAAAACCAGAGCTGACGTTAGTCCTGTAATTATTGTTTCAAGCATATTTTAGGTCCCCATCTCCCCCCTCATGACAGTTACAGAGAAAGAATTATCGGAGCTGGAAATGTGTAATGTCATTTGGAGCATTGGTACTGGTGCTCAGGTGAATTGCTAAGGCTGCTTTGGTCCTCTCTGGTCATTCAGAACAAATTTACTGCCTCACAGATTTACAGATGATGATGCCACATGGGATTCCCCTGGTGGAGTGCAATTGCCATGGTACAGTTACTGGGATAGTCCTCTGTGTGAGGACACACTTCCTGGTCCAAGCATGGAGGGTGGGGTGGGAGAAAGGAGTGCGACCACAGCATTCTTGGGCTGTGACAATTCCCAGGCTCTGGAATCCCACCTCTCCCCCCGCCCGCCTGGAAGCTGTTGCAGCTGGGCACAAATTAGAATGATCTTGAGTAATTTAATGCCACCTGTTTTTCTGTTTCCTTCCTTCTACCTCATCAGCACTGAGCAGAACTCTGGTATGGCGGAGGAGCTGGCCAGTATTAGAGGAAGCCTTGTTTAGTCATTGGGTGGCTAGAATTTCAGACTTCTGGATCCCGCCTTTATCTACTCTGATATATTTCCTCCGAGGAACACTTTCACAGGCATGATCATGATGTTTTAAAAAATTCTTCTGACTAGAGGGACCAGGTTTCAGAACAAAGACAAAATCTCTGCCTTTTAGCTCCTCTTGTTCATCCCCACGACTGAACGAGAAGGCTGGAAGAGAGATTCGTGTATAATTCCTGCCAGAAAGGAAACAATCAGTGCATTCAGGGAACATACTTTAGGAACAAAGCAGTCTTCCTGAACTTTTACTATGTGGCTCCACCCCTGTCCCTAATAATAAAATAGAACCTCGGTTAACAATGGTCTGGACAAGCACTTGGATCTTCTTTTTCTTTTGTGTGTGTGTTTTTTAAAGAAAACTTTTCAACTTTCATTATTATAAAATTCCAACTTCCAGCTGACCCTTGAATAATTGGTTTAGTTGCAAGGGGTATTTGAGGTCTAAATGGGGCTGATGACATCTGTTTAATTTTAGATGCCTGGAATATGTTCCAAAATTAATGAAACCCACATGTATGACAATATAATAGAACAATTTTATTTATTACAAAGGTTAAAAATAATTCTAAACATTTCAAGAAAACAAAGAGGTGAATGGGATTTTTCATTGTTTAAATTGTACTTATTATATTACATTTCAATGAAATGCACTCTTGACCTTAAACAGTTTGGCCAATTTCCTCATCAGCCTCCTTCTGTCTAATTTATCTTGACATAAGCAAAAAGAAAATCAATCAAAAATCAAACGCAGTCCTCAGATACTTGGGTTCTGGGTGTTGATTAGAATTGGATGAGTAACACAAAAACGATGTGAGAATATGTAGAAAAATTTAGCAAATTCCCTTCACTTTTACTTTTAGGGCCTGTTTATTGATTATTCACCAATGCTCAAATTGTCAGTGGGTGTACATGTAGATTCTCTGAGATCCAAAAAGTGTCAAGGGATTTAGCTAGACTAGTTATTTGTTTGAAAAGTTTTACTTGAAAGGCACAATTTGTTGTTGCCCTATTCATTAAGTTTTAGGTATCCCACAAAGGAGGCCGTGATCTAGGGAGGCAGGGATGTCGTTTAGGTGACCAATCCCAGATCGTGAATGAGGAATAGAGAAAAGTTTATTTTTTAGCTCTGTACACACTCATTCTATAAAAAGGAGTGCTTATTCTTGGCATTTGACATTTCTTGACACATTTAAAGGAACAGTTATACAATTAGACTACTCCAGAAAACTTTCTTTGTCCGGTCATTATCATCATGCACTCAAGTTGGAAGGGTATATCGAATGGGGTCCCACAGGCAGGGCCGTCCTTGGGGGGGGGGGATGAACGGGGCGATCGCCCTGGGCCCCACGGTAATGTGGACCCTGTGCTACCCTGCTCCCAGCTGGGGGCAGTGTGGGGCCCATGCTGCAGCTCCACCACAGCCGCACTTCGCCCCTCCCCACCCCCAGGGTGGAGCAGGCAGGCCCAGGGGCGGGGTAGTTCGCGGGGCCCAGCCTCTTTGGACTGAGCCTGCCCAGCCTGACCCACATAGTTGGCCCCGGCTAGGCTCAGGGTTGGCCTCAGCTAGCAGCAATCGCCTCACCTGGGGCCGGCCCCCCACAGTGGCTTCAGGTCCCACTCCACAGCTGGGGTTGCCGGGCTCCCAGGGGCGGGGTGGGTCGACCTGGGCCTCCCTTCCCGCCTCCAGCATGGGGTGGGGCCCCAGGCCAATTGGACCCGGGCCCCGCTCCCCCCTAGGGACAGCCCTGCCCACAGGGATCAGTTTCGGGTCTGGTTCTGTTCAGTATCTTCTTCAATAATCTCAAAAATGGACTAGAGAGTAAACTTATAAAGTTTATGGAGCTGGGAGGGGTTGGTAGAGAGGATAGGACAAAAATTCAAAATGATCTGGACAAACTGGAGAATTGGTCTGAAGTAAATAGGATGACATTCACTAAGAATAAATGCAATCCACTTAAGAAGGAACAATCAGTTGCACACATGCAATATAGTAAATGATTGCCAGGGAAAGGATACTACTGCAGGAAAGGATCTGAGGGTCATAGAGGATCAAAAGCTACATATGAGTCAATGGTGTAACACTGTTGCAAAAAAATAAAAAATAATAAAAAAAGCAAACATTCTGGGACATATTAGCAGGGGTGATATAAGCAGCAATTTTTCGCGCTACTCCATGCTGATTAGGTATCAGCTGGGGAATTGTGACCAGTTCTGGGTGCTATATTTCAGGAAAGATGCGGACACATTGGAGAAAGTCCAGAGAAGAGCAACAAAAATGATTAAAGGTCTAGAAAACATGACCTATGCAGGAAGACTAAAAAATTGTTTAGTTTGGAAAAGAGATGATTGCGGGGGAACAGGGGGGAGACACATGAGAACGGTTTTCAAGTAGATAAAAGGTTGTTACAGGGAGGAGGGGGAAAATTGTTCTACTTAACCACTGAGGTAGGAGAAGAAGCAAGGGCAAGGGAGGTTTAGGTTGGATATGAGGAAAAACTTCCTAACTGTCAGAGTAGTTAAGCACTGGAATAAATTGTCTAGGGTGGTTGTATACTCTCCATCAATGGAGATTTTTATGAGCAGGTTAGAATATCAGACTTCTTATACCTGTCAGGGATGCTGTAGGTAATGCTTGAACTTGCTAAAAGTGCAGCGGTCTGGACTAGATGATGTTATAAGGTCCTTCCAGTCCTATAATCCTATGATTCTATATCATAACCCAAGAGTGAGAACATGGTTAACAGTTTTATGACTCTGCCCCCACTCCCCCCGGAAAAGTCCTCCTGAAGTGAACAGTTGAAAATTGGTCCCATCAATTATTTGGCAAATCCTTACAAAACCCCATCCCACCCTAGAAATCGGGATTGGCACAGATGATGCTCAAGCAGAAAAAAAAGGCCCAAGCCCCAATGCATGAAGATGCTCAAGTCTGTGAGCACTTCTACTAATATCAGTGGGATATCACATGGACTTAAAGTTAGATATGAGCCTCCAGTGCCTTGCTGAGTGCGGGTCTGAGTTTGCGATGGATATTATTCACAGTGAATGATTTGACCAGCTCCGGTGTTGGAGAGCAACTGGAGGATTGGGTCAGCTAACTTGCCCTCACTGGTATGAATCTTATCAGTACTCTCTAATCTTTTTGAACCTGTAAATTTGATCTTGATATCTCTCAAGAGGCTTTTTCATGAGAACCCCAATGCTTCCTGCCAAACTGATGCTAAGATTCTCTGGAGCGATTGTTTCTTGTGGAATTTTTGTTTATAAAAAACAAAACAAGTACCAGTTAAAAGATAAAGGATATGATAAGAGGAAAAGAATGATGTAATTGTGTATGGCTGGATCACAAAGGACTCAATAAACCAAAAATGAGACATTAGTGATTGTGCAGGCAAATACAGGAGCTCTAAGATAGCTCTCACACACAGCCTCAGACATCAGAAAGGAAATGCAACATGAAACTACAGACACAGTCTCTTAACCCAATGTTTCAACTTGGACATGTTTCATATGGAAAGTTTTGATAAAGTTCTTGTTACTTAACCGTCCACCCCCCAATATTATGGATGCATGTATGCCGCTAAGAACTGGATCCTTGGGAGTACTGTATTCAGTAGGAATACAATAGGCTATGATTGTGCCAGATCCCCTGCATAGAGTTGTAAATGTCGGGGAGAGTCTCCTTGCACAATCTTTCCCCCCTTTGATCTCCTGCACATGAACAGAAATAGTCTACCACTTAATATTAATGGTGACAAAGACTAGCAATGGGTGAGACAAGAGAAGGAATGTTTCTTGGTACTCGTCCCTTGGAGGACTCTGTGTATCAGCACTCCAATTCATTGTGTTACACAGCTTTCCCCCCCCCCTTTTTAAAAAAGTGCTTTGCCGTTACTGTTTCACAAATATCTGTCTTCCTCAGTTAGGTGCTTTGGCATGCAACCTAGCAGCAGTCGGAGGAGATGCTCCCATAGATCACAGCCAGGCAACTGGAATAGAGACAGACAGAGACTCTGAAAGGACCAGTTGCTAATACTAATATGTTAATGATTTTCAAGCATATCTTTTATAGCTTCATAAATGAGGTGCTCTAGATAGTTTCTTGTGAACAAGCCAAGGGCACTCTGGAGCCACCTAAAGCCTTTTTAAAATGGTATTTTGTTTAGGGTACCAAAATAAGGTCTGAGAGACTATCCCGAGGTGTACAATTGCGATCTATCTTCATCACTTTTTATTTTGCCTTCTATTTCTGGTAGGTGCTAATAGCATTAACCAGGACTTCTAATCATTCTTGGAAATCTCATTCCAGTTCTGCCTCGTTGTAGAATATAGACTTTTTAAAAACTCAGGCCATGTCAGATGTAAGATGTACTCTGCAGAATTCCAATCAGTGGAACTGTTCCGAACGACGATTAATCCAGCTATTCCTGGTTGTTTGAATGCAGCAACAAAATGGAGCATATTTCACAATGGGGAGTTTTCAAATGATTTTGTGGGTAAAATTGCTCAAACCAGGATCAAGTTCTCTGCATTTGCAATGTAAGAATCTTACAGAGGGGACTCTGCTTAAGTTTGTTCTGGTGTTACGTGCTGTTGGGCTGCAATTTCTGTGGATTAGGATTTGCAAATGAAATCCGTATCCTTGCTGGCTGGCAACAGCAAGGGAGAAAACTAAAAGCCAGGCTGCTGTTGGAGTAGGTTTTCATTGCCTCTCTTGGGGAAGGCTAGTCTTTAGCCTGAAGAAGTGTCTCTTGACTGACAGACACTCCCTTTCCCATCCCCGTGTCTGGTCTCTTTTTAGGAAAAGGTTGTTGGAGAGACTCTTGTGGCTCTTTCTTTTGTATCTTTTGGTATCTCTTGTGACCAGGGGGGAGGTCTGCTTATATGTATAATTCTTTGCTTACCACAACCGAAATCTTCACTTGTCTGCCTTTGCAATAGCTTATGGCCCTGAGTATACAGATGGCCTTGACAAAGGAGCTGTTAAGAATGTACTCATAGAGGACTTGATGGCTTAGGGCAGTGGTCCCCAACCGGTAGATCAGGGTCTCCTTCTGAAGGGCAGTTGCCATTGAAACCTATGAGTGTTGCACCACCTGCTGGCAAAAGGTTAGAGACCACTGGCTTAGGGGATAATATGGAGTCTTGTACTGCCTTGAGTCTTTTATTTATCCATGTATCCATGTACCATGTACCACTGGCCATAGCAATACATACTTTTCCATACGTCTCTGACTTGGAGACATTGTTTCTAGGGAATGAATATCAATAATCATATAAGTTCCAGTGGGTAGCCGTGTTAGTCTATATACAGCAAAAACAACGAAAGTCCTGTGGCACCTTAAAGACAAACACATTTCTTCGGGTATAAGCTTTCATGGGCTTCAACCCACTTTGTCATATAGAATCACAGAGATTAGAGATGAAAAGTAGTCACACATCCATCAGTGCAGAATTACTCCATGCAGTATATTTTCTAGTGGTTTGTGCAGCCTAAATTTAATTGTCCCTACTAGAGAAGGGTCTTCTACCACCTCTAGAAGGGCCACAGACACTTTAAAAATTACAGTCCTCCAGTTTATCTCCTTAAAGGAATGACTTACACTGCCAGTGAAATGTTTCCATCTCTAAGGCGTAATGGAGCAGCTTTTTTAACTGTGTATAATTCTGTAGACCAGTTGAATTTTGGCTTTTTTTGCTGAGATTGTTATTAAGGATGCTAATTCTGATGTAGATTCCTGTCTGTTTTAGTACTTGGTATAATGCATTTCACTAACTGAATATTAAAAAGGCCATCAAATAGCTATAAAAAGTTCCTGGGCTATTAGGACCCCACTGATCTGTACTACATTTGAACTAGTGTCTTAAAGTTGAAAAGCTCTTTTTTGTGTTTCCAGATCTCCTGGATCATTTAGTGATACACAGCAAGGTACATTTTCAGATGTCTGTGTGCAGGGCCGTCCCTTCTGGAGCGTGGGGCCCAGGGCCAATTGACCTAGGTGGGGTCCCTGCCCCCCCATGCTGGACGGGAGCATGGGGGGCTGGCCCACTCTGCCCCCATGGACCCTGGTTGCCATCTGGGGACACGGAGCCATCCTTAGGGACCCTGGTGACCCCCCCCCCGGGGACTGGGAGCCGGCCCTGGCCCGGGACCAGTAGGCCACCTGCCGGCCAGCCCAGCAGGGAGCCGGCCCCGGCCAGGACCATGAGGCCACCCACTGGCCCCGGCTGGGAGCATGAGGCTGCCCGCTGGCCTGGGGGTGACCACGAGGCTGCCTGCCGGTGGCGGCAGGAGTGGGTGGGCTGGCTCAGCTGGGCTCAGCTCTCTCGCTCTGCCCCTGTGGGCTGGCTGGTCCACCCTAGGGGTGGGGTGGGCCAGCCTAGAGACCAGGCTCTGTTCTCCCACCCTGCCTTGCAGGGAATCTGAAGGCAGCGGGGTGGGGGAGGGAGCGGGCTGCAAGGCGCAGTGTGTGGGGGGGGGGAGTGGTGCAGCATGGGGCACTCAAAAGCATGGGGCTCAGGGTGATCGTCCCGCTTGCTCCCCCCCAGGGACAGCTCTGTCTGTGTGCCATATTATGTCTTCACATAACTCCCATCGTCATTTGAGGCTAAAATCTGGTTCTGTGCCCTGAAAATCTCTCAGGTTTTTGAGAATCAGTGATTTACTGTTAGAAGTAGGTGAGGATAAACCTGACAAATAGAGAAAAGACTGGGGAAATCATAGTAATCAGCAGCATTCAGGAAGCTTGTTTTATTTGCTATACTTTTATTTGATGACAAAGCAATAATATTTAACCATACTTTATTGGACATTTTTCTGTAGTATAGGTGCTGAGCTCTAGATAACTCTGTTATGTGGCTCAGTACCTAACCTTATCATTCAGTCATTTTTAGCTCAGTTGACAGAAGGATCATTGGTGTGGCTATAATTGGAGTTTACAATGTTTGCATGTATTAGGTGACTTGTAGCTTAATGCCTTAACTATAGGGGCAATAAATTACACAGTCATTAGAGAGCTTTAGCTATTCATATGGCATTAAGCATAAAGAGAGACAGTAAACATTTCTCTAATAACACACAAAATCTATGTTCCAATTAAAACCATAATAGGATAGACTCAGCATTACATTACAGCCTCTTCTGAATTTCACTGCTTGGAAATTATTACCGTATTTCAAAGATTTGCACATAGGGATAATAAATTCTCGCAAGCGGGTTTAGAAAGAAACATTGCCGTCCCATGGAGAAATATTGTGTTTTGAGAGCTGCAAAACTCAACTCGTGAGGAAAGGTTTGGAGGGCTATTGATTCTTTCTTTCTTTCTTTCTTTCTTTCTTTCTTTCTTTCTTTCTTTCTTTCTT